>JARHVA010000884.1:2680000-2975000 GCA_037957365.1 Torreya grandis | reverse complement strand
TGTTACTTCATCATGTTGGCACTCATTGATAAGTATCTGTCAATAGTTTCAAAATGTTTTGTATTTATTCCACAACTTCATATGTTGTTGAGACCTTTCCCCTTTTACCTACCCAAATATAATGGTGATGATGCCTTATAACCATATAAATTCTTGAAATGTGTCATTTTCATATCTATGTGGTGCTTGATTGTTAACATCAAATTTTCACCCTTGAGGAGGTTGTTCAAGCCTCTTCACTTAAGTGATAGCATGGGAATAATCCTAGTTTGTGGGTGACCTAAAGAGTGGATTGAACTTCTAGATAGGGATGGATCCCTTGATGCATCACTTAAGAACTATATTTATACACATAATATTTTCAAAATTTTATCAATTACTGACACTTTGTATCTTACAAGAACTCATCAAGTCTTAATATCTCTAAGTGCATGCCCTAAGGGGTGCACTGAGAAAGCGGTGGGAAGACCTTTGGTGCTTTGTAGGATTGTTGTCCCTTTTGCCACTTGTTATCTACACACTTGTCTCCAAAAACCATTAACCCTAAGCTTATTATTCTCTATTGTACCCATTATAGAAATTTGCTACATTTTATCCTCCTTTTACTCACCTAAATCCCTTTTTATCAATCAATTATATTGGGTCAACACTGTACACTTTTAAGGTATTTTTCACTTAAGAGCTAGTTGACCTTTCGCAGACCTAGATCATGACCTAGTGAATTATTATTTAGATTTATATTGGGTCAACTATGTCAACCCTATTAGCCAACATTTTTAGAAAGGTTTAGGGAAATATCCACTTATAAATACAAGTTTATTTCCATCATTTATCATGAGAAACAAAATAAGAATAAATGAACATCTACTTATTGACCATTCTACTTGAGAAGTAAAGCTTAGGGTTTCATACTTTCTTTGGAGATACAGATCTTGTCTTATGGAGAAGCCTTTTGGATGCATCGATAGGTTGTGTAGCCTAGAGCTAATTTGTCTTTTTCATCCTTACATACCACAACCTCTTGTGAAGAACCTTGGCCAAGGGAGAGATTGAGGCTTAGTGGGTTCATCTTCAAAGGTAAGTATTCCTAACTTTATTTTTCCTTTGTAAGAGTAGATAGATAATGAATTTGTGTTTTTCTTAAATGTATTAAGATTTTGTATACATTGATGTGAGTATATGTTTTATATGCATGTTTAGTTTTATGTTTTCTAACACCCAATTTGTGCCACAAGCTTTGGTGAGCACTAGATTAGATTTACTTTACTTGTTATTAGTTTAGATGAAATATCAAAACCTAGGACCCCTTTAGGGTTATTACTTGATTGTGTTAGACTGGAGGTTTTGGAACCCTCCTTAGCATAGTGTATTTTGATAAATGATCCCATAATTGGGTCTAACGGATCCTCATATTGGTCATGATCCCACTTATCAAATGTATTCCCAATCGAAAGTATAGGTATTCTCTATCTTCTCTGAGCCAGGATTGATTTATAAACGTGTTGCATTTTTGATTGCATACATTCTGGTGAACCAACATGAATCTAACCCTTTCAAAGTTTATTTCACTTATTTATTTATTTTATCAATTTCATTATCATATATTCACAATATTGGCTCAATTTTATTGACATAGTTATAACTTCTATGCATAGGTTTAACACACAATTTCATCCAAATGGCTATGTTCTTTCTATGCAGGTTCTTTTTTAGGTACAGGATACCAGATTGACTCAATTGACAGTGTATAGTTTTTTAGACTTTCGAACATCTAGTCCAAACTACTAGGTCAACCCAGTTGACCTTTTACACTTTCAGGCATCTTGTTCAGCATACTAGGTCAATCCAGTCAACCTTGTACATTTTAGGCACTTAGTAACAAGCTTTTGTAAAGCTAGATCGACCCAATTAACCTTGTTAGTAGGATTTTTAGGGATTTATCAAGGTTATTTGAAAATAATCTCATTTTTATACATCTTCAAAATCACCAAGGTTCTTTTTTATCCTTTCTCTCTTTTCTTACTATCTTTCCTTTCATAATGTGTAGTCTTTAAAACTGCCCCTGTACAATCAACTAGATTAAACTTATTGACCTAGTTTTATATTATGTGTGCTATCTAGATAACTAGGTCAACTCTATAAACCCTATTTATTTTTAGACCTTTTCTTCTATAGTAAAGAGGTGACATTATCAACCCTATTCTATATTTTATCTATACACTATTGACTGCATTGGCACTGTACCATGTTTCAAAGTTGGAATTAACCCTTATATACTAGTAATTAGTTTACTCTTTCATTCCTTGTTTCTTACATGCTTAGAATAGATTACATAGTATAATTATGTGGTTTTCAATTTACCATTTAGTTTCACTATTTTCTATTTTATGCACACATGACCAAATCACAAAAATATTAAAAAAACAACTTAACAATTGTCTATCCAAGGCCTATCTACTTGGATTTCATCACCAAGGAGAAAGACAACTTGGTTTTATGGCCAAGTATAAACACATGGTTAGTAGTATATTATAGTTAAGCACCCAACACCCTTATCGCTATGGTTTGTGAAGTGAGGGGGTAGGCCCTAATACCAAGCCTGTACCATTGCCAATACAACCCCCTTTTATCTAAAACTTTTTGAAACCATCCTTAGATTACTTTCTAGTTCCTTGATTGCAACAAACTTCCCATCACATTTAAAATCATATTTTTATAATCTAACAAATTTCAAGTTAACCATCTAGTTAGCTTTTACTTTTCAATTTGATTGCTTACTCTTTGCTCAAGTGTATTTTATATTGCAAAAAATTGCATTAGACAACATTGGTGCAAGGATTTATGTTGTGTGCCTTAATTGGATCAACCCCATTGATCTAATTGAATATTTGTTTCCTTTTAATTCTTGCTTTTCAACCTACTTATAAAATTATTCTTTTCTTAGTGCATGATCATTTCAATTGACACAGTCTGTTATGGGCTATCTAATTTTCCCTATCTGTTACACTAGTCAACCTAGTCAACCCTTTACACTTTTTTAGCCTCTATTTGTTATGCTAGGTTGACCTAGTCAACCTTGTACAATTTATATGCCGTTTTCCCTATGCTAAGTCAACATAATCAACTCTATACTATTTATGTCACTTCTTATCTCTTTGTTCCTTTTCCACCTCTTTCTTATGTGGTTATCTATTCTTATCTCATAATGATATCTTTTTATCCTTCCCTTAGTCAATAACATTTCATAATAAAGGATTTGGATAATAACCTCACTTATTTCATTACTTTATATGAAAATATTCACTTTCTTCCTCCCTCTTCTCTTAATCCAAAACCATTCACTACATAATGTAATATAGTTGAGGTCATTCATCCTAATCCTCCTTCTAATACCAATGTTGGGAATCCTCCACCAAATAATCCCCCTCCCACCAACACTAATAACCCTCCTACAAACACAAACCCACCTATTGATACAACTCAACTTCTTTCACAAGTCATACAACAAATGAAAATAATGCCAACTTATAACACTTCTCAAATGATGAACATGCAACAACATTTATTAAACATGACTAGTCAACCACCTCAAGTCATGATGTCTCAACCAAATCCAAATTTTATCCCTCCTCTTAGATATTCCAATGTGAATATCATCCCTCAACCTCTAATGAATAACAAAATGCTTCAACATCTTTATAATGAACCCGTAGCCCCATTCATTACATCCATAGACATTGGAAACATTTCTCCAACTATCACATATAATGGGACTAAGGACCCTACTATATTTCTTGAGTATTTTGGTGATATCTATAAGGAATGGGTCCAAACTAACACCTTTGCTACCACCAAGATATTAGCCAAAACATTTGTGGGTGATGCACTTGAATGGTATAACCAAATTCATAAACATTCCATCTCACATCTAGAAGATTTAGTCAATGCTCTAATGAAGGGATTCCAACATGATGACCTTCCTAAAAAATACCTTAGCCATTTCATCAATGCCAATAAACTTCCTAATGAATCTAACAATACTTTCATCAAATGATGGAAGTCTCTCACTCATAAAGTGGACCACAACATGAATGATGATACTCTTTTAAAACTATTTATTACTACTCTTAAAGCTCCCCTTCAATACAAAGTTTGAATATTTTCACCTAAACCTTTAGACAAAGCCTTATACTAAGCAAAAAGGCAATACTTTCTTATGAATCCATTTGAAACACCTCAAAAAATTACTAATAACATTTCTGATCATTTTATCATAACATTGATTCATCTGAGCCTCCCCAACCTCAAAATGGAGCATCCAATTCAACCAATTTTAACCCAACCCATAATCCCTTGAGTTTAGAAAAACTTGTGAATAAATTAAAACCCTCTAAACCCATGAAATTCAATCATTCTAAACCTCCTCCAAAATGGTACAATCCTAATAAATTTTGTTGGTGGCATGCTATTATAGGTCATTCTCATGAGTCTTGTGATTTTCATCAATTTCTTCTTTCTTCCTTGCTTGGTCCACTTTTAAATCTTGATACTCTCACAAAATAACATTATCAAGACTATATTTAAGCTTATTAACTTCAATCTTAAGAACCACAATCACATCAAAATCAACTATCTAATGATCAATAACAATTATCCCATACCTATACCTTGTCTAATAATTTTATTTCAACCATAGTTGATCCTTCTTCCTACACCAATAAGGAAAGGATAGCTAACATGAACAAATTTAAACATATAATTTCATTCATTCAACCTCAACCTGTTAGGTCACATGAACCAAATAAAAATCTAGTTTAAATGCCTATTCCAAATCATATCATGCATGGTCCTCCTTTACATCTTCATGCCTCTTCTGCAAATACTATGTCACATTCAACATCCTTAAAATATAACAAACCAAAACATTTACCTATCTTGAAATGAACCTACCAACCCAATGCAAATCATTTTAATGGTTCAATGTTACCTCACTCTAACTCACATGTTGGTTCATGGTGTGATGCCCATCCACATGTCTCTTCAGACTTTGGGGCATCTTGTGATGCCCTTCCTTTCACCCACATACCCATTGGGGCATGTTACAATGCCCATTCTTATTCTAAAATGCATAATAACAAACACATTCAGCTTCAATAAACCTTCCAAGACTTATAGACTTATCTTTCACATGCTCATCTTTGATATAAATGTTACCATAGGTCTTGTTATTGTAGTCTCATGTTTCTTTATTTTTGTGATTTTTTCTTCTTTTAATTTCATTTTTCTACCATCATCATTGTTTACCTTTGGGTTCTTTAGTTTTCTTACACATCACGTTTGGCATTTGTTTTCATTTTTGTCCTTATATATCTCTTTCATTTTTGTCTTTTTTATGCCATTCTTTGCCTTAGTACCTTTATGACTATTTTTCCCCTTAGTTAGCATTTTACCTCATTGGTGTTTCCCTTGTGAGTTGCAGTGTAAGACCATGGATAGGACCTGGCCTTCCTCATAAATTATCACATTAAAACACATTTAAACCATTTTTTGGCATGACTACTACTTTCCTTGTTAATTGTGCAAGATCCATTGTAAGTTAGTATGGATTCTCTAGTGATATGACTATCATAGCATTATTTCATCCCTTTCATAGCATATTTCACCTCCTTGTGATCAGATATGAGCATATTAATCATTTTATCACTTATTACATAGATGTATCTCTCATGATCCCCATATTTCCCTTATTTTATTTCATTTGAGGCTCACATCAGTCAATTTTGAGATTACACACTTACTTGTGGGCAAGTCTAGGAGTCTTTAGACATCTTGGTCTTTAGGTACTTTTCTATAGTGACCAAGTGTAAGATCTCTTATGTTTTTCATATTTAACACCCATGTTTGGTCATTCTAAATCCATATGGAGGAGGAATAGAAAAAAAATCCATCAAGAAAGTTAAAATCCAAATCATAAAATACAAACAAAAGGTAATGATCCAAAAGTCAACATTAAAAATTCTCAAAAGGTGAATCACACTAAAATACATGATTCAAAGAACATCTCCTTATTATATTCGAAGCTCAAACTCCATAGTTGGCATCATGATAGAGTTGAGGTCCATTGGGGTATAGTAGGCTAGAAGATTAGAAAAAGATTTTTTTTTTAGTGCTACCAAATTTCTCATGTAAGTACCCAATCTTCACAATAGATCAATGGCTCTATAAAGGGTCCTAAGGAATTCAGAAGGTAGGTCCATTTTAATTTTCATGCATATAGCCTTTAAGGGATGATCTATATACTTTACTTGTTTGCCTAAGTGTTTTGGTCATTAGTTAAAATGTCCTAACTCCTTAGTGTTGATAGTTTTTATCCTTTCTCACTTGCCTAATGTGTCTTATTCTTGCTAAGGATGTTCACATCACCCATGTAGAACCTCAAATTCCTTATTCACATCACATTTTCCTTATATTCCCCTTATTGGATATAATTTTTACTTAATCGCATCCATGATCTCATATACCTTATTATGCCTCTTGGTTTATAGTTTGTGAGTTGCATTGTAAGACCTTGGACAGGACAAGGCCTTCCTCACAGACACCCTTACACCATTTATTTACCACACCATCTCATTGTCATACTATTCATGTCATTAGGTGGTTGTGTTTTCTTACATTACATCTTAGAACAATCATTAAATGTGAATTTTCATCCTTTAGAGCTTTTTTATCTTCAACTCTCCAACATATTCTTATTTGATTTTTCTAGACTTCACTTATCTTATATATGACATTTGGAATTCTTACATGTTTTTATTTATGTATGAATTCTTCAAATTTGTCTTACATATCTAATTAAATTTCATTTTCAATTATTTATGCTTTATTCACTTTCATTTGACATACTTATATTAAATATTGACTTACAATTTCATTTTTAGCTATTTGTGATTTATTTATGTTGATTTGACATATTTATCTTACATGGAGTTACTTATCACTTGCTTTTATATCTTTGTTAAAGTTATCT
This sequence comes from Torreya grandis, assembly GCA_037957365.1. Classification (NCBI taxonomy): domain Eukaryota; kingdom Viridiplantae; phylum Streptophyta; class Pinopsida; order Cupressales; family Taxaceae; genus Torreya; species Torreya grandis. The sequence continues at coordinate 2,967,973 of JARHVA010000884.1, read as the reverse complement.
TGCATGGATATTTCATTTTTTATTTATGTTTTACATACTTCCAAACGTGATTTAATATGATCTACATTCCTTTTTGCCATTTTATGTTTTACATGCTTCCCAACATAATTTAGTATGTTCTACATTCCTTTTTGCCATTTATATTTTACATGCTTTCCAATATGATTTAATGTGTTTTACAATCATTTGTCATTCATTTACACTCATTGGTCATTCATTTACCATCAATTGTCATTATTTTTCCATCATTTTCTCATTTATTTGCCTTCAATATTTTAGCCTTGCCTTAATAATCCTAATTTTCCAATTTTTCCTAATACCCTCATGTCTCTAATAACTCATTATTTTTCACTACTATATTCCTATCTTTGAATTTTTTTGATTTTTGGCTATTATTTTGCACTAAATTCTATAGGTTCACCTATTGTTCTTTACATTGGATGCCTTCATCTTTCTTGTAGTTTATTTTTTTATCTACAGTACTAAGGTAAGTAAAGGTATGTATTTTTCAATTATGTCCTTTCATTTATCTTATTTCTTGTTTATTTCACTGTACTTAGCATTAATGTTATGTGTTCTTATGTTATTTCTTAAAGCACAATCCCCTATTACACATTAGTGACATGTGATGAGCTTTGAGTGGGGCATATGTATACACACAATATTTTCAAACTTTTATCGATTAATGACACTTTGTATCTTGCAAGAACCCATCAAGTCTCAATCTCTCTAAGTACATGACCTAGAGGTGCACTGGGAAATGGGTGGTTAGACCTTTGGTGCTTCACAATATTTTTGTCCATTTTTCCACTTGTTATCTACACACTTGTCTCCCAAAACCATTAACCCTAAGCTTGTTCTTCTCTAGTTTACCCATTCTAGGCATTTGATACATTTTATCTTCTTTTTTCTCACATAAATCCCTTTTTTGCAATCAATTGTATTGGGTTAATTGGATCAAGCTTATATAGTTTTAGAGTATTTTTCACTTAGGAACTAGTTGACCTTTGGCCGACCTAGTTCATGACCTAGTGAATTATTATCTGAAATTATACTCGATCGACCCTGTTGATTGATATTTTTATAAGGGTTTAGGGAAAGATCTACCTATAAATATAAGTTCATCTCGATCATTTATAATGAGAAGCAAAATAAGAAAGATCAAATGAACATCTGATTATTGATCATTCTACTTGAGAAGTAAATCTTAGGGTTTCATACTTTCTTTGAAGATACATATCTTGTCTTATGGAGAAGTATTTTAGATACATCGATAGGTTATATAGCTTAGATATGATTTGTCTTATCATCCTTACATACCAAAACAATATCTTGTGAAGTACCTTGGCCAAGGGAGAGATTGAGGCTCAATGGGTTTATCTTCAAAGGTAAGTATTCCTAACTTTGTTTCTCCTTTATAAGAGTAGATAGATAATGAATTTATGCTTTTCTTCCATGTATTAGGATTATGTATACATTGATACAAATATATGTTTTTTATTTATGTTTATTTTTATTATTTATAACCCCCACTTTGTGCCACAAGCTTTGGTGAGCACTAGATTAGATTTACTTTACTTGTCAGTAGTTTAGGTGAAATATCAAAACCTAGGACCCCCTAAGGGTTATTGTGTGATTGTGTTAGATTGGAGGCTTTAGAACCCTCCTTAGCATAGTGAATTATGATAAATTATCCCCTAATCAGGTCTAATAGATCTCCATATTGATCATGTTCCCACTTAACAAATGTATTCCCAATTAGAAGTGTATTTATGCTCTATCTTCTTCGAGCGAGGATTGATGTATAGATATGTTGGATTTCTAATTGCATACACTACAAACTAAACTACTAATTATAAATGAAAAGGGTAAAATAAAAATATAAAATGAAAGGGAGGTGTTTCACCAAATGTTAAGACCACTACCATTGTTTTTCATGTGTACTAAAACCTATAAGATTGCCATAAGTATACACTTCTCCTAAAATAATCTATCACATGAATGATTTATAAAGAGATGAAATAATGTGATAATATAATGGAATATGTTTTCCACTTTTTATCCACATATAACCCCTGATGACACTCTTCACAATATTCAATAGACAAAAAAACTAAAAGAAGGCAAGAAGAATAGGGCAACAAGATAAGGTGAGCTAAGTCTACACTCTCCTAGAATAATTATTCACTACTTTACACTATAAACAACCATAGAAGGAGGTAAAATAATAAATTATTGATCAATATCCATATAAAAGAGTATGGATATTCCATACTCCTAGTGGAATTATCCATTTTCAAGCCAAATTAGGCCATACATAAACAAGAAAGAGAGAGAAGAAAGACATAGAAGAGCTATATGAAAAGTGTCATCTCATGAAGAAGGGAGTTATAATCAATAAATTATGCAATTATGTAGTTATTAATTCTTCAATAAACATTTTTTTACTTTAAATTAACCTCTTCTTCATCAAGGTGGGGTAGAGTGAACCTTGACCTACTTGATAACTCATCAACCTCATTTGAAACTGCCCATTTGGAGTGATTGTGAAGTGAAAAGTCATATATTGGGTTATAAATAATTTTATTTCATTGAAAATATATTTAATTCCCCTATACAATAATTTTTCCACCTTCATCTTACAATTTTGTTCATCATTCTCATATTTTCTCTCTAGGTAGGCCTATTCTTTGTAGCGTTGGTTTAGTGACAAAATCCTTGGTTTGAGAGATAGATAGAAATTAAATGAAAAATAAATACATATTTTGGTACCCATTATCCCATTACATATTAATCCCAAATTTTATGACCTAACTCTCAATTTAGAACTACTTTCTCAACCTTCATTTTTCTGAATTAGGCTTATTTAGTCCTAATTCAAGCCCACATCACTGAAGACCATACAAGGACGTACAACACAAATAAAAAACCTAAAAAATAATTTATTGGAATTAAAATTAGGTATTTTTTCAAATTTTCAAGTCATTTCATGGGCTATAACTCAAATTAGATAGGTTGCAAGCTTTCTAGCCCTAGTTGACAAAAGTGCAGGCCTGAGTAGGCTGAGAGCTAAAATAAAAACATATTTCTGAGTTTTAGGGTGTTTAAATATTAAAAAATGATTGTTTTATGTCTTAAATAACATTAATTATTCCCTCCAATAGTTATTTTCTCTTGGTCAATCTTTTGTACCTCTCAAATAAGCCAATTTCAAGGTTTTGCATGCATTTTTAGGACAATGTCATGGTTGTCTATTTATTGTCTCATTTTACATCATTATCTAATAATTTAAACTCCATATTAGGATAATTAATTAACAATACACACACCAATATCTATCCAAAATCCAAAACTCAATCTAACATTTCATGTTCTCTTGAATTCTTGATAGTAGGCTTATAAAAGAGGGCTCTTAGTAGGCCTATGCATATTCATTAGTTTTGATATTTTTAAGGATTTTAGAAATGGATTTTACATCATTTATATTAATTTATTAAATTATCCACTAACATTATTAACATGTTTTACATATTTTTCACATTTTATTTTTCTTCAAACTTCATATTTTCATGCAAGGTTTTACTCTTTTTGGTTGAGAAACTAGACCTACAAATCTGTAGTCTTGTAGGTCTACATTCTATTTTGTTAAATATATTAAACATTAATTTATTGGTAACTTAGTCCCTTATTTAACTTAATTAACTCTCTGTACCTTTTAATCAAATCCAAAGTTTCCTTAAAATACACATAAACTATCTCCAAACATTGGTTTTGCTTGTATGACTATCTTTTTGCTCTTGAAGAGTGCAAGTTCACATTTGGTTTGTGTATGTGCATAATGTATGCTTGATCATGATGTGATAATACTTTATAGGATAATTGAGAGTGATATTCACTTTTTATCCTTCCTTAAATGGTTTTCAATCTCCTATTGAGAAGATGTTATGTTCAATGTTGAGAAGGAACACCTACAACTGCATTGGAAAAACTCCATTTAGAGCCTATAGCTTTATTTTCTTAGCTGAAGATCCTATTGACACTTTGTTACAAGGTATTATTTCCTTATCTTAACTTAATGATGAACATACTAATGGGGAAATCCAAAAAATAATTTAATATCTTCATTATTTTATTTAGGCCTATCATCTCTTAAGAATGGCTAGTTGCAACCTGCCCTTTTGGTGTGACCATGAAATCTCTAGGTTGTTTGATGAATATCAAAACTTACTCACATATTTCAATGATCCTTCAGATCTCACTTGAGGTATATGATTCTTTAATTTTACCCTATATATTTATAATACCATATCCTTCTCACATCATAGGATTGCAAACTCACTGTTGGCCCATATGTACATAGGATATATGCTTGATGATGATGTTTGGGAACCTATCAGACCCCATAGATTCTCTTACATTGCCTTCATGTTTCCAATGAACTTAAAAATTTAATTACAAAAGAAAACATAATCTAGTAGGGTTTATATTGGGTTTTAGACTACCCTACCTTCTTAACAATCATTCATAAAGTCTAGAGTATTAAACTCATAACTATGACCATAATTTGAAAGTTGACAATGGTCTTCATCTTTGGATAATATATTTTGACCAAACACTCTTTATCCTATCTATACCAAACATTTTAAAATGAGTCTCTATGAGCTTACAAGGAATTAGATAGGAGTGAAAGTTTGTTTTTTGCATGATTAGACCTATGGAAGATTTTACGAACATGAATTTGACCTAAAATAGGCAAAGAGAAACCTTTTCATGTATTTCCACCTGAAGATGAGCCTCTCAATCTATACAAGTGACTAAATGTCCTCTAAAGAGTGATTATGCTTTGTTGGGCATTGAACTTGCACCATTTGACCACTTTTATAATATGTAACTACATTTTTGACATAGGAACTACCATATTACATTGAAATAACCTTCTTAAGTTTATTTGACAGGTGTATTCACATACAAGATACTCATTTGGCCCTTAGACTAGCCCACCACCTTATATCATGTTGAACTAGTCATGAGGATGACTTGAAGAGTTATCTATTTATAATTCAACTTGAATTCCTATATCACCTTTTATGACCTCACTCACATGATTCTTATTTTTATTAAAGCCTACTATGTTGAATTAAGCATTTTAGACATTATTTCTAAGTGTTAGCATGAGAATCTAACTTGATCAAGCCTAAAACATGAGATCTTTAACATTTGTAAAATACATTAATATATGCTAAGTTACCTTAACATTAGCTAAACATGTTATATGATATTGTAGACCCCTAGAGACACTTGAATCCTTTTCTCTCACTCTATAATACCTTCTTAAGACATAATGAATCATTTCATGACTCAAGGCATCATCTCACAAGATGAATTTGTAGATAACTTTAGTATACACAGTGAAACCTTAAAATCTATTGATACTCATTGAGAAGAACCATATAAAGTGACCTTGAATAGATAATACCTTGCATTTGAATCAAAACCATCATACACAACATGGATGAAATGTAGTAATCAAAATAACATGAAACTAGACCATTATAAACTCATTTACAAGGTAAAAGGATTTGGTATCTTGATTGAAAGTGAAAGGGCCAATGGTGACTAAAATTAAACAACATTAATGGTGACCTCTTGGGGTAGCTTTCTTGATAAACATCTTAGACCAATTTCCTAGTGCATCCATTGGGCTATGGAATCACATATCCTTCAAATTCAGACTTGATTAGACCTTAAACCTAATTGTAAATGCCTTGAAACATCAAAGATAATTGAATGCCTCCAAAATAGATAAAAAGACAAAATGACACATTAAATCAAGGTAGACAAACTTGTCCTACAAATAACTTAGGGAATGTAAATAAAATCACAAGAACACTAATAACCACAACTAACCTTAAGACATCTTCCTCGCGGATCAAAAGGAAAATTTTTGTAAACACCTCTTCCATGAAATGGATGATGATGTAGAACATGTTATCATGGTGTTTGATGGAGTAGACATCTTACTTTCCCACTCCTTTGGCATACTCTAATTTGAGTTATTAGTAGAAAACATGCTTCCTATGAAAACATACTCATCTTGTGGACCAACACTCTTTTCGTATTATTCTTTGATGTTTGACTTGACCTCAAACATGATCACATCTTGGCTCATAAGGGTAACTTAATCTTTTGATTATAGTGGCTCCATATAATGGTGTGATTTGAATATCCTATTGGGGTTTTCCACATTTTTATTCAAGAAAGTGTTAATGTATGTTCATGTTGATGGTGTTATGGCATTGATATTACCATTGATGTCAAGGTAAAGATGGAGATCATTAATGTCAAAGTCAAAGTCAATGTCATACATGGTAAAGTGGTTTGTGACAAGGAGTCTTATGACAAGAGAGAATTTGAAGGAAACATGTTGTCTCTTTATTGAGAGATAATTTTAAGGCAACATGGTGATTATTTTTAGGTTTATGACATGTCAAGGTCAAGATCAAGATACAAGGTAAGCATACTTTTGAGCACTAGTCTTAAGGAATATTGTCGTATCATGAGCATGTGTGTGAAGATGGTGTTGTGGTAATATGGATACACATAGGTATGATTGAATGTTTAATAATGAATAAACATGAATATGAAGTGTTGAAACACTCAAGAAAGTTTCAAGGTAAACATTTGGGAGTATGGTCTTAATCCTAAGCATGTAACCAGACTAGCCCTAGACTCTGTCTGACCTAATGAGGAGTCTTGAGGTGTTATCATGAATAAAAATCATTGGTATATAATGTAAGCATATGTTTGACACTATGTAAACATGTGTATAATCTATATAATATTTTATATGAGGTTTTTAGGTCAGTTATTGGCTTAGTCTTTGTTTAAAGACACCTAGTGAGAAGACACGAGCTTGGTAACATGATGAGGTGAGAAGTATAAGGATTTTAAGAATAATATTGGTAGTATGTGATCAAGGTATGAGGTTTTATTACATGATAATGAAGTTTTTATATCATTACAAGAGGTTTCAAGGTGTGTTCAAGGTTTAGTATGGCTTATAGGTTTTTAGGCCTAGTATGCAAAGAGACCTAGTGTGGCCTAATAAGGGGTCAAGATTAGTTTATAAGGTATCATAAATCATGATATAATTACCAAATATTATATATGTTATATCAAGTGTGTTGACTAAGTATGAGGTCAAAATCTAAAGGATAAAGCATGAAATGTGGTCTTGAGGTTTTTATGTGGAGAGAATGAGGTATAACAGACCTGAGAAGAATTTTCTCATGCTCATTGGCATGTGAAAATTTTGAATGAGATAATAATCAGTTAATGTAAGTTTGATAAAGTTACTAGTTCAAATTTCCTAGCATTGGTTTTATAGTTTAGGGGCAATCCTTTATGAATGATTGTCAAGAATGGAAGGTAGTCTAAACCTTCCTAAAACACTCATAGTGACCCAATAGGGAAGATATTGTTGTAAGTAGATCAGAATGGATTTTTTGACATATTTTTATGATCTAATAATTTATAAATCTCTCTCAAATTTCTCCATGTGGCATTGGTTTGTCAGAAGAGTGAGTGGTAGCTACAGGAGACCCCTTATTTCACAAATTTTTGATGTAGCAGATAGAGTTGACCAAGTCAAATCATGAAAATGATTAGAGGATGATGTGTGAGAATTGTATTTTATGATAATATAAGTTTATAATCAGATTATATACTTAAAATATGCTAAATTTATCATGGAAGTTGGCCTATCGCTAAAAAGGCCTAATGAGGAAGACAATGAGAAAACCAGGTAGAAGTGAGAATGAGATTAGGGATGGGTTGAAGTGGATTAGGGATGGGTCAAAATGAATTGGGTGATTTTTTAATACCTATATCACATATCCACTTTAAATATAATATTTTTATATTATTATATACAATCAGAAAGTTGCTCTCAAAGTGACTTGTCTAACATAGAGAGGTCTATGTAGGGTGAAGACATGAGATTGGTCTATAAGACCAATATTAATATTAAACATTGTAATATATGTATTTAAATATATTTTAAGTATTATTAATGATCATATAAACCCATTTAAATTTTATAAAATTGTTTACATATGTGTTCTAAGTCTTGGTTTCCATGACTATGTTTTGGATCTACATGCAATTTTCTATATATGACTAAGAATGATGTTCCTGAGTCATTATGAACATATTTTAAGAATATAATACAAATTAATTTGTTATATATGTCTCATATGTTTATTTTATTTTATTTTTATTTATGATAAACTCCTATTAAGGTGTGAAAAGTCAAAGGTTCTTGACTAGGTTTTGAAGCCTATGTGCAGTTCTAAGTGAGCATATGGAAATAATCAGTTTGAGGGATTTTACCCTATGTGGTTAAATATAATGGAATTTATGATGACCCTAAGGTAATTTATTTTATATTAATTCTATTTTTTAATGTGGTTATGTGTAAAATTTGAGTGTATACTTCAATTATTCAAGGCAAACTTTCTGGCAGTGAGAAGGCCTAATTGTGAGTAGACCTAATGCTGTGGTTCAAGGAGTGAAATGAGATAAATGGTGTAGGTAACATAATTTGAGATTATAAAGGGTATGATTGAATTTTTTTTTAATTTTTTTCATAAATTATTAGAGGATCAATATGTTCCAAGGTGTTCAAGATGAAAGGTGTGCTTTGAGAAGGCCTAATTGCTTTAGGTCTCTATTAGGCCTAATGGTGGTTTTGGTCCTTATGGGGGTAACCAACCTATGTAATGGTGTATTAAATTTTTAAACATGTATTTTTATATATTCCAAGGGTTATATAATTATTTTAAGTTTTTTGTCTAAAAAATTTGGGGGAGATCAAGAGTTAAGTATAAAAAGGTCTAATAGGCCTAATTGACTAGTTAGAATATTAAGGATATGAGAGAATAAAATAGAAGTTAAAAAATTATGTAGAAGTATTGAATAGCATAATATAGGTATTTTTAATATTTCATGAAGTTTTAAAAGTGATTATGTAGGTGATGAGCAAGGTAATATGACCTAAATCTACCAAGAGAAGGGCTAGTTGAGTGAAGAGGCCTAATAGGTTATTGGGAAGAGATAGAAGATTGTGAAGAAAAAAATAAAGGGATAATACTCAGTTGAGTGATAAATATGTGTCAAAATGTGATAAAATATTCTAGTTGGATGAATTTTTTCTGATTTTCCTAAGGGGTTGGTCCCTCCTTACAAGTTGGTGGTTGTTAAAGGACTAGTTGAGTTGGTGTTTAACTAGTGAAGGGTTAGTGCCCCTTGTGGGTTTGATGCCTCAATAAATCATGAGTAATTACTTATAGGAATATATTTAAATGTGTTTTTTGGTGGTTTTTATACTCCTTTAGGGTTTTCCATATATCTCTTATGTTCTTATGTTGTGTGATTTTATAGATGCTTATTTATGCATTGGTTAATGTATGTATGTGAATAAATGCTTCATGGATGATAAGTGAAATTAAATGATTGTTTTAAGGGAAATTATTCACCCCCCATATAATTATCTATAATTCCAAATTTAGTATCAGATTAGGTCCTTTGGATCAGACCTAATATCTTAAAGGATATCTTAAGCAAGTGAATATGGCTAGTCAAGCACGAGGTGGTTTATTTACAAGCAAGGCTCCATTGTTTATTGGATATAATTAGGATTTTTAGAGTGTCAGGATGAGAACATATTTTATGTCTCAATTTCATGATGTTTGTTAATTATTTTTGGATGGATATAATGCACCCCCTATTCTTCCTATAGATGAAGTGGGTAAGAAGGCTAGTAACAATAATTCAAATGTAATGAATGGTATTATATGTGGATTATTAGAGGAATAATTTGTGAAGGTGATGCACTATATGTATAATAAATAAATTTGGGACAAGTTGAATACTATCCATGAAGGAGACTCCAAGGTCAAGTTGGCTAAGTTTCAAACCCATAGAAGATAATTTGAAAGCCTAAGGATGAATGAAGATGAGACCATTGTATTCTACTTGTCAAGGGTTGAAGAAGTGGTCAACATCATAAGAGGCTTAGGTGAATAATTAAAGAGTATAATGTTATTTAAAAGGTTTTGATATCTCTAACTCCTAATTTTGATTCTAAAACATCTATTGTTGAAGAGATGCAAGATCTAGACAAGCTAGAGATGGATGGACTTCATGGCACCCTAATAGACTATGAGATGAGGATAAGTGAAGGAATACCTAAAAATAAGGAAGATGCATTCAATGTAGAAAATAAGTCAAAGGATAAGAAAATACAAGGTAATAAGGTCAAAGACAATGATGATTTTGATATTGATGATGATGAGTTAATAGCTATGTTTTCAAGAAAATTGAAAATAGGTTTAGGTAAATACAAAGATAAGATTCCCTTTAAATGCTTTAATTGTGGAGATATTTGAGACTTTTATAGCAATTTCTTTCACAATCATAAGGAAAATGATGATGAAGATCATGATGAAGGTCATGATGATGATAAAAATTCATATTGGTTTGATAAGAGTAAGAAAATATTTAGAAAGTATGAAGACAAAAAGAATTTTTTCAAGAGCGAAAGAATATTTTACACCAATGAAGACTATAGATCATCCAATGATAGTGATATAAGTTATTCTAAGATTTACCATGAAGATGACGGTTCTAATATCAATGAATTTCTCTTCATGGGTGAGGAAGCAAGGTATTCAAATCAAGAAGAGTCAATGAGGTTTGGAGGTTTTCTTAGTGATTTAGATGAAGAATAAAATGAAGTGGACCTTGAGGCTAAGTGGATGAATACTCTATAAGAACTAAATATGGTGAAGAATAAGAATAAGGTGATGAGGTCTCTTGTCAAAGACTATGAAGAACAAATCATTTTTTTAAATTTAAACTGAACAACAATTCTAAGGAATAAGATAAAACATTCAAATAGGTGGAGAATCAAATTGATATTGTAATTGCAAGCCTAAAGTTAAAGAAAAATAATGTTCAAGGTATGTAACTTAAATGGATTCCTTGAGAGTTGAGTTGGATTAGGCATCAAGTAAGGTAAAGTCCTTTTTGAAGTTTGAAAAGAGTACCAGTGATCTAGACAACATATTGAGTAGTCAAAAGACTTCTAATGATAAAATAGGTCTTAATTTTAATGGAGACCAAAATAAGAACACTAATGTGATCAAGAATGTCAATGGTCAATCAAAGAATGATGGTGTTATTAGAATGAAGACTTATCTTATCAAGCAGCCTAATACTATAAGGTATTAGAATCCTTTTAATGGTTATCTTTATTCATGTAACCAATTTGGTTATAGATCAAGGCATTGTAGAAGACCTTCAAAAAATGAATACGCATATAACTATGAGGATAATCATTAGTCAAGAGGTATGGTTAATGGTGTGTTTCTATCAAGAGGAACAGTGTGTTTTAATTCTCAAAAGGTTGGTCATATTTTAAATTTTGTAAGCATGGATTCTCAAGTCAAAACAAGAAAGTTGAGAACCCTATAGTGAAAGAAAGAAGACAATACAATGAGTGGAAACCAAAGGTAGCTAAGGTGAATAATGACCAATATACAAGTCTAAGTAGACTATTTTCCATGGTGGAGCATAGTTTAGATGCAAAAGAGTGCCATTAATTATCCCTATCAACTCAAATTGTGGATGAAGGAGTCAAGACAAATAGACCGAGTCAGAATGTTGTTCAAATGGAGATTAAAGAGGTTAAACCAAAGAGGCTATTCAATACTAAGAGGATCACAAAGAAATATTAGTCTAGTGAGGACATGAAGATCTAGGAATCTCATGATTTTATGTTGTTTTAGTACCCTATATAAGAGGAAACTCCATTAGGATTCATACAAGCACTCATCCAATGAGAAACAACATGAAGGATGTTTGGTCTTAAGTATAGCTTTGTGTTCTTTGTTGATATTTAGATCCAAAGTTCAGTCAATAGTCTGTTGGAGGTATGATTGCAAGAGATGGGTTATAAAGCATTTGTATGATTACTTTATCAAACCAATTCACACTCGTGATAATGCTTGAATATCTCATGGAGATAAGGGGAGCATGGTTGGGTGTTTATATGAGTTGAGTTCCTGTTTGGTTGATCAGAGGAAGATTGATCTTGTTTAGGTAAGAAAGAATTTTTAAGGTCTAAGGATATAATGGTAACTATCAAGAGATGAACCTTTTTCATTAATGTAAAAGGGGAATAAAGTTCTCGTTTAAGATAAAGGTTAGTTTTAAGAAGATCTAGTTTGGGGAGATGTGAATGTTCAACTTTGTTTTGAGTGTTTGCCATTAATGACAAAGCATGGGATTATTGAGGTATGTCCTTGTTGTCAGTGTTGTGTCATTGATGTTAAGATCAAGATGGATTTCATTAATGTGAAAGTAAAAGTTGATGTCATACATGGTAAAGTGGTATGTGACAAGGAGGCTTATGATGAGAGAGAATTTGAAGGCAACCTAGTAATTTTATTGAGGTTGATGACATGACAAGGTCAAGATCAAGATACAAGGTAACTACTAGAATTTTGGCCTACATATAGAATTTGACATTGTAGTAAAGATTTTAGGGGTATTGGTGTGGAGTAAGAGGTTGAATAGAGTTCTAGATAGAATGAGTGGACCAAAGAGATCATGCATCTTGCAAAGATTTGAAAACACTTTAAGTTCACTTAAAGTGTAGTTTATCAATTTTCAAGGGACAAGTTTGTAGAGAAAATAAAAGGTCCTCAAGTAGGTCTTCACGGTGATCAATGAAATTCAATATTAGGGACAAGTTTACATAAGACTCAAAAAATCATTTGGAGCTACAAAAGTTCAGGAACAAGCTTTGTGAAGCTAGACAAACCATCATCAAGACATCATGAATAACTAGACTAGATAACTTATGCAATTTATTAATATTCTAAAAAAGCCTAATCATTCCAAATGAGCATGCATGATCAAATTTCTTCATGACAAGAACATGATCTACAAGTTTCATATTTGTGCAAGATTTCTAGCTAAAGTTATGGGGCTTCAAAGTTAGACTTATAGCATAATACATTCATGCGAGTGTCAAGTTTGAGTTTTGTAAAATGACCGTTTGCATTAAAAAGTCCTTAAAATGTTTAAAGTTGATCAAGATATAATAGTTCTTGTGAGCTCTCATACTGAAAACACATATATAAAGGTTCACACTTAGGTCAAATAAGTCAAAATTTCCTTGGGTTAAAAGCCCTTAAAAGGCTATAGGTTATACAAGATCCAACGGTGTGGGTTTACCAAGCAAAGATCCAAGAGTGTATGTTCAATAACAAAAAGGTAGGTCCTATCTAGATCAATGTTCATTCATATCAAAGATCCAATGGTACAAGGTGATTGACAAGAAAGTGGGCCCAATGAGATTTATAATCCATGTGAGCTCATACATCTAGATCTAATGGTGTGAATGAAAGTCAACATGTCAAAGGATATTCATGGTAGGAAATTAATAGACTATGCTTGTTCATACCAAGGAGATCAATGTCATGAAAGATTTCAAAATTCAAGATCTAACAATGGGGATCTATGAGACCAATGGGAATAAATATGGTTTGGATCATTTTGATTGGCCCAAGCAATATTTGATGGACAAAGTCAAACCAAGAGTTGAACTGAGGACCAATTTTTGATAGAAGCAAACAAGGTCTTACAAGATCATCCCATCATCATTAAATATTGATAAAATGCCATTGAAAGGATCTAATGATGAAACTAGGATAAAGTAATATAAAGGTCACCTTTGAAGATCAATATAGACCTCTTGTTTGAAGGTTGGTGGCAAACAGGGTTCATCATATGGCTATGTTTGCCATTCTTTAAATAAGACCCATATATGATGAAGTTCTCATTTTATGTAGATAATAGAGGAAAAATTAGGTATTATGGACCTAATATAGGTCATGATCAAAGATATAGTCTATAGGTTTTCATTGATATATGTGGCTACAGGAAAATAGATAGAGGAGATTGGTTTTTATTTATCGAAAAGATCTAGGTTTAGATTTGATCAAGGGTAGGTGTTTGTGATTATGTAAAGGGTCCTCAACCTTCAACATGGCCATATTTTTGAAAAATAGCCTTCTAAAATAGATAGGGTCATGATTATATTAGATCTATAAGCATAAAAGTTTTATCTTTAGTGGGAGATTGCATGAAGGATCAAATAAAAGGATTTGGTGGTTGGGAATTGTAGTTGAGTGCATTCAATGCATCTTCAAAGCCTTAAGGGACCTTTCCCACTTGGTAAGCCATGAGTAGTGTCTTTATTGATAAAAAAGGTGTTAAGGCATTCATTAGAGCAAAAAGGTTTTAGCTCAAGCTCAATTAATAATATAGGATGGTGTGTTCCCTCTTTGATAGTATGATCCCACATTTTCTCTCTCTCTCCCTTCTCCCATATATCCTAGTTTCATTCCAATTATGGGGGTTCTCAACTCTTAGAATTTTTAAGTATTTTTTGGGACAAGGATACTCATTGAGACTCTTGTAAGAGTGTCCTCATTTGATATGGTTAAACCTTGTCAAAATATTGTAAGAAATGCCTTTTGAATTAATGGGATCAACTTTTTGCCTATCTCTTATCTTCAATCAGTGCTTAGTATGATTGTGTATAGTGAATTTGTGAAGAAGATTCTTCCTAGTTCATTGTCCTTCAACTTTCCTCTTTGAAGGTATTTTCAAGTTAACTTACAAGTCTAGATTAGTGTTTTACTTGGGACCTCGTCTATGAAATATTTATGCAACTAGTAAGATTGTGAGGTTATGTGAGCTATATTTGTCTTAAGCTAATCTAGTGTGGGTTAAATATTTTATGAGTGTCCATTATGATTTTAATGCATCACCTTTTAGCTTATTAGGATCCCTTAAACCCTTTTTAACCCTTTTCTCAGTAATTTACATTAGTTTAGGTGAGCATCGAGAGTAAGTAGGCCTTCTCTAGAGGTTCAACCCTATAATAGGTGACCCACAACTTGGGGTTGTTCCCATTTTATCTCAATTGGAGGAGCTTGAAGAACTCTCTCCAAGGGTGAAAATTGAGCCTACAATAATAACCAAACTTTTGAACACTATTCTTAAGGAGAATTATCATATCATGAGCATGTGTGTGAAGATAGTGGTATGGTAAGATTGATACACATAGGTATGAGTGGATGTTTAAGAATTCCAAATCATGCATATGGATTATTGAAACACTCAATAAATTTTCAAGGTAAACATTCAGGGGTATGGTCTTAAGCCTAAGCATGCAACCAAACTAGTCCTAGACTCTACTTGACCTAATAAGGAGTCTTGAGGTGTTATCATGAATATAAATCATTTGTATAGCATGTGAGGAGATATTTTACACTATGTAAACATGTTTATAAGGTATATAATCTTTTATAGGAGGTTTCTAGGTCACTTCTTGGCTTAGTCTTTGCTTTAAAAGGCTTAGTGAGAAGACAGAGGCTTGGTGGCATGATGAGGTGAGAAGTTTAAGTCTTGTAAGAAGAATATTGTAAGTATGTGAGAAAGGTATGAGGTTTTATGACATGACAATGAGGTGTTGAGAGTATTACAAGACTTTCAAGGTCTAAGTATTGCTTACAAGTTTTTAGGCCTAGTATGCAAAGAGACCTAGTGTGGCTTAATAAAGGGCCAAGATTAGTTTCCAAGGTACCAAAAATCATGAGAGATTTTTCATAGGTGTGAGAGGTTTTATAAAGTTTATTGACCAAGTTTTAGGACAAAATATGAAGAATAAATCATGAAATGTGGTCTTGAGGTTTTATGTGTGCATAAAATGAGGTATAACAGACTTGAGAAGAATGTTCTTATGCTCATTGGCATGCAAAAATTTTGTATGAGATACTAAGAATTTCATGGAAGTTTGGGAACATTCATATCTCAAATTTCTTGGCATTGGTTTTGGATTTGAGGATAAATCCTTTATAAATGATTACTAAGAATGGAAGACAGTCTAAACCCTCCTAAAACCCTCATAGTGACCCAATAGGGAACATATTATTATAAATGGACCAAAATGGATTGGATGACCTATTTTTATGATAGGATTATTTATATGACTATCCCAAGTTTCTCTATATGGCATTGGTCTGTTAGAAGAGTGAGTAGAAGCTATAATAAACTTTCTCAAACTTTTTGATGTAGTAGATGAAGTTGACCAGGTCAAAGAATTAAAATGATTGGAGGATGATGTGTGAGACTTGTATTTTATGATCATGTAATTTTTTAATCAGGCTATAATATTCAAATATTCTAAACAAGTCATGGAAGTTGTCATATCCCTAAAAAGGCCTAATGAGGAAGACAATGAAAAAAAATAGGCAAAAGTGAGAATGAGATAGGGATGGGTTGTAGTGGTTTAGGGATGGATCCAACTGCATGGAGTTATT
Organism: Torreya grandis; assembly: GCA_037957365.1. Lineage (NCBI taxonomy): Eukaryota > Viridiplantae > Streptophyta > Pinopsida > Cupressales > Taxaceae > Torreya > Torreya grandis. Next base: position 2,951,516 of record JARHVA010000884.1, on the reverse strand, counting down.
TTTAAAGACCTATATCACATATCCCCATTGAATATAATATTTGTATATGCTCATATACAATCATAAATTTGATCTCAAAGTGACCAATCTAACATAGTGAGGTATGTGTAGGGTGAAGACATGAGATTGGTCTGTAAGACCAATATTGATATTGAACCTTGTAATATATCTATTTAAATATAATATATTAATTCTTAATATATTATAACCCATTATAATTTCATAAAAGTGTTTACACAGATGTTTTAAGTCTTGGTTTCTATTGGCCATTTTTGGCCCACATATGAAGCTCTTGCATGTTTCATGAAGCAACAAATCAAAGACTTAGAAAGGAGTCTAGCAATGAAAATTCAAAGGATCAAAGTAGGTCATAATATTTTTATGTAATTTAAAATTATGGACTAGGTTTCAAAAACCTTAAGAATCCATCATCACCTTGAAATAATGATCATAGGATGAGCTATGCAAGTTTTTGAGCCAGAATGTCACCAAAATGGCACATAGGATCAAATGGACCAGCCAACTTGTGCATTTAAAATATTCACTCAAAATCCTCATACAACCATAAAATCATTCAAAATTATAGTTCTACATGCCAAGATCATCCTCATAAATTTTCATGCTCACATGAGGTTTTTGGCTTAAGTAATAAGCTTCCAAAGTTAGACCTTCACAGTAAGACATTTGCACTAACTTCAAGTTTAAGCTCAAGAAAAAAACTAATTTTGAGCTTAAATTTAATGGTTGCATGAAGATAAATGATGATCATGTAAACATCATTTTATAGGAGTGATGATATCAATTTTAAGCTCATGAAGTAGCTATTGGATTTCAAACAATGTATCCCAGTAGATCTAAGGGTCCTTGATTGATCATATATCTTAATCCAATGGTATGAGATGGGTTAAATAGTTAAAGAGATTGAGAGGTTTACATATTTCATAAGTGTATGAGGTTGCAAACTGACACAAGATCCTAAGGATTAATACATGTTTGACATGTGGCATATGCTTGGATAAGGTTAACAAGTCAAGGGCAAGATCGATGACTAGTGCTTGATCATACAGATCAAGATGAACAAAGTGATCAAAGGTCAATACGTTGATAGAGCCTGAGTTAGTTTGTTTAAACCAATGAAAAAAGGACCAAGTTGGGACATTTTTGACTAAGGTTGATGGATTAGTTTAACTTAGGCAAAGAAAATGAATGAACGTGATCTAGTAGAAAATACATGGAGCCAACTCAAACTCTACCTGAGTTGAATCAGGATAAAAAATAATAACCAAGCATTGCCAGTAGAGTTCCATAAAGGTAAAATAGGTATTTTAGACCTAATATAGGTCAAAAGGGTGGTAAATTGTTGTAAAAGGGACTAGGCATTGAGTATAATGTTGTATCTAAATGGACTATAAGAAAACCAATAATCTTATATTTGTTTTCATCTATAGTTAACCCAGGTCTAGTTTTTAAAGCAAGGGGAAGCTATATGTAATAAATGAAGGAGTATCTTGATCCATGCTCTTGATAGATAGCCACCCAAATCAAACATAATCAAAGATCAATAAATTTTATATATGTGAGGGTCTTGTCTTTATACAAAAGACAAGTGGAAAGATACATAAAAGATCAAATATAGGGATCTGGTGGTTAGAGAAGCAACCTAAGCATTTAATAGATTTTCAAAGTGCCTAAGGTTCCCTTTCATAAATAGGATCATGACTCAGCATATTTGTCAAAACTCTTGTCTTCTTGTGTATTTCTTAGAGGATAGTGGGAAAAATAAAGACTATCTTGTTCATGATAGATTATGTCTTGATTGGACCAAAGGATGGAGGAGTATCCCTTAAAAACTAGCATCTCATTAATTATTCTTGAAACATGCTCTCTCTTCTCTCTTATCCCCTTCTATTATATTATCCCATTCTCTTCTCCTTTATAAAGGTTCTAAGATTTTAGGACTTATTCATCTTTCTAGGAGATAGGGAACTCTTTGGGGTACTATGAAGTATGCTCAGCTTGATTAGGCTTGACCCTATCAAGAATTTGTAAGAAATACCTCTTGATGCAATATAATACTTTATTTACCTATCTCTTACCTTGGATCTGGTTTGGTGAGTTGTGCATGATGGCATTGTGTGAAGGAAAATCTTCCTTGTCCATTTTTCTCCTTTTTAACCTTGTTTGGGGAGTTTTCAATGCTTCTTACAGGTCTAGATTAGTGTTCTACTCTAAACCTTTTCTATGAAATACTTATGCAATGAGCTTGATCTTGAGTCTGTGTAAGTTAGTAGTGTCTTCTATAGATCTAGTTTGGGTTCAAGATTATGGGAGTTTCCCTTTTAAATTTGGTGTATCACCTTGTTAACTTTCTTAGTATCCCTTGTCCCCTTTCTATCCCTTTTCCCTATGAAGCATTAGTTTAGCATTAGTTTAGGTGAGAATCAAAGAGGAACCTAGCCTACTCCAGAAGTTCAACCCCAACATAGGTTACCCATAGCCTAAGGTTGTCCCAATATTTTAACTTAATGGGAGAGATATTGAATAACCCTCTCCAAGAGTGCACATTAATGTCATACCATTTTATAACACACCTAGTGGGACAAAGCTCTGAAGCAGTAAAAGGATTTTTGATGTTTTTCTTCTACATATCAACCTTTGGAGGCATTCTAAAAACATAAATGGAAACTCTAAGCATCTATTATCTAGTCAAGTAGCTTAACTAAGTACCTAATCATTGAAATATAATATGTATAATCAATCATCTTTTGATCAGTATGCTTGTTCTCTACCTTAGCATTACACTTATCAGGGAAATAATGTTTATGTGTTCCCCCCAAGTGGCCCTCAAGTAGACTATCAACCCTATCATGGCCTTTGTCCTCCTCTTACCCATGCATATAAATAAGGTCAACCTCATTTGCATTCAAATCAGTCCTCTACTTCCCCTTATCAAGCCCAAGCTTACTCAGTTACATCCTTTTCAAGGGTTAAAAAAGCATTAGCAGTTTATATTGAATTGTTAAAGGAGATTGGTAAGAGTGTGGAGTTTTCTCCAATCATCCCTATCCATGCTCTACAAAAATCAAAGAGTGTTCTTCAGTTAGTGAAGAACAGATGATTAATTTGTGAAAGTGAACAATGGTCATCTTGAAAGAATATTAGTAATGATAAGAAGCATGAACCTACGACATAAAATGTTCACGTGAGTGTCAAGATTGAAAAATGACCATTTAGATTCAAAAGTAATTAAAAGGCTTAAAGTTGATCAAGATATAATGGTTTGTGAAATCTTTCATACTAATAACATAGATCTAATGGTTCGTGTTTGGGTCAAACAAGTCAAAAGGTCCTTGGGTTAAAATCCCTTAAAAGGATACATCTTGGACAAGATCTAATAGTGTGGGTTCACAAAATATAGATCCAATAGTGCATATTCACTAACAAAAGGGTGGGTCTAATATAAATCAACAATCAATGTTGGCATGAGGTGACTGACAAGAAAGTCAACCCAATGAGATATACAAGCTATGTGAGCTCATACATATAGAACTAATGGTGTGAGTGAAAGTCAACATGTCAAAGGATCTTCATGGTAGGAAATAAAAAGACCACACTTGTTCATACCAAGGAGATCAAAAGTGCACAAGAGGTTAAAAGGTCAAGATATGACAATAGGGATTTATGTGACCAATGGGAATAAAGATAGGTTGGATCACTTTTATTGGCCTAAGCAATATTCGATGGACAAAGTCAGACTAGGAGTTAAACTGAGGACCAATTTTTTATAGAAGCAAACAAGGTCTTATAGGATCATCACTCCACCATTAAATCTCAATCCAATGTCACTCAAATGACCTAGTGATACATCCATGTTAAAATAATATAAAGGGCACCATTGAAGATCAATATAGACCTTTGGTTCAAAGTTTTATGGCACATAGGGTTCATTCTATGATTGCATTTACCATTCTTTAAAGGAGACATGTCTATGATGAATTTCTCATTTTCTATAGATAATAAAGGAAAAATTAGGTCTTATGGACCTAATAGAGGTCATGATCAAAGTTATGCATTTTATAGGTCTGCATCGACATATGTGGCTATAGGAAAACTAATAAAGGAGATTGGTTTTTGTCTATAGAAAAGATCTAAGTCCATATTTGATCAAGGGTAGGTTTATATGATTATGTAAAGGGTCATTCCCTTCAACATGGCTATATTTTTGACAAAAAAACTATCTAAGATAGATAGGGCCATGATTCTATTAGATTCATGAGCATGAAAGTTTTATCTTTAGTGGGAGATGGTGTGAAGGATCAAAGAAAAGGATCTAGTGGTTAGGACTTACATCTGAGTGCATTCAATGCATACTCAAAGCCTTAAGGGACCTTTCCCACTTGGTAATCCATGTGAAGTGTCCTAATTGATCAAAAAGGTGGCAAGGATTTCATTGGAGCAAAAAGGTGGTAGCTCAAGCTTAATTAATAATCTGGGATGGTGTGCTCCCTCTATGATAGCATGCTTCCACATTCTTTCTCTCTCCCCCTTCTCCCATATATCCTAGTCTCATTCCCATTATGGGGGTTCTCAGCTCTTAGAATTTTTCATTATTTTCTAGGACAAGGATACTCATTGAGACTCCTAAAAAAATTTCCTCATTTGATATGGTTAAACCCTATCAAAATATTGTAAGAACTACCTTTTGAAGTAATAAGATCAACTATTTTCCTATCTCTTGTCTTCAATCAGTGCTTAATATGCTTGTGTATGGTGAATTTATGAAGGAAAGTCTTCCTAGATCACTATCCTTCTGATTGCCTCTTTGAATGTGTTTTCAAGCTAACTTGTAGGTCTAGATTGGTGTTCTACTTGGGACCTCTTATATGAAATATTTATGAAACTAGTAAGATTGTGAGGTAGTGTGAGATATAGTTATCTTATGTTTATCCAATGTGGGTTCAAGATTATATGAGTGTCCATTCTAACTTTGGTGCATCACCTTTTAGCTTCTTAGGATCCCTTAAACCCTTTCTAACCCTTTTCTCAGCAATTTGCATTAGTTTAGGTGAGCATCAAGAGGAAGTTGGCATTATTCAAAGGTTAAACCCTATTATAGGTGACCCACATCTTAGGGTTGTTCCCATTGTGTAGCTCAATTAGAGGGATCTTGAAGAACTCTCTCCAAGGGTGAAGATTGAGCCTATAATAGGTTTTGGCATACCCAGTGGGACCATAATTCAAGGAAGATTGATCAATGTTGATGTCAGTTTGATCAAATTTGTAGCAGTTAAGCTCCCAAGCAACAACATTTGGTGACTCCAAAAGGAAGATTCAACATTCTAATAACAAAGTAGTGACTTCATCCCATGCCAAAGGAGACAACAAGGTTAGCTTAAAGAGGTATTCCCTTTGAATTTGTTGAACTAACTTTAAATCTAATAAAAAGATTAAGGTTTACCAATACACATCCATATCAAGGAACCTTTGCTCCTAAGTAATTTTCAAGACCTATCCCTATAAGGAAGTCCTTTTTAAATCCTTTTATTACCATGGTAGCCCCTATACCATTTACCTTTATAGATTTTAATGGCCAAATCTCTCTAGACCTTTCCCAATATGATCTTCTCCCAGTTATAGCTCTTAAAAGTGTTCCTTATTATACTAGATACCAAGCTGCAACACCTTCTGAGCACCTCATAGACAGCCAATTTTTACAATATCCATAATGTCACTAAGGAAAATATAGATATTAGGTTATTAGGTAATTATTTTAAAGAAAAGGCCCTTGATTGGTATAGAGGCCTTGTTATAAATTTCATTCAAACATGGGAACAATTAGGTGATGCCTTGTGAAAATGATTTGAGGAGAAAAGTGACCATTTGTCACTTTTAGAGTAACTAACTACCATTAAGAGAGCTCCTCATGAAGTCATGCAAGACTTCAACACAAGGTTCCAAAAAATTTGGGACAGAATCCCAATCTTAGTTAGACCAACCCCTACCTTTGCCTTCCTTTACTATTTAAAGGCTTTTAATAGTGACATAGCAGTGATGATCCAATCTATGGGAGAGAATATACTTTGAGATGCTTATGAGGTGGCCATCAAAGAAAAAAAATTGTTTGGTTCAAGCTAGTAATCTTACACCTAGATCACTAATGCCCTTATTTCATGAAATTAGACCATCTACTATGACAATCCCTCCACTTGATGTCATTCCTCTTATGCCAATAATTACTGCAATACCTACACCAAAATAAGAGAAAGCTTCCACTAGTGTATCCAATGATTCCCAAGAGAAAAATAAATTTCAAGAGCTCAAGAGCATGTTCCAATCCTTGGAAAATGAGTTGGTAAATTTTAAATGCTAGCAGGCTTTCAATAGGCCTTGTCAAGGTTCATATCGACCTCAATAGCAAGCTTTTCAAGCAAATAGGCTACCATACAAAAGTAACTACCAAAGTTAAGGCCAAGGTCAAAACCAAGGACAAGGGTAACATGGCTACAATAACTACAATCCTAATGTTGTAAGAACTTTCGACACCTTGGTCCCAATTCAAAATAATGTGGCTCAAGAAGCTGAGGGTACAATGCATTGGAATCAATATTTTGGGCAATCCATTGTTACAACCACTTATTTCACCCAAGATTTCAATGATTAATGGTAGTAGGTTGCTAATTTTTGGTAAAACCAAGCTCTTATGGCCCAAAACATAGAGGTACCTATGATGACCAAACCAGAAGAGCCTCAATAGGGTCAAAACCCTAATCAAGGACTAGGCCAATTGGGTGCTACAATGGTGAACTATGAACAACAAGAGTGTTATGCAATCAACCAATAGGCTAATTCTAGCCAAGCTTATATTCTAGTGGCATATATTACAAGATTCAAAATAAGGAGCATGGATGGTAACCAAGAACTAAGCAAGGAGCCTCTTACCATTACTCCTTCAATATCCAAGCCAGTTAGACTTGATATTATTCTAAAGGTCCTAATAGTTATAAGGGGTCAGAATTAGGGAAATGTCTTGGTCCCTCAAAACTCACAAGCTCAAGGTCCATTTGTGGCCCCTAAAACACAACCAAAGGTTGGTGGTTCACCCATTAACATTTTGGAACACATGAAAAGGTCCAATGTGAGTGTACCAATGTGGGACATGATCTCCATTCCTATCCAAGTAGACATTCTTCAAGAAGGACTATCAAAGATCAATGTTATAGATAAACCACCAAGTAAGGAGAATGCAGTCCTTACCAATGCATCAAAAGACCAAATGAAGAGAAACTAGGTAAAGTGGTCAAACTTCCTCCCTTCTACATTTTAGTGATTATTGGTAACTCTCTAATGCATAATTGCTTAGTGAATAGTGGGGCTAATACCTCGGTAATTCTAAAGTCCATAACTGATTAGCTTGGTCTAAAATATGAGCCCTATTCCAAAGGAGTACTACAACTAGATGGTTTTTCTACCAATCCATCTATCATATTCAAAGACCTCAACTTGACCCTACATGTTTATCCTAGTGTCTCAGCAATTCAAGATGTATTGATCCTTGATATACCTCCTCACTTTGTATTATGCCTATCCAAAGAGTTCATAGTAAATATAGGAGGCTATCTTGTAGTAAATTGGTCATACATGAAATTTAGAACAAGATATGGAGCCAAAGTGTCAATCAAAATTGAGTTCATTGCACAATTCCACATAGAACCCTATGGTTTAGATAACATCAACATTAATTTCATCATTATTGATGAGGATGAATTTGTAATGGGGAAAAATATGAACACTCATCCAAAAGAGATACCAGATATGTTTTAAGATGAACTTTGGAATGACATACAATTGGTGAACCCCTTGGAAGGAGTTAAATAAAGGGACTTGGGTGTCTATTATTTACATGAAGAGAACTAGTCCATGCCATCCCTCATGAGGCCTTAAGAAAGTCCTATTTGTCTATGGAAATTATTCTTTGATGGATCAAGGAACAAGCATGGGGCAGGTGCAAGAGCTATAATAGTTTCCCCTTTAAAGGATAAATATTTCTCTTCATATAGATTCCAATTCAACTGCTCTTGTAATGCATTAGAATATGAAGGTCTCAACCATGGTCTTCAATGGGATAGTAAGAAATGGATTAAGCAATTTAAAGTATATGGGGATAGTGAATTGGTTATGCACCAAGTTAGAAGTTAGAATGTCACTAAGGACCCCTTAATGAAGTCCTAAAAACATAAAGTGTGGGACCTAATTGAGGACTTTAAGGCTTTCAACATCTAATCAGTGCCAAGGGGCTAAAATCAACATGTTGATAGACTAATAGTTTTGGGGGCTAATTTTGATATCCCTAATGAATTTAAAAGGACCAAGGTGCAACCACATGTCAAAGTGGTAATAAGACCATCAGTACCAAATAATAAAGCTCATTGGTAGGTCTTTACAAGTGATAAATAGATTGCATGTTTCTTATAGCAAGAAGTATAGTTCTCTTCCATCAACGAAGGAAAGTTGCAACATCAATATAAGAATCAGATTGTTTAATAAAGGTCCAATAAGCTTCCTAAAGGGCTAGTCACCCTAGAAGGTCTCTTTCATAAAGCATACCATATGAGGAAAGATAAAGCATTAATATCAACAAGCGAAGAGAACTATGAAAGAGTTCTTATCTTTAAGGATAGACTTCTCAAGCTTGGGAAGGTAAGTAGTAAGGCTAAAAAGGATGCTTTCATAAAGCTTTCTAGAGAATATGCAGACATATTTACTTGGTAATATAGTGACTTGAGGGTCTTTGATCCTAAATTGGCCCAACACACTATAAAACTAGAATCTAATGCCAAGCCTATCAGGTAGAATCAAAGGCCCATAAAACCTAAGATTGAAGAGTTGATGAGGAAGAATTAAACAAGTTAATTGAATCCAAGATCATATTTTTAATTAATAACTCTTCATGGGTAGATAATCTAGTACCTATTAGGAAAAAGAGTAGGGAGATCATAGTTTGTGTTGACTTCAAGGATTTAAATAGGATCTCCTTGAAAGACCACTACTGTCTACTATCCACGAAATAACTTCTTCAGATAATTTTAGGTTGAGAATGCATCTCCATTTTTGATGGATATTTAGGTTACAACTAGGTACTAGTGAGAGAGGAATATCTATACAAGACTGCCTTCACCACCAAGTGGGGAACATTTGCCTACCAAAAGATGCCTTTTAGATTTTCTAATATTGGGGCAATCTTTCAAATATCAATAGACATGGACTCCCAAGGGATGCTAAATCAAATGGTACTAGTCTACTTAGATGACATCATAGTTTTCTCCAAGAAAACTAGTGAGCACATGGACCATCTAAGGTTGATATTCTAGATATGCAAAGAGTATGGGATCTCTTTAAATCCCAAGAAATGTGTGTCTTTTATGCATGAAGCCAAGCTATTGGGTAATATTATTTCAAAGTATGGACTATCCATTGACCCTAATAGAGTTAGTTCTATTTTATCCTTTTCTTTACCAAAACACAAAAAGGGGATCCAAAGCTTCCCTAGGAAGATCAACTTTGTGAGGAGGTTCATACTTGGTTTTGTAAACCTAGTCAAACCTATCACCACCATGCTAAAGAAGAGCTAAGTGTTTGCTTGGTCAGATAAAGTCAAGGTAGATTTTGAGGCCATCAAGCAAGCCATTGCTTAGGCTCCCTCACTCATAAATCTTGACTTCTCTAAGGACTTTATCTTATATACCTTTTTTAATGTTGACAACATATCATCTATGCTGATGTAGAAGAATGGTGAAGGAATGGAGAATCCAATTGCATTTTTTATTCAAGGGATGGAAGGATATGGGGTGAGGTACACATTTATTAAAAAATAGGTTCTTAAAGCCTTGAGGAGTCTCAATAATTTTATATCAATGTTCTCCAATAGTATGATTCATCTTATGGTGTCTCATCCTAGTGATAGGGAATTTATCCTTAACAAGGATTTGAGTGAAAAGAGAGTAAGCTAGATCGCCAAGGTCATGGAATATGATGTGGAGATCAAAGTCACCAAGTTGGTTAGAGGTAAGGGCTTGTGTGAGTAGATGGTGAATAATATCCAAGAAGAAAAGGAAGCTATCTTGGTGACCCAAGACAACTCACAAGCATGTGCACCTCCAATTCAAAAGATTTACCTTCAATATATGACTCACTTCTTGATAATAGGAAAATACCCCCAAGGTTTAGACAGAGCCAAAACAAGGTATTTTAGGCTTTAATACACACCTTATGCATTAGTTAATGGAGTTATTTTTATAAAGGACCTCAATGGAGTACTCCTTAGGTGCATAGATGATGACCAAATGGCAAGGCTCTTGGAGTAGTTTCATGATGGACTTGTAGGAGAAAATTTTGTACCTAGAATAATATCAGCAAAGATAATGAGGTTTAGTTATTACTAGTCCAATATTTTTAAGGATGCTCATGCATGGGTTATAAAATTTCAAAAGTGTGTTCTCTTTGTAGGAAAGTAGAAATTAGCATCCCTTCCACTCAATCTAATTCAGGTGGAGCAACCCTTCATGCAATGGGGGTTAGACTTCATAGAGATGATCAATCCACCATCAAGTGTAGGGAATAAATGGGTACACACTAAAATTCACCACTTTACCAGGTGGGTGGAATCCATTGCTTTTAAGGAGGCTAAAGAGGGTGTTGTTCTAGATTTCTATGATAACATTGTGATTAGGTTTGGTGTCCCTGCCACTACAATTTTAGATAATGCCTTGGTATTCCTTGGTATGAATACAAGTGAGGGGGATCTCAAACTAGGAATCTACCTCAACACCTCTTCCAACTAATATCCTCAAGGAAATGGACTAGTAGAGTCTAAAAATAATAATTTTATAAGGATCGTTAGGAGGAATATAGAAGAGATTCAGAGAACATGCACACGAAACTAAGGACTGTCGTGTGGGTTGATAGAGTAACTCCTAATGCTATCATTGAAAATTCTCCATATGTTCTTTTGTATGGAAGGGAAGAAATATTTCCTATCTCTCTTGAGCTTCTTTCATTAGAATTATCCCATCAACATGATTTGATGGAGGACGAGCCCATGAATGTGAGGATGATAGAGCTCATAAAGTTGGAAGAAACTAGGGACCTTACCATGAAAACACTAGAGTCACATCAAGCTCAGGTTGAAAAGGATTTTAACAAGAGAGTTAAAGTAAGGATCTTTAAGGAAGGGGACTTAGTCCTAAAGTGGGACTCAAATAAGTTCAAACTAGGCAACCATACCAAGTTTGACAACTTATGGATTGGTCCTTATTTTATCCATGGATGTAGGGAGCATAATGAATTTTAGCTTTCCCAACTAGATGGAGAGGTATTACCCATCCTAATTAATGTCATTCATTTAAAGCCTTGTTATTAGGAGCATTGCATCCATTTTAACATATTAGAATAGATTGTATGCTTTCCTCTAAGTGCCTTGTGCATTATATTTTCTATTGTGTGTTTCACTTTCATGAGTGCCTTGGGAACTTTGTTGTTATTTTTTATTTTGTTATTATTAATCCAAAAGGATGTTATAGATAGGGATAACCTTGTGTTATCTTCATGATTAGTTGAGAGAAGACTTGGGACTCCATATACCCAATGGACTGGTTTAAGGCCACTAATCTTGCATAACAGGCATACAACCCCAAGATGTTGCCAAAAATGTTGGCCAATTTTAGCCTACATACAAAAATTGACTTTACATTAAATATTCTAGGGGTCTTGGTGTGGATCAAGAGGTTGAATAGACTGAGAGATGGAATGAGTGGACCAAAGAGATCATGAAGCTTGAAAAGCTTTGAAAATACTTTAAATTCACTTAAAGTGTAGTTTATCAATTTCCAAGGGACAAGTTTACAAAATAAAGAAAAGGTTCTCGATCAGGTATTCATGGTGATCAATGTAATTCAAGATCAGGGACAAGTTTACATAAGCCTCAAAAAATCATTTAGATATGAAAAAGTCCTGGAACAAGCTTTGTGAAGCTAGACTGTCATCAAGACATCATGAAGAACCAAACTAGATAGCTTGTTTATGTAATTTATAAATATGCTAAAAAAAACTCTCTAGTCCAAAGGTGCACACAAGATCAAAGTTCTTCATGCTAGGAACATGATTGACAAATTTCATGTTTGTGCAAGCTTTCTATCTCAAGTTATGGTGGCTTCAAATTTGGACCTAAAACATAAGATGTTTGTGCGAGTTTGAAGTTTGAGCTTCATAAAATGACCATTTGGATTCAAAAGTAATTAATTTTTTTTTAAACTTGATCAATATCTAATGGTTCATGTGAGATCTCATACTAAAAACACATATCTAGCGGTTCACACTTAGGTCAAACAAGTCAAAAGATCCTTGGGTTAAAATCCCTTAAAAGTCTATAGGTTGGACAAGATATAATGGTGTGAGTTCACCAAGCAGAGATCCAATGGTGTGTGTTCACTAAAAAAAGGGTGGGTCTAATCTAGATCAATGATCAATGTTTGTTTGTATTAGAGATCTAATAGTATGAGGTGACAGACAAAAAAGTGGGCCTAATGAGATCTATGATCTCTGTGAGCTTATACATCCATATCTAATGGTACAAGTGAAAGTCAACAGGTCAAAGGATCTTCTTGGTAGGAAATCAATAGACCATGCTCATTCATACCAAGGAGATAAAAATCATATAAGAGGTCAAAAGGTTAACATTTAATAATGGAGATTTGTAGAACCAATAGGAATAAAGATAGGTTGGAGCATTTTGATTGGCCTAAGCAATATTTAATGGACAAAGTCAAACTAGGAGTCAAACTAAGGACCAATTTTGAATGGAAACAAACAAGGTATTACAAGATCATCCCACCACCATTAAAACTTGATCCAACACCATTGAAAGGACCCAATGATGCATCTAAGTTAAAATAATATAAAGGGCACTATTTAAGATCAATATAGACCTCGAATTCAAAGGTTGGTGGTAAACTAGGTTCATGCTATGACTGTGTCTGCCATTCTTTAAAGGAGACCCATATATGATTAAGTTCTCATTTTATATAGATAATAGAGGCAAAATTAGGTCTTATGATCCTAATAGAGGTCATGAGAAAATATATGCAGTCTATAGGTCTACATCAATATGTGTGGCTATAGGAAAACCAATAAAGGAGATTGGTTTTCATCTATAGAAAATATCTAGGTCTAGATTTGATCAAGGGTAGGTGTCTGTGATTATTTAAAGGGTCCTCATCCTTCAACATAGTCATATTTTTGACAAACATCCATCTAAACTAGATAGGTTTCATGATCCTATTAGATCCATGAGCATGAAAATTTTGTCTTCAATGGGAGATCGCATGAAGGATCAAATAAAATGATCTAGTGGATGAGACTTGTAGCTAAGTGCATTCAATACATCGTCGGATCCTTAAGGGACCTTTCCCACTTGGTAATACATGAGAAGTGTCCTGATTGATCAAAAAGGTGGAAGGTCATTCATTAAATCAAAAAGGTGGTAGGTCAAGCTCAATTAATAATCTAGGATGGTGTGTTACCTCTCTAATAGTGTGCTCCCACATTCTTTCTCTCTATCCCTTCTCCCATATATCTTGGTCTCATTCCCATTATGGGGGTTCTTAGATCTTAGAATTTTTCATTATTTTTTGAGATAAGGATACTTATTGAGACTTTTGTAAAAATGTCCTTATTTGATATGGTTAAACCCTATCAAAATATTATAAGAACTTCCTTTTCAAGTAATATGATCAACTTTTTTCCTATCTCTTGTCTTCAATCAGTGCTTAGTATGCTTTTGTATGGTGAATTTTTGAAGGAGATTCTTCCTAGTTCACTATCCTTCTGCTTGCCTATTTGAATGTGTTTTCAAGCTAACTTGCAGGTCTAGATTCATGTTCTACTTGGGACCTCTTCTATGAAATATTTATACAAATTGTAGGATTATGAGGTTGTGTGAGCTATAGTTGTCTTATGTTTATCTAGTGTGGGTTCAAACTTGTTTTAGTGTCCATTCTAACTTTGGTGCATCAGTTTTTAGCTTTTTAGAAGCCCTTAAACCCTTTATAACCATTTTCTCAGTAATTTGCATTAGTTTAGGTGAGCATCAAGAGGAAGTCAACCTTCTCTGAAGGTTCAACCCCATTATAGGTGACCCACATCTTGGGGTTGTTCCCATTATGTAGACAGATTAGAGGGAGCCTGGATAACTCTCTCCAAGGGTGTAGATTGAGCTTACAATAGTAACCATACTTTTGAACACTAGTCTTAAGGAGCATTATCATATCATGAGCATGCATGTCAAGATGGTGGTTTGGTAATATGCACATAGGTATGAGTGGATGTTTAATAATTACCAATCATGCATATGAAGTGTTGAAACACTGAAAAAAATTCAAGGTAAACATTCAGGGGCATTGTCTTAAGCCTAAACATATAACCAGACTAGTCCTAGACTCTACCTGACCTAATGAGGAGTCTTGAGGTGTTATCATGAATAAAAATCATTGGTAGAGCATGTGAGGATATGTTTAAAACTATGTAAACATGTGTATAATGTAGATAAGATTTTAGAGGAGGTTTCTAGGTCAATTTTTAGCTTAGTCTTTACTTAAAAAGACCTAGTGAGAAGACACAAACTTGGTAGCATGATGAGGTGAGAAGTCTAAGGCTTGTAATAATAATATTGGAAGTATGTGATCAATTTATGAGGTTTTATAAAATTATAATGAGGTTTTGATATCATTACAAGAGGATTTAAGGTGTGTTCAAGGTCTAAGTATGGCTTAAAGGTTTTTAGGCCTAGTATGCAAAGAGACCTAGTGTGGCCTAATAAGGGGTCAAGATCAGTTTTAAAGGTACCAAAATTCATGATAAATTTATCATAGGTGTGAGAGGTTTTATAAAGTGTGTTTATCAAGTCTGAGGTCAAAATATGAAGAAAAAAGTATGAAATGTGGTCTTGGCGTTTTATGTGTGCACAAAATGAGGTATAGCAAACCCAAGAAGAATTTTTTATGCTCATTGGCATGTGCAATGTTTGTATGAGATACTAATAAGTTCATGTAATTTTGGGAAGGTTCCTAGATAAAATTTATTTGAATTATTTTTTTATTTTAGGATCAATCCTTTATGAATTATTGTTTAGAATGGAAGATAATTTAAACCCTCCTAAAACTCTTATATTGACCCGATAGGGAAGATATTGTTGTAAATGGATAAGAATGGATCAGATGACCTATTTTTATGATTGGATAATTTATATGACTCTCCCAATTTTTTCCACATGGCATTGTTTTTTATAAGAGTGAGTGGAAGCTATAGGAAACCCCTTGTTTCTTGGATTTTTGATGTAGCAAGCAAGGTTGATCAGGTTAAAGCATGAAAATGATTGGAAGATGATGTGTGAGACTTGTATTTTATGATCATGTAAGTTTTTTATTAGGTTAAAGACTTAAAATATTATAATCTAGTCATGGAATTTGGCCTATCGCTAAAAAGGCCTAATGAGGAAGACAGTGAAAAAATCAAGCAAAAGTAATAATGAGATTATAGATGGGTTGTAGTGGATTAGGGATGGATCCAAATACATGGGGTTATTTTTAAATACCTATATCATATATCATTCTTGAATATAATATATGTATATGCTTATATACAAGCATAAATTTGCTCTCAAAGTGACCTATCTAACACAATGAGGTTTGTGTAGGGTGAAGACATGAGATTGGACTGTAAGACCAATATTGATGTTGAACCTTGTAATAAATCTATTTAAATATGTTATAGGGATGATTAAGGATATTATAAACCCATTATAATTTCATAAAAGTGTTTAAATAAGTGTTCTAAGTATTCATTTTTATTGGCTATTTTTGGCCCACATATAAAGCTCTTGCATGGTTTGATGAAGCAACAAATCAAAGGCTTATGAAAGAGCCCAGAAATGCAAATTAGAATGATCAAAAAAGGTTATCATATGTTATAAGCATTAAAAATAATGGAATGAGTTGAATAAACCTTAATAATCCATCATCACCTTAAAATAATGATCAAAGGATGAGTTGTGTAAGTTTTTGATCCAGACCGTCATCAAGACATCATACAAGAGCAAATAGATCAACCATCTTCACTCAGAATCTTTATGTGACCAAAGGATCATGAATAATTATATTTTTACATGTTAGGATCATCCTCAAAAAAATTCATGCCCATGTGAGCTTTATGGCTCAAGTAATAATCTTCTAAAGTTGGACTTGCACACGAAGACATTTGTGTAACGTCAAGTTTTTTTTTTTTTAAAGGGGTAAAAATAATATTAATAAGTAAAGAAAAGCATTCCAAGAACAACAGGGGGTAGAAACCCCCACAAGAAAGCATCAAAAATTAAAAAACTAGCCACACGCCCAGCTAGACAATATTATGAACCTCCATATCAGCCTCTAGAATTCTTTCCAAATCAGAACGCAATGTCAGGGAGAGAGACCCCCAATACTCAATGTTTCCACCATCCAAATGGTCAGATGCCCATTTAGCCAAAAAATCTACTGCCCTATTCCATTCTCATGAAATGTGAGCAAAAGTAACACTATCCATAAGCGAGCAAATCCACAAAATCTGTTGCATAATCAGAGATAGTTGCCAATTGATGTCCACCACTTTCCTCTTAATGAGTAGGTTAATCAAGACTTGAGAGTCTGATTCATAGATAATCCTATGCCAACCTAACACTTGGGCCTTCTCAAGGGCATAAAGAATGGTCTGACCTTCTATCATGTTAATGGTTTACAGCCCCTTAGGAACTGCAAAAAGAAAAATCACTGTACCTTCATAATCCCTTCCTATCCCTCTAGTACCCGTGGGTCCCAGATTACCTCTAGAGGATCCATCCGTATTGATCTTGAGAATCCCACTAGGGGGCATTGCCATTGACCAGTCTTGAGAATCTGCTCCTTGACCTGCTTGTTCCTCTTGACACACACTGACTTACTAGTTAACTACTGGAATCCAAGTCGCGCCACCACCTGAGTGTCCTATTTGGTCAAAGGAAAGCAGATCGTGCTCTTTACTTGGACAGTTTCCTAGATCATCCCCACCACTTTCTACCATACTTGCTGCACCATGACCCTCACCCCCCAAAAAATTTGCCTATTTCTCTCAAGCCAGATCTCCCAGAATAGAAAAATGGGGCCGCCCAGCCATATGTCCTACAGGAAGGGTATCTTTGAGGGGGGTTCTCCCATTCCATTCTAGAAATTGACCATAGATTGAGCATGAAAACATGGGCACTACCAAACATCCCACCAATAATTCTAGAGTTGTAAGGCAAAGGGGCAACACAAAAAAAGGTGTGTTGAATCCTCCTCGGCTGCTCCACACATAACACATACAGAAGGGCCTTAGAAACCTCTCTTCCAAAAATTGTCCCAGGTTAAGCACCTATTCCAAGCCAGCATCCAAGCAAAATAGTTACATTTAGGCCATGTGAATTTATTCTAGACCTGTCTCCACCAATGCACTTCCCCCCTACCCAATCTCTGAAGAAGTAAACCCTGATATCCAGATGAAACTATGTAAGCTCCCTTGGGATTGGGAAACCAAGCTAGCTCATCCTCCTCCTGAAGAGGACTACAACGACACCTGGAAAGGATGCTTAACATCTCCTCATTCTCTTCCTACATCCCATTAATAGGCCAAGTTTTGAGAGCTTTTCAGTGAGCTACCTCCACCTATCCTTGTGTAATGTAAACTTTGAAGTCACTCACCCGAGACCAGCCAACATCAAGGAATCTCTGACAAAGGTTCAAAAAATTTAGAAACCAAGAAATGATGGGAGGATAACCATCCCAAGAGTCAGACCAAAAGAGATCCTTGGATCCCTATTTACAAATCCAAAATAAGCCGTTCTTGATGAGAGTAGCCCCTTTTTTGAGAGTACCCCATATTGCCAAACCTTTCCCAATAAGTAGATAGCGAGGAATGTCCCTCTGAATGGTTCTAGAGTACTACTTTTGTGACAGAATTTTGGCCCAAGCTTTGTCTTGTTTGGTGCACCATCACCAATAAAGTTTGGCCGCCAAAGCAATACCATTTAAGTCCATCTACCTTAGACTAAGCCTGCCATATTGTTTGGGTTTGCAGACAATCTCCCATCTAATAAAGCTCCATTTAGTGGAGTTTAGACTACCAGCCCATAAGAATTGTCTGGTAACCAAATCAAACTCCTTAATAAATCCCATCGGGGCAACCTAGAGCATACACCTATAAATGGGTAAAGCCTACACCACAGATTGGATAAGTTGAACCCAGCCTGCAAAGGATAACCACCTATGCGTCCAATGATTCACTTTCACCTAAAATTTTTCCAAAATAGTTTGCCAAGATTCTTTGGATTTACAGCCAGTCGAGATAGGGATACCCAAGTAAATCAAGGGGGAAGTCCTAATCTAAAAATGCAAAGTCCTCACGATCCTCTACTAGATAGGGCCCAGAGTAATAAAGAAGAAGATGGATGACTTATCTTCATTGACCTTTTGTACCAAGGCCATTAGATAAAAATCTAACACCCTACGTAAATTAGCAACTTCAGTCATTGTGGCCATGCCCATAAGGGCAGTGTCATCAACAAATTGCATGTGTGATTGCGCTGGCAATTCCCCTCCCCATCGCCATCCTTGGATATGTCCTTCCTCTCTATTCCTATTGATCAACCTCCCCAAACCTTCAACAAGGAGAAGAAAAAGGTATGGAGATAGAGGATCACCTTGTCACAGCCCTCTTGTAGCACCAAAAAGCTTCATGTGTTCTCCATTGATAAGCACTGAGAAGGAAGCCGAGGAAATGCAGCTCATGACCCATTGAGTCCATTCATCCGCAAAGCCAAAAGCACTAAGAACCTTCTACAAGAATGGCCATCTTACCCTATCAAAGGCTTTGGCCATGTCCAATTTAATGAACATCACCTTATCTTTTGAGCTGGCCATGGAGTGAATGGACTCAATAGTAATAACAATACCGTCAAGGATTTGCCTACCTTCCATAAAACCACTCTGCTCTTTTGAGATCACAGCACTCAATCCTCTTTTTAACCTATTTTCAATGATTTTAGATATAATTTTGTAAACAACATTGCAAAGGGATATAGGGTGGAATTGACTTAGCCTATCAGCACCTTCACATTTGGGTATGAGAGAAAGATAGGTCACATTTGTAGCTTTAAGCATTTGTTTATTTTGCTGAGATTCTTGGACAACAGCTAAAAGGTCAAGTTTGATGATATCCCAAAATTATTGCTAAAATTTAGCTGGGAAGCCGTCAGGTCCAGCCGCTTTCCCTTTTTTCATCTGAATAATGGTTTCCTCAAGCTCTCCAAGTGTGATTAGTTTCATTAAATTTTCATTCATTTCACGCGTCACCAATGATGGAATGCAGAAGAGAACCTGAGCTTCTTCCAATGATTCCCCATTAGCATCTTCCCTGAAGAGAGTAGAGAATTACTGCACTACCTCCTCTGAAATTGCTGAAAAGGAGTTAAGGCACTCACCTCTTTCATTGACCAGGGCTGAAATAGAATTGTTATGTCTCCTGGCTTTGGATGTATTAAAGAAAAGTGATGTATTTCTGTCCCCCTCCTAGAGACATTCATCCTGAGATTTTTACTTCCAAAAAATTTCCTCCCATAGCTCGCATTCCTTTAGGTCTTTCATAGCCTATGTTTCTTCTTGCAGTAAGTCTTCAGTAAGTCCTTCTTCCCTTATTATTCTTGTGATACCATCAAGCTTGGTTTGTGTAGTAGCCTTAGCATGGAAAATGTTCCCAAATTTTTGGTGATTCCATTGCTTAAGCTTATACTTCACATATTGTAGTGCTTTAGCAAAAATGTACATCATCATACCATGGGCAGGCCTACCCCAATGCCACCAATTGGCAACACACTCATGTAGAGATTGATCCCGCAGCCACATGAGTTGAAATCTGAAGGAAGGAGAGTGTTGGTGATACTATGAGACACTATTAAGCTTGATGGTCCAAAAGTCTGATCCTCTCCAATCCAAAATTTTAGACCTCATTGACCACATACCTCCAACCCAAAAAGCTGAGACCAGAAAATGGTCAAGTCTCGCAGTAATGCAATGTTTCCCACTCCTGCAGTTGTTCTAGGTAAACTATCCATTATTGGGCTTGACGTTAAACTAAATTCAAATTTTCAATGTAGTTGTGCATTAGCAAAGTAGATGGGTC
Organism: Torreya grandis; assembly: GCA_037957365.1. NCBI lineage: Eukaryota > Viridiplantae > Streptophyta > Pinopsida > Cupressales > Taxaceae > Torreya > Torreya grandis. The sequence continues at coordinate 2,931,242 of JARHVA010000884.1, read as the reverse complement.
TAGCCTTGACGTGCCACCACTCTTTTTAGTCAAATCAAGAATAGCATTAAAATCACCTACCATAATCCAAGAGTGGAAGGGGCCAGGCTACGGACAAAACTTATGTGGCCCCATGAGGATTTTTTACCCTGCCAATCATTGGGAGCATAGATATTGGAGAAGAGAATGACTTCCCCCATCTCAAATCTAGAAGCAATCATAGTCATGGAGTACTTAAAAGTCAGCCAGCCTATGAGGCCAATCTTTCATGGGTTCCATAGAAAAGCTAGTCCTCCTGAGTATTTGGTAGCGCCAATGCATTTACATTCTCCTTGCCACCACAACTTGGGTGCAAGTCTGGACATGTCTTCAACTGAAAGCTTGGTCTCTTACAAGAAAAGGACATCTAGCCTATGACTTTTAATCAGGTTGTGAACATCATTTTTTCTAGGGCTATTATTCAAACCCCTTACATTCTAAGATATTATAATCATTTTAGAGAGCTCAAAAAGTGTGCATCTAGAGTATTTACTGACCCTGACTCCAATAAAGTCTCTCCCATTAGCTTGATCTTTTCCTGGTCCTTTTTTTTCCAGGCTTGCCAGATTTCTCTCCCCCTCCTTTCTTAAGGTCTTTTTGCAAAAGTCCGAGATGAGGAGAAGATTTACTGCTTCTTGTTGCCCCTGGGTCCCCAATTTTCTTGGTAAGGGGCATATTTCTATCTTCTTTAAGGGGATCAAATGAGGAAGTCATTCCTTCCAAAATTATTAGCTGCTGGTCCATATCCATATAACAATCTCCAACATCTTGTGTTTCAGTTACAGCCCCTGAAGCATTGGTCTCCTGAGTTGGTCCCTCAATCCCCTGGTCCAAAATCATCACCCTTGGATTCACCTCCTATTGATTAAGATCATCCAATATTTCAAATCTATAGAGTGAGTCATCTAATTGTATTTCCTTGAAGGACCATTTTTGGCCTCTATTTTTGTATCAGCCTTTAATCGGCATAAAACCATCAGTTTCAGGCATCTCACCTAGAATTGGACCCCTTTCCTTGTCAGTACCAAAAGGAGTGCGAGTAGATTGAGCTAGCTGAGGTGCAATGGATTTCAAGGTGGGACACCATCACTTTAAATGCCCATAAGCATGACATAGATGATAGTGAAAAGGGAGGGTTTCATAATCCAGCTGTTGTATCCATGAAAACTCATTTCAACAGCATCTGGTAATGGCTTGCTAAGATCAATTTCAACACAAATGTGGGCATAAGTCATTACCTTTTTCCCCATGAGTGACATTAAGGAACCTACTGGCCTTCCCAATAAGGATGCAAGCAAATAGACCATGTCTTCTCGATAGCATTCCACTAAAAACTGGGGCAGACACATCCACACTGGGACACGGTTTGGTAGTTCCTCTAAAGTATGAAATCGGCATGCCAGGGCTTGATAAACAGTCCCACTTGATTATGGAAGTAAGGACCTCCAAAAAAAACTCATTGACAATCTATTATATAGGTAAAAGTGACCATGAAATAGCTATTGGCCACCAATGTAATATCCATATCTCCTTCCAATGCCCACGTCCTCTGAGCCCATGCTTCCAAGAATAATAGTGACCTCCTAAGCCCCAAAAACTTGTAGTATAGGGAGTGATTAGAATAGTATTCAATGTCTTTAGCAATCATTTCCATTGGTATAACTAGCTTGGGCCTCTCCTTACATCTTTCTAGACAGCCGCTGACTTTGGGGATGCGCATACTTGGTTGCTCAAGAGCAGCAAAAGAACCTAAACCTTGTAAGAGTGGAGCCTTCCCACTACTGCGCACTCCCTGGGATGTCTACTATAGTCTAAGCACTTCTCTATAGCTACACCCTACTTTCTACCCTGTCACGCCTTGCCCTGTTGTGCCCTCTTGCTCGCCTTCATCCATCGCGCCTTCTGTGTAACATCAAGTTTAAGCTTGGGAAAAAAATCATTTTAATCTTAAATTTTATGGTTGTAAAAATGTCAATGATGATCATGAAAACATAATTTGACAAAAGTGAGGATGTTAATTTTAATCTCATGAAGTAGCCATTAGATTTTAAACAATGGGTCCCAATAGATCTAACAGTCCTCGATTGATCATACATCTCGATCTAATAGTGTGAGATGGGTCAAATAGTCAAAGAGCTTGAGAGGTTAACAAATGGTGTAAGCAGGTGAGGCTAAAGACTAACACAAGATCCTAAGGATTAATGTACATTTTACAAATGGTGTAAGCTTGGACAAGGTTGACAGGTCCAGGGTAAGATCGATGGTTGGAAAATGATCATACAAATCAAGATCAATAGAGTGAGTAAAGGTCAATAGTTCAATAGAGCTCGAGTTAGTTTACTAGTAACCAATGAACGAAGGACCGAGATAGGAGATTTTTGACTAAGGTTGATGGGATAGTTTAACTTAGGTAAATTAAATGAATAGACCAAAGCTATCATAAAATACATGGAACTGAGCTTGAGCTCAACCTAAGTTAAATCAAAATAAAAAAATAAGGACCAAGCATTGCCAGCAAGCTCCATAAAGGTAAAATAGGTAATTTAGACCTAATATAGGCCAAAAGTGTGGCAAATTATTGTAAAAAGGAGAAGTAATCAAGAAAAATGTCATATCTATATGGACTATAGGAAAACCAATAATCTTATATTGGTTTTCAACTATAGTTAACCTAGGTCTAGTTTTCAAAGTAAGGGTAGTTATATGTAATCAATGAAGGAGCATCTCAAGCCATGCTCTTGATAGATAGACACCCAAAATAGACATAATCAAACTCAATTATTTTTATATATGTGAAGGTTTTTTCCTTATGTATAATCTAAGTGGAAAGATACATAAAATATCAAAGATAGGGATCTAGTGGTTGGAGAAACATCCTAAGTGTTTAATAGATTTTTAGAGTGCTTAAGGGTCCCTTTCATAAATAGGATCATGACTCACCTTCTTTTTCAAAACTCTTATCTTCTTATGTACTTCTCAGAGGCTATTGAGAAAAATAAATACTATCTTGTTTATGATAAATTATGTCCTGATTAGACCAAAGGATGGTGGAGCATCCCTTGAAAACTGGTAGCTCATTAATTTTTATCAAAACATGTTCCCTCTTCCCTCTTCTCCCCTTATCCTATATCATCCCATTCTCTTCTCATTTTTAAAGGTTCTTATATTTTAGACTTTTTCATCTCTCTAGGAGACAGGGAACTCTTTGGGATACTATAAAGTATGCTCATCTTGATTAGGCTTGACCCTTTCAAGCATTTGTAAGAACTACCTCTTGATGCAATATAAGACTTTATTTACCTATCTCTTGCCTTGAATCTAGTTTGGTGGGTTTTTCATGATGTCATTGTGTGAAGGATAATCTTCCTCATCCATTTTCCTCCTTTTTGACCTTGTTTAGGGAGTTTTCAATGCTGCTTATAGGTCTAGATTAGTGTTCTACTCTGAACCTCTTCTATGAAATACTTATGTAATTAGTTTGATCTTGAGGTTTTGTAAGCTAGTAATGTCTTTTGTAGCTATCATGTGGGTTCAAGATTATGGGATTTTCCCTTTTAAATTTGGTATCTCTCTTGGTTAACTTTCTTGGGAGCCCTTATCCCCTTTCTAACCCTTTTCCCTGTGAAGCATTAGTTTAGGTGAGCATCAAAGAGGAAGTCGGCCTACTCCAAAGGTTTAACCCCAACATAGGCTACCCATAGCCTAAGTTTTTCCCAATATTATGAATTAATGGGAGAGAGCATAAAAAACCCTCTCTAAGGGTTCATATTAATGTTATAATAATTTTCATGACTATGTTTTAGATCTACATGTAGTTTTATGTGTATGAGTGAGAATGATGTTCCTGAGTCATTATGCATAGATTTGAAAAATAAAATGCACATTAATTTGTTATATATGTCCCATAGGCTAATTTTAATGTATTTTTATGCATGATAAAATCATATTCAGGTGTGAAAATTCAAAGGTTCTTGACTGAGTTTTGAATCATGTGTGTCGTTCTAAGAGAGCATATGGAGATGATCAATTCAAAATCTTTTACCCTATGTGGTGAAATATAATGGAATTGGTGATGACCCTAAGGTCATGGAGGTTATATGAATGTGATTTATTAATGTTTTTATGTGTCAAATTTGGGTGTATACTTTACATATTCAAGGCAAACTTTATGGTAGTGAGAAGGCCTAATTGCGAGTAGACCTAATGGTGTGGTTCGAGTGAAATGAGCTAAATGGTGTTGGGGACCTAAGGTGAGATTATCATGGGTATAATTAAAGTGTGTGTGAATTTTTACATATATTTTTAGAGGCTCAAGATGTTCCAATATGTTCAAGATGAAACATGTGCTTTGAGAAGGCCTAATTGCATTAGGTATTTATTAGGCATAATGGTGGTTTTGGTCCTTATGGGTGGTGACCGACCTATGTAATTGTTGTTTCAGTTTTTAAATGTTTTTTTGATATATTACAAGGGTTATCCAATTAGTTTAAGGTTTATGTTCTGCCAAGGTGGGTGAGATCAAGAGTCAACTATAAAAAGAATGTCTAATAGGCCTAATTGACTAGTTAGAATAATAAGGATATGAGAAAATGAAATAGATATTTGGAAACCAAGTAGAGGGCTTAAATACCATCAAAATGGTGTGTTTAATGTGTCATGAAGTTAAAAAAATGATTTTGTAGGTGATGATCAAGGTCATATGACATAAATCTACCAAGAGGAGGGCTAGTTGAGCGAAGAGGCCTAATAAGTTGTTTGAAAGAGATAGAAGAGTGTGAAGAACAAAATAAGGGGATAATCATCAGTTGAATGAGAAAAATTTGTCCAAAGGTGATCATAGGTTCCATGTGGCTGATTTTATGCTAATTTACCTAGGGGGTTGGTTCTTCCTTACAAGTTGGTGTTTGTTAAAGGTCTAGTTGAGTTGGTGATTGACTAGTGAGGGGTTGGTGCTCCTTGTGGGGTGGGTACCACACTAAATATTGATTATTTGATTATAGTACTATAGTCTAAGATGTTTTTTAAGTTTTTTTATCCCCCTTGAGGGTTTATCACATATTTCTTGTGTTCTTATATTGTATACTTTTGTAAATGCCTGATTATGCATTGGTTAGTGTATGTATGTGAATAAATGCTTAATGGATCATATGTGAAATTGAATGATTATTTTATGGGCACTATTTCACCCCCATATCAGTATATTTACTTTAAATAGGAAAAGAGTATCTTCCAAATCATCTTCAATCTATCCTATTAGATATATAGACCCCTTAAGAGTCTCAAACACATTGTACATAGCCAAATACTATTTCCACATGTCATATTGAAACTCTTCATGTTGAATTCATAAGGCATCTTGCGTATGATTTTCACTTTGAGTATATATATCTATAACCTTTATAAATATTTTCATGTGACCATGAGCTTCATGGTAATTTCTTGGAAGGTCATCAATCATTACTTCAACTTATCTTTGCTCTTCCTCATTGGAATCCACTTCAAGTCCATTCAAGACTTCATCTTGTCCATTTAAGAGATTTTATATCTCAAGATCATATGAAACCTTTTAATTGAGACTCTCTATGAAAATTTTTCCTTGTGATTCCTCTATTTATAATTTGACCAATTTTTCTTTGCAACAAGAAAGCTTTCCATCATTTTTAGCCAAAGGAGAGAGTTCAAAACAAGAATTTACCTCTTCTTGGCCACTTGAAACATTTTGTAATATATCCAAATGCATACCTTATATAGATAATTGTTCTAATTCATCAAGAGGCTCTAATAACTATGGTTCTTAATTATCCATTATCTCATTGAGATGACTAGTTGGCTAGGCAATTACTGTAACTATATCAGTTGAGATTTTTTCACTTTCAAGAGTGTTTTCTCCTTCAAATTATACTACCAAATGATGAAGATCACCTCTCCCTTCATCTCTAAGTATTGATTTTATATTTTATTTACCAAGAGGAGTGCCAATGATGATTTCTTCCTCATATTCACTTGAAGTGTCTTTTTCATAGACTTCTTAAGGATCACTTATAACTACAACTTGGAGTTCTTCATTTTACTCCCATAGAACATATTCCTCTTCAAGGATGGGTTGATAAGACTCATAAACAAGTTTTGGAATTTTTAGATCAATGAACCTATCATTATTATCCTTCTACTCTCTAATGAATCCCTCAAACCTTGATATGATTTAGTCTTTAATCTTCTACAAAAAGTACTTCCTTCCTCATTTAAATGTTATTCTAAATTGACCTCCATGATGGCAAAGCTTTAGGTCCTTGAAGAGGGATGGGTGGGTCTTGAATAGGCAAAGATCATTTGTTGGTCTCAATTTCCCAAACTAATCTTTTTCCATTATATTTATCCCATGACTTCACCACTTCATTCCAACTTGGAATCTTAAAGGATGTTTTGTGGGGATCTTGGGGAAGGGAAAGAGAGTTGTGTGATAAGATAGCCTCATTATTTTCCCTCTAAGTAAAAATAAAACATGTTAATTCTGATTTATCTTTGTTTTTAGCATCTACAAAAAAAAATTAGTTCCTCTTTTGGATGCTTTCTTGGATTGAACTCCATAATGGTATGGTTTGAGGAATGTGCAAAGGACTTGAGAGGCTTTGAAACTCACTTGATTTAATCTTTTGAGGAATCATGGGTGAATCAATAGAAGGCTAATTTGAAGTAAGAGAAGTCACATGAGGTTTATGGTACTAAACTTGTGGCCTCTTATGAACCACTATGCATTGAATTAGTCCACTTATATCCAACATGTCACTAGTGAGTCTTTATTGGTTATCTCTCTTAATGGGTACCCACTTACTCTTAACTAGCGATGATGAGTCCCTCATATCCTGAATGAGATGAATATGGAAACTTAGACCATATTCCCTTTGTCTATAAAGATTTATCATATTCATTTCACATCCTATAAGATTTTATTTGAAGCTTGAGATAGACTGATTATAAGTGTACCTATGTTGACTAGGGACAACATGGTTTTAACAACGCTGATTAGAGGAATGCATAGGCTTCCATAAAGGTTGAATTTGGGTGGGAGGTGATATATAGGACTAATGAAAAGATTGGAAATGTTTTTTATGGAAAGAAGGTTAATACTCTTGATATCAAGGCTATTATGTATCAACATAGGGATAATAAAGGTCAACAAATTATTGAAAGGAATCAACATAAGCTTGACATGGCTCAACATGGGGTTGATAAGGATCAACATGTTATTGATATGACTCATCAACTTGAGTAAAAGATAAATCCACTCCAAACTTAGCTATGAAACCTCATGATAAATTAAAAATAAAGAGATTACTTGAAATAATACATGTGTTGCTAAAACTAGATGAATGTACTCAGAGTCTACATTAGTGCTTATGTCCATGTCTCCAAAGGATGGTAAATTTAAGAGCAATACCAATAATTATTAAATGGATGAATTCTCTTATCTCATTGGGCATGCCAAAATTATTATCATCAAAATTTTCACCATTGAGGAGGTTGTTCAATCCTCCTCACTTAAGTGATATCAAAGGAACAATCCTAGGTTATGGGTGACCTAAAGAGTGGATTGAACCTATAAATAGGACTAACTCCCTTGATGCATCACTTAATAACTACACAATAAACTAATAATTATAAAATAAAAGGGTAAAATAAAACTATAAACTTAAATGGAGGTGATGTACCAAATGTTAAGACCACTACCACTAATTTTCATGTGCACTGAGACCTATAGGACTACCATAAGCATACACTTCTCCTAAAATAACCTATCACATAAATGATTTTTAAAGATGTGAAGAAATGTGAGAATAAATGGGAATATTTTTTACATTCTTAATCCACTTATAATCCCTTATGACTCTCTTCACAACCTACAATAGAGAAACAAATTTCAAGAAGGAAAGAAGAATAGGATAACAAGACAAGGTGAATTAAGTCTACAATTTCCTAGATCAACAATTCATTGTTTTACATTATAAAGAGCCATAAAATGAGGTGAAAAAACCATTTATTTTTCAATAGGAAAATGAAATATCAAGGATACACCATAATCTTAGTTAAAGGATCTATTTTCAAGCCAAATCAGGCCATACATATAGAAGAGAATGATAAGGAGAGAGAAGAAAGGCGTAAAAGAGGTTTATGACAAGTATAATCTCATGAAAAAGTTAGTTATAATAAAGGAAGTTTTAAAGTATGAACTTATGAAGTCTTTTATAAACATGTGTTTTCTTGAAATGATCCTCTTCTTCATCAAGGTGGGGTAGAATGACCCTTGACCTTATGGATAACTAATCAACCTCATTTGAAACTGCCCATTTGGAGTGATTGTGAAGTGAAAATTCATATATTGGGTTATAATTATTTTTATTTCATTTAAAATATATTTAATTCCCCTATCTAATCAATTTTCCACCTTCATTCTACAATTTCCTTCATCATTCTCATATTTTGTCTCTAGGCAGGCGTATTCCTTATAGCCCTATTTTAGTGTAAATATCCTTGGTTTGAGATATATAGAGATTTTATAAGAAAATAAAGGAATATTTTAGTACCCATTATCTCCTTACATTTTCAAACCAAATTTCATGATCTAACTCTCAATGTAGACCTATTTATCAACATCCATATTTTCCAATTAAGCCTAAGTAGGCCTAATACAAGCCAATAATATTGGAGATTATAAAAATATGTACATCATCACTATAAAAACTAAAAAAAAAATTTATGGGGATTAAAATTAGGTATTTTTTAAAGGTTTAAATTCATTTCATGGTCTATAACTCAAATTAGATAGGTTACAAGCTTTCTAGCCCTAGTTGACAAAAGTACAGGCTTGAGTAGGCCGAAAGCTAAAATAAATGCATATTTTGAGTTATGGTATGTTTAAAGATAAATAAATTATTTTTTTTAGTTTTAAATAACATTCCTCATTCCATCCAATATTTATTTTCTCTTGGTCAACCTTCTATAACTCTCAAACAAGCCAATTTCAAGGTTTTGCATGCATTTTTAGGATTGTGTCATGATTATAGGTTTATTGTCTCATTTTTCATCATTATTTGATCATTTAAAATCTCTATTTGGCTCATTAATTCCTCATTAAAACCCCTTTATCTATACAAACTCCAAAACTCAATCAAACATTTCATGTTCTCTTGAATTTTTGACAATAGGCTTACAAAAGAGTGTTCTTAGCATGACTATGCATCTTCATTAGTTTTGATGTTTATATGGGTTTATTAAATGGAATTTTAATCATTAATATTCCTTTTTAAATTCTCCATAGAAATTATTAACACATTTTCCATAGTTTTCACCTTTCATTTTTCTTCAAACTTCATCTTTTCATACAAAGTTTTATTTTTTTTCATTGAGAAAGTAGACCTACACATCTACAGACCTATAAGTATGCACTCTCTTTTGTTAACGATATTAATCATGAATTTATTGGTCACCTAGGCCCTATTTTCAATTCATTAACTCTCCATAACTTTTATTCAAATCTAAAGTCTCCATTAATAAACATAAACTATCTCCAAATGTTGGTTTTGCTTGTATGACTATCTTTTTGCTATTGACAACTACAAGTTCACATTTGGTCTATGTACATGTAGAATTCATGATTTAACATGATGTGAGAAGAATTTATATGATCCTTGAGATTGATATTCAATTTTTATCTTTCCTTAAATGGTTTGTAATATCCTATTGAGAAGATATGATGTTCAATGTTAAGGAGGAATACCTATAACTACATTAAAAAAAATCCTTATTCATTTAAAGCCTATAGATTTGTTTTGTCATTTAAATACCATATTGACAACTTTTTACTAGGTTTTATTTCCTTGCCATGAATTGAGTATTATCATACTAATGGGAAAAACCAAAAATGACTTTAAGATCTTCATTGCTTGATTTAGGCTTATCAGCTCTTGAGAATGGCCACCTACAACCTCCCCTTTTTGTGTGACCATGAATGATATAGGTTTTTTGATGAATATCAAAACTTACTCACACATTTCAATGATACTTTAGACCTCACTTGAGGTATATGGTTCTTCAACTTGACCTTGTATATTTCCAAGACCATATCCTTCTCACATAATAGGCTTGTAACCTCACTTTTGGCCCATCCATACATAGGATATTTTCTTTATGATTATTTTTGGGGACCTATCAGACACCCTATATTCTCTTCTATTGACTTCATGTTTCCAATGAGCTTAAAATTATAATTACAAAGGAAAACCTAAGCTAGTAAGGGTTTTGCAAGGTTTTAGACTACCATACCTTCTTATCAATCATTCATAAATTTTAGTTCATGATATTCATAAATATTACCATGATTTGAAATTAAAAAAGGGTCCTCATTTCTAGCTAAGATATTTTGACTAGACATTATTTCTCATGTCCATACCAAGTTTTTGAAAATGAGTCTCTATGAGTTTGCAAGGAATTTGATAGGATTGAAAGTATGTTTTTTGCATTATTGGACCTATTCAAGCTTTATGAACATGAATTTAACCTGAGAGATGTGAAAATACACATTTTCATGCATTTACACTTGAAAATGAGCCTCCCAATTCATACAAGTGACTAAAATTCCCTCTAAAGAGTGATTATGCTCTGTTGGACATTGAACTTGCAACATATAACCACTTTTCTGATCTAAAACTACATTCCTAACATTGGAAATACCATATTACATTGAAATAAACTTTTCAAACTCCTTTGACATGTGTATTCACATACAATATACTCATTTGGCCTTTAGATTTGACCACCACCTTGTATCACATTGAACCAGTCATGAGTATGAATTTAAGAGCTATCTCTTTGCAACTCAACTTGAAAAATTATATCACATTTTATGACATTGTTCACATGATTATTATTTTTATTAAGTCCTAATATGTTGAATTAGGCATTTTAGACATTACTTATAAGTGTTAGTGTGAGAAGCTGACTTGATCAAGCTTAAAATATGAGATCCTTAACATTTACAAAATACCTTAATACATGTTAAGTTACCTTAACATTTAATAAACATGTTATATGATACTTTAGACCCCTAGATACATTTGAATTATTTTCTCTCACTCCATATACCTTCTTAAATACCTAATGCATCATTTCATGACTCAAGGCATCATCTCACAAGATGAATTTGTAGCCAAATTTTGTCCACATAGTGAAACCTTAAACTCTACTAATAATCGTTGATAATTACCATGTAAAGTGACATTATATATATAACCTTGCATTTGACTCAAAACCATCATCCACAACATGGATGAAATGTAGTAATGGAAACAACATTAAACTAGACCATTACAAGCTCATTTACAAGGCAAAATGATTAGACAACTTGACTAAAAGTGAAGGGACCAATGGTAGATAAAATTATCTAAAAATGATATTGTACCAATAATTAGCCAATTTTATCTATTCTACCCACTTTCTCTTCTTATCCCCTATATACATTCTTAGACACCCTTTTAAGAAATCATTCACCACCTCTATTTTCTCATATGTTTTTGGGTGGTATGTAGTGCTCATGTTAAATATAACATGTTGAAAATATTCTTCATTAGATCATTTATCATAAAGGAGAAACATGGAAGCTTGTGGTCATCTGTGACATTATAAAAATACAAACATCTCCATCTCCTATGGTATAGATTATACTTCGCAGCATCTCACAAAAAAAACATAAATTTATAGTCATGAAGAAGAGATGTGTACATATTGATATTTTTATTTTATTTAGTCTTATCAATGAATTTCAAAGAGAAAAAACATCCATATTGAGCTAATTTCTTGGTATCTGGAACTAAATATATGTATTTGTGTGAAATATATTAATGAATATTGAATCATGCATCATTACCTATATTATGTGTTATATGTGTTCATTTTATCTATTTTTAATTAAGTAATGTACATTAAAATAACCTAAAGGATACTCTCCCTATATACATCATCTCTATTTGAGATAATCAATCTATGAACTCACAGTTTAACATAGATTTTATGTCAAAATTATGGTGTTTGAGCATAGTTTTAAGATAAATGATGTTGAAGGATAAGTACTTGTTATAATTATAGATTCTAATAATGATTGATATAGAACATTGGTGGGAGATGGAAAAAATAGTTTATTCAATAAAGGGAGAGAGAATAGAAACTACAATTGATCAATTTGAGAACAAGTTTTATCAGCTAAAAGATAAGGAGTTTTGGGTAACATTCAAATATTTATTGTGGGACTAGATTTCAATATTAGCAGACACAACAAATGATTCAAGTCTACATATTAGTAAAAATATTCAATGGATAAAAGATAAAATACAAAAACTTGAGGAAGTAGACAAACCTTGGATGTGAGCATTAGAGTATTAGTTTTAGACCAATTTAGACTCATTTATAATAACATGGTAAATATAGGGGTGGATAAGCTTTGACATGAAAAAGGCATCATTTTTAGAAACACCTAAGGCAATGTTCATTTAAAAAGTGACAACATGTATTTGTATGTTATTGATTGAAGGAAGGTTGATAATAAATGGTAAATAGTTCTTGTATGGGATAGACACCTAGGGATGATAGGAGGTAAGAAGGGGGATCTAAGGAGAAAGGACTATTAAAATATAAGACATGATGGTTAGGGGGTAAATGGAATAAATTAACAGAAACCTAGAATAAGGATTAGTGATAAGAAATAAATTAGATGAGGTAAGATAAATTAGAGAGAAAAGGAAAAAAATAAAGAGGAGGAAAAGAAGAAAAATAAAAGTAAAGAAAAGAGAGTAGATAAAATAACAAAACTAGGTAAAAGTAAAGGAGATAATTATGACATACAAATAAATAATCATAGAATAATTAGACGAGAAAAATAAGGTTAGTAACAAAAAAGAAACAATTAGAAGAGAAAATTAAAAATTTTAAAAAGATTAGATAATGAGGAAACTAAGTTTAAATAAAAAGAGGTCAAGGGAAGAATCATGTGAAGTTATTGTGGAAAGAAGGGAATACAAAATTGAATAAAAATACATTACTGAACAATATGTGATAATGCAAAATTTGGAACTAGTTTTGACAACACCAAACTAATGATAATAATGTAAAGAGTATTTGAAATAGATAGAAAATGAATGCAAGAGGCACATATTACACACAAAAACTTAGTTGACCAACTGAATGAATCAATAACATCATTTGAATATATGATAAATATTGTAGATAGAAAATGTGAGGAATATTTGGATGTGGAAGGCCAAAGAGAACACTTACCACATATGAGAATAATTAGTTGGACTAAAGGAAAGAAAGAGTAGAGTATATAAATCAGTGAAAGATAAGGAAGAAAGAATGGAAGGATAAGGAAGTTATAATAATGAAGGAGAGAGAGATTTGAAAAATCAATTAAAATATAATAGAAAGAGCAATTAAAAAACATAAATAGGAAATAAGATTAGAAAAAGAAGATAGCAAATTAAAATAAGTAGATAACATAGAATAATATGATGTAAAGAAATTAGTCAAAGATAATAGAGGATAAATTGATATAAAAGTAAACAAATAAGAAGATGAAAATGAGACGTGATAAGATGTGTCCCCCCCAGTCATAAGAAATTTTTTGAGGAGATGAACCCCTTGAACTAACCATCAACCTCCACGCCACTTCAAAAATTGAGAGAGATGCCACCTAAAGAAGGTATATATACCATCATCCCCCATGCCACTTCAAAAATTGAGAGAGATGCCACTTGAAGGTGTGTGTGTGTGTGTGTGTGTGTGTGTGTGTGTGTGTGTGTGTGTGTGTGTGTGTGTGTGTGTGTGTGTGTGTGTGTGTGTGTGTGTGTGTGTGTTTGTGTATGTATGTGTGTGTGTGTGTGTGTGTGTGTGTGTGTGTGTGTGTGTGTGTGTGTGTGTGTGTGTGTGTGTGTGTGTGTGTGTGTGTACACACACACACACACACACACACACACATATGTATATGTATGTATATATATAGGCTAATAATTAGGATAAGATATACAAAACACAAAATTGAGAAATTACTAAGAGAATAAGTAGTAAGAAAATTTGAATAAATATTGGCAAAGAGTTATTTTAAACTAGAGATATTGTGAGATAAGGGTAGAAATAAAGTTTTATATACCACAAGGAGAAATGAAAGGAGAAGAGACAAAATAAATAATAAACCCCAAAATAGGGAAGTGATAACAATATACCAACATGAGTGAAAAAAATTCCACACAAGATATAATGGCACAAAATACCAAGTTACCCTTTTTAGAAAAGATACTAAGACATGGAAGCCCATCATTTTATGCTAGATGCATAGTGGATGATTCATAAAATCATAGATAAGTTATTTTTTTTATTTTATGGGTGCCTTAAAATATGAAACATTAAAATGGTATATGAAAATCATTCCTACACATATTAAGACATGGGATGACATCACAGATACATTTAAAAGTGATTTCTACTATCTAGAGACTCCTATAGAAAGTGTAAGTAAAATGAAATAATTAATTTAAGGAGACAAAGAAACAATAATTGAATTTGATAAAGTATTTAAAGATGTAGTGTAAAAGTTAATATAACTTTTAACATATAAATATAAATTTGAATGGATTATATCTATAGACACATAAATTAACATTTATTGATCTAACAATGCACTTGTGACCACTCCTTATACACACTTACCTCATGCCCAATTCTATGATCCTTGACTAACTTTCCTTCACTTTTTTTATGTATGGCCCTTACTTCTTAAGCCAAATATGATTTGAAATATCTCTATCTAACATCTTAAACAACCTAAACTCACTTTAAGACTGATCCACACTTTTAGTTTATTTATCTTTTCTCTTTAGATAAGGTCATTCCTTTTAAACTATCATTCTCCCTAGTACAATCCAATTATACCAACCATATCCTCCTACCAAATAATGACCATTTTCTCAAATTCAAATTCACCAAATAGGTCATCCCACACATTTCATAAGCCCCATTCAAAATAATTCTAAAATGATCATTATAAATCCATAGTTTATAACCATTATTCACTAAAGGCTCATATGATTGAAAAGAACCAAAATATCTAATTTCATATTGAGATAAAAGCACTTATTTTTCCCAATTCAGAGTATACATACCCCTAGTAGCCTTGAGCTAAGTCTGAATACTCCTCCAAGGTCACAGGTCATTCTTGAAGCACTTAATCATACCAAGATTACACCAACATTT
Source organism: Torreya grandis (assembly GCA_037957365.1). Lineage (NCBI taxonomy): Eukaryota > Viridiplantae > Streptophyta > Pinopsida > Cupressales > Taxaceae > Torreya > Torreya grandis. Next base: position 2,915,930 of record JARHVA010000884.1, on the reverse strand, counting down.
AGCATTGCACCAATATTTTATACACACCACCATATCATGGGAGTACCACATGGATTTTGATCCATATTCAAATTATTTGCATGTAAGTAACACTTAACATAGGGATTATTTAGGTCAAACACAACTTCAAACATTAACCCCTTTTTACCCGATAATTGAATTAATCCTCTTATGTAATTTAGTTAGGGTTTTGGTGAATAATAAGGTACATAATGTCTTTCATAACTAATAAAGACATCCCACACAGTCAAACATGACATACAAGGGCAAGTAAACTTGTCACATTAATCGTAGAGATCAAACCCTCACAAGATGCCCGTGGACCCAAAGGATACTAGTGCAAGTCACCCCTATCTAATTCTAATGGCCTTATCCTCCAAACATTAACCCCTTCTTACCCAATGATTTATTTAATCCTGTTGTGTCATTTATCTAGGTTTTTGGTGAATAATAAGGTAGATAATGGATTTCATAGCTAATCAAGACATCCCACACAGTCAAACATGACATATAGGAGCAAAAAAACATATCACAATAATCATAGAAAACAAACACTCACAAGATGTCTGTACACCCTAAATACACTAGCATAGGTCACCCCTATCTAATTCTAATGGCCTTGTCTTAAATTGAGTTGAATCCTTATTCCTAATTTATAGTGTTATCATACAGCCATATTGTCATTTTAATGGTTGTACTTACAATCTTGCACATCTGATTTTTGGGTAAGTTGTATTTATTTGGTACCTTCCCTTTTTAGCATATTTCTAAATCAATTTGTGTCATTTATTTCATATCTTTAACATTATAATTTCATTCAAAAATTTGTCTAATTAGGATTAATTCTCTTAATTCCAAAATTTGATAAAACATATTGGTGAACTCATATATTGATTGAATAATTAATAGCCCTGGTTAGTCATGATGCTAGGGTTTATGTTTTTTCTTATGTTTGATTTCCTAGATTTTTAGGGTTTCATAAATTTAAAATTATTAATAAATGTAAGATCCCTAATTCATCTTACTCAATGGATCCTTATGATTATTTTGTTATTCCTCGTTCACATGAGGATTCCTTCACATATGTTCATGATACAAGAAATAATATATCTAATAGGGTCATAATGGATCAAGTGCAATCTCTTTAAAATCATTTCCAAGATTTGAATATCAATCTTCAACAAGGAGTTTATTCTAATCAGGGATTTGGATTAAAATATTTACAAAATATGGGATATATAAGTAATGGATTAGTACAAAAAGGAACCATATGTTCTTCACCCTAATGACACATCTACTCAAAAAGGAAAATAGGGGTTAGGATATATACTTGACTTAGAGGATTCAGTGCCAAGTAAACAATCTCATATTTTTTTTTTTGAAATCAATGGTAGAAATTCAAAATGATTCACTTCACACAAAAATCCTGCATTAGAAAGGTGATCAATATAAGACTGGTGAACAATCTACCAGATTATTTTATACTAGTACATATTCCCAATATTTTGATTAAAATAGTTTTAGATGATATGTGTTGAAAAAAATATTTATAATATTTATTAGTTTCATATATTTTGAGTTGATATGAATATAATTTAATTATCAAATACATTAATTACTAAACAAATCAAGGGTTATGGCCATCAATTGGTACTATTTCAATGAATATAACATTAGGGCATAAGATAGTGCCTATTATATTTAAAATAATGATTAATTACACATCTTACTACCTTGGATAAGGTACATTGGGGAATCACCTTATACATTACACATGTGTCTTACATTTATGCATGATGGATATCCATATACATATCTAGTAGATATTAATCCCTTCAAGTATTTGCAGTCATAGAATTTTGCACTTATAGATGATCAAAAATAACAAACTCCCCCATGAAGACATTTTATATATTTATTCTAAGCTCCTTGCACACTTTTACAAAAGTTATTAGAATGTGGCCTCATAGCTCTCCCTCCCATGAAATAAGTAGATGTGATTATACCTCTTCTTAAAAAATTCAATCAAAAGATTTTTTGTGATTTTCATAAAATACTAGGGCATATTATTAAAGTATGATTTCATTCTAGGCACAATATACAAAATTTGATAGATTATAACATCATTTATGAAAGAAAATATATAAAACACGCAATCTATTGAAGATCCCATAGTGAAATTATTTACTGATTCTTTTCGTGAGTATGTAAATCAAGAAATTAAAGGTTGAGAGTGTTACATAGATAAAAAAAAAATTACATGATTCTCATGAAAAACATGAGGTTTGATTAAATTATCAATGTCCTAGTACTATGTAACACACATAGAACATTAGAGGTCATCCTAATATAGATAAGGATTATGTTATAGCTCAAGACCATATTTCAGATTCAGAATTGAGACTAAAAAATACACAATCACATCATGTAAATCTCAGCATTCCTATTTTTGATATAGGACCTATTTTTGTGAGGCTCTTTTGGGATTAATTGGTTAGTGTATATCTAAAAATATTAATAAAAAAAGAATATTCCAAAAAATTATCTCAATTACCTACGCATGTTATTTTATGTTCAATTACCTCAAATGGTTTGTACTTCATATATGTAATAGTTCTCTATATCCAATTTTATATCAAATATGCTTCATAAGTGTACTTTAATGAGTTAAAAAACATAGATGTTGTCATTTCTAGATGTAGTCTCAAGTGATGATAATGTCTTAGGCCCATAAATTTTACACATATAACCCCAATCTAACCTAGACAGTAATGCATTATGCTCGTATCTGATTCTAACAAACTTGTCCTAATGAATATAGTCTCTACTATTACAATTTCAAACTATTTCTAGGTCTTCTAAAGATTTTCTATATCACATCAATTTTACTAGGGGCATCCTCCTATATAATTTTTATCATTATATGACTATCCATATTATTCTTACTTCAGTACATTACATTGCTCAATTTATTTCTCACTTAATTTCACATTTATATCTTACTAGATGCTTGAATTGCTGAATATAATAGTGTTGTAAGGTGTTAATATTGATCAAATTTACTTATCCATGCATATTTTTCATGTTCATTTTCTTGTTTCATGTCTTATGTGTATTATCTTGTTTGGATTGTGGATATTATAACATGTCCTTCATTGTGGCTTTAAGCCTTATTATGTGTTTTTATGCATGTCAGTGACATTTGAACATGTCCCTTGTATGTGTCCTCTTAACCTTATTTTGTTTTTATGTGTTTTATGTGTACTCATTGTGTATGTGTGTCATGGCCATAACACTCATTTGCTTAGTTTTCAATGCCATGATGGATATCATGCATCTTCCTAATTTTTTGATGCCATGATGGATTTCATGCATCCTCCCTAAGTTTTTCTATTCAATTCAAATGCTCTATAAATGATCACTACTCATTGAGTTTCTCATTTCTAACATATATGTATACATGAAACTATGTATACTTGTATATAATTACAACTTATGTTACTATATTTCTTAATTACTTATCATGATGCCATGATCTCTAATATTATCTTTACTATATATTTCAAAATTTATATAACAACGTTCACATAAATTTCTTCTTTTGAGTTAAATTATTTCACATGAATCACAACTCACCTAAAAAGAGAGGGAATACATAGTGGATTGTCTTAAGGACTAAGATGAAATAACTCATTGCATAGACATAAAATTATAAATGATACTTAGTTGACTACAATGCACACCCATAAAGCAGTTTTAGATAACAACCCTCCATTCAAACAAGGACACATGTCAACCATGTTCAAAATAGCACATCATTACCAATAGTGATTTACATAGATTTTGAGAATCATAGTTAGTTACAAGATAATTTACAATAGGTATATATAATTATTTTAGGAAAATTCTCAAGATTTTCTCAAATTTTGATTAGAATGAGGGTATCATGTGTGGCATGTGTTATATAGTTTTTCACAAATATTTTAATTAGAAAATCATATGATATTACTCAACTTTATTATCCATATACACCCATATATCATATTGGGGGCATGTTTATAACACATGACCACCTCCTTAATCAGTTTATTACTAGTTTCATAGAAGGAATGGCAATTCATTACATTTTCTATGTTATATACACCAAATTTAGATTATTATTTTCATGAATTTTGTGCTAATTTTATGTGAGGGTCAGAACAGGATCGGCGAGGGAGCAAGATCGGCGAGGATGTGTGTATGCTAAGTAAGATCACGTTGGTCTGCAGGTATGTGTGTATGTGAGGGTCAGAACAGGATCGGCGAGGGAGCAAGATCAAGGTGATAGCAATACATCAAGAGTAGGATCATGGTGAGATCTACTTGGAGTATCGGTTCGTACTCGGTTGTACTGGACGTACAATGAGGTGAACAACAGCTTGTGTTAGTTATTAGTTGTGACCTATGAGAGAAGATTACTCAGGTGGGAAGATTACTTGGAGCCCTTGAGGAGGAAGCCTTACAGAGGTGGAAGAAGAGTGTGATCTTTTTATTGTAATTTCCTTTGTAATGAGTTTAATACAATTGTGTGTTGCCTCTCATATTCTGTGTGTTTTCTCATTGATAGTTATTTGTTCTTCTGGTTATTTCTGCATGTTTAAGTTGTTTACACAAAGGTAATCATGTGTACTCTTAATTCTAACAAGTTGTGTTAGAGCTTTGGGGAACTTGGGTCCCATCAAATGGTATCAGAGCGAGGTTGGATGTTCTCAGAGCGAATTTGACTAACAGATGGCCAGATCTGGTTAGTGGTTTGTTGATTACAGGTTACTCATAGGGGTTTCAAATTGAGTGGGAGTATAGAAATGGCAGAAGAAGGTAAGCTGAGAATGAAGAAAGTCAAGGACAGGATTAACACCATAAGGAGTGTGGTGGGTTGTCTTCAAGTGGGAGCTTGAAGAGGAATACAAGCCAAGATGCAGATTAGACAAAGTACTAGTTTAGGTACAGGTGCAATTTTTTATCTCCAAGTGGGAGATTGTTAGGGTGTGGAGCTAAAAGCTTCACCTAAGGCAAATAGGGAGGTTTTCGGAGCATGACAATCACCGGTGTCGGTAGGCCAAAACTGACGTCGGTCAAGGGACAGTGCAAGGGAAACCGGCATCGGCAAGAGATCGGTCGACGTCAGTCACCTCCAATCAGGCAAGGACCGACGTCAGTCGCCTATGGTGGTTAGAACTACTATTGATGAATAGTTAGTTAAGTGAATGCGTTGTTTGCATGATAAAGACTAGTTCGAGTCTTTGAGCCGCTTGTCTAAATTAGTGTATGCATGAGATCTATATAATAGACTCATGGGCTATATTGTTAAGTGTAGAACTTGTAGAACCCAAGTGTGGAGCTTGGAGAGTTCTTCCCATGGTGGAATCAAGTAGGATTCCCCATGTATGTAAGATCAAGTTTGATATGCAGGGTGTTGCAGGATCATGGTGGAGATCTACATGTGATAAGTAAGATCAGGTTGGTCTGTAGGGATGTGTGTATGCGAGGGTCAGAACAGGATCAGCGGGGGAGAAAGATCAAGGTGACAGCAATACATCAAGAGCAGGATCATGGTGAGATCTACTTGGAGTACCGGTTTGTACTCAGTTGTACTGGATGTACAATGAGGTGAACAACAACTTGTGTTAGTTTTTAGTTGTGACCTATGAGAGAAGATTACTCAGGTGGGAAGATTACTTGGAGCCCTTGAGGAGGAAGCCTCACAGAGGTGGAAGAAGAGTGTGATCTCTTTATTGTAATTTCCTTTGTAATGAGTTGAATTCAATTGTGTGTTGCCTCTCATATTTTGTGTGTTTTCTCATTGATAGTTATTTGTTCTTCTGGTTATTTCCGCATGTTTAAGTTGCTTATACAAAGGTAATCATGTTTAATCTTAATTCTGACAAGTTATGTCAGAGCTTTGGGGAACTTAGGTCCTATCAAAACTTGCATAAAAAGTGGAATTATATAAATTAAAAAAATACAATAAGATCTAAGCAAAAATTAGAATAATAAAATCATAAATAAAATAAACACAGACAAAACCATGCACAATAGGATAGAAGTTGTACTAATGCAGAGTGGCATTAGAAAAAACATAAAAGAGATGCCTTGGGGGATGTGTCAATTGATGAAAGTGATAGATAAACCTACCTTAGTCATAAGACCCATGAAAAATAGTGCAACGAACAAAAACATAATTAAAAATCACAATGGAAGGAAGAAGAGAAGTAAACATATTTCAAGAAAGAATAACTTATGGGGTTAAATAAAATAGAAAAATTGATAAATGAAAAGTCGTTGCTATAAAAAATTCAAAAACATTGTAATTAATGTAATAATAGAATGCACATATAGCATGAAAAGAACAAAAAAACTAAAAATAAAAAGGATTTCATTTTTAGAAAAAAAGAAGGGAAAAACTAAGTGGTATACTTAGATGTGAAGTTACAAGGTCACAAGTTTACAAAATCATTGCTGGATTTAGCAGTTGATGTTAATGTCATGATATAAATAACATGGGAAGCATTAGGCAAACACATAATATGATATTATTATGGCAAATGGTAGCTTTAAATCACCAATAAGAGTATTAAAAATGGTATAGAGGTGAATTTTATGGGGATAACCAAAAAAATTATTTTGAGGTAATAGAATACTTTTTTTAAAACTCCTAATATTCCATACTTTTATCACTATGGTGGCTTTCAAATTGTAATGGTATTTTCGATTGTTTGGATGAAGAGATAACCCTTGAAGGGAATGGAATCATGGCCCATGTCCTATTAGAAACAAGCATGATTTTTTCTTAGACTAAATAAGTATGCAAAAGAAGATTTTGATGATATACAAGAGATTTGTGCCATTGAGAAAGTACCCAGTTTATACATGGACTTTTATCCCAATCAAGGAGTATAAATTGAATTAAAAAATGAATAACTTGAGTCTAACATCAAAGAGGATACAAAAGTATGGTTTTATTGGATGCCAAAAACAAGAGTTTGTAAATAAATATACTTAAGAAGAATTGATTGGAAAAAATAAATACCACATCCCATGAGGAAGAAATAAATGAATAAGATGATTATTTAGTAGAGGAAGATGAAATAAAGTACCATTAAATCTTAGATGATGAAGAGGACATAGTTTATAATACTACAGATACATAAGACCATGACATAGACGTAATATACAATATTTTGAAATGAAAAATAATTCAAAATGTTATGGAACATATAATAAATATCATATCACATATACCAAAAACCATATAAGTTATACCATATAACTAATTAATTATGCCAAAAGTTATCTACAACATACCACAAAAAATGACAAAAATGAACATACTATGAAAATAAGGGCCATTGTTGTAGAAGAAAAAACTAATCAATATAACACATACCAATAAAATTATCCCATGTGTAACAAAGAAGTAAAACCTAATAAAAACAATAAAAATACATTGCAACAATTGGAAAATAAAGGTGACAATACATGGTGACATTACCCAAAGATACCACCAAAAATACAAGAGATACCACAAATAAGAAGGCAATAGTATATCAAAGAAAATGAGAAACACGAACACAATAGATACCCCATAGAATCAAATCAAAAGTGTATTTTGATTTTGAAAGGGAGTATCACATAGTAACTTACCTAGATTATCAAGAACCAGTGATGAAAAAACATATTTAGCATAGACGAAAAAAGTACTTCCCAAATGAAAATCATGAATTGAAGCTTTAGATGATACATTAGTAACAAATTCTACAATATGGTGGACAACACATAAATAATATATTAATAATTTGAATGCCTTTTTCGTACTCATTGAGATTTGGTACATTCAATAAGAATGGAATTCTAAGGCTATCACTGAATACACAAGAAATAGAAGTTCATGTTAACATATCAATATATGTGAAGCATATTAGAGACAAATTGGAGAAACTAACCCAAAAATCTAGGTACAATATTTCTATTGGACCTTAGAATATATCCTGTGATCATGGTATATGCACCATGAAATATAAGGAGAGACCAAGAGTTAGGATCAGATCCTTAACAAATTTTGTCGCACAATACGACATCACTAAGAACCTTAGTAGAGTAGAAAAAAAATGGTTGTTGGATTTGGGAGATCAAAACTTTGCCAAACAAGAAAAAAGGGATGATCTCATCATATACCTCAAGGAATATGATAGCTTAATCAACCATTTTATGCAAAAATTGGATCAAGCTACTAAGTAAATTAATACTTTTTGTGATTTGATTGATAGTCATCCCCCACCACATGAAATTATAGACTTGATCTGAGATAACATTTTGTTAGAGCAAAATGCACAGTAGGCCAATGGATACATAGGTGAATGTAAATATTTTGAGACTTAATTAAATATCAAGTACCAATTATAGACATGCCACTTTAGACACTTTTGACACCTTAATTTTACCATCAATTCATCTAACTTGCACCACACTATCATCCTTGATCATCTGTAATCATCCCTAATTCATCCCTAATGCATCCTTAGTCATCTGTAACTCATATCTAATCATATCTAATCATTATTATTCACACCATCATCCATCTAAATCCTACTAACATTACCCTCCAAATTAATAAACTAATTTATCACTATTAGTTAATTGTTTAATCACTGATAATAAAATCCATGCACACATAATTGCAAATAATAAATAAATCAAATCATCAAATCACTAAATTCCATGTCAAAAATCAAATTGAATCAAGACCATTCCTCACAAAATCAAACCCATACCTCCTCAACCTCCCTTATTCAATAATCCTACCCCTTCATTCAATGGAAGTATTGGCTCAATCTTACCATCCAATTCTAAACAATCTTAATAATCCATTTTCGCCATCTAGAATCTATAAATTGAGAACTTATTCATTTTTATTAAGATTGGATAGCATATGGATATCATCTCCATTATGTGAATAATCCATGATAGCATCTTATTATCTAATCAAGCAATCATCGATCATTGGAACATTCTACCAAAATTCTTGTACAAGTCCATTTGAGCATTCACAATACAACAATCAAAGTGAGAAAATCTACACAATAAGGAGGTATTCATGGTATGTAAAGGTATAATTATCCTTCTTAGCTCAATCAGATGTATTTATGTTAAATTTAGAGTATAAATTGGTTTAACAACTTATTTTTATTTCATATCTCTAATATTTACATATTAAATTATTAGCACACACTATGAGACTAACCTCATTTTATTTTGCATTTCTCACTTTTTTTGAAGTGTTTACTTAGATAATATCAATTGGAGCCCTATTGGTTTCAAGTCTTGGCTGAATTTGTCATTTTTGGTCTTTAATTCCATTTTATTAACATTAGTGTTTGTGTCCTATGTATTGGTGTTTCATCCTTAGAAATGACATCTACATCAAATAATTTTTTATATGAATTCATTATGTTAGTTCTAGCCTATTTTAATACTTTAGCATATGCATCCTAAGATTTGGAATTATTTTCCATGTATTTACATTTATGCCTTGAGTATTGGTATTTGTGTCTCTGTATGTCAGTGTTGATGTTCTAATCTTTGACATCTTTATCGTAAGTATTAGTATTTTCATCTTTTTTTTCATATACATGCTCTAATATTTGGAGTTCTTTCATTGAGTATTAGTGTCTACATCTTAAGTATTGGTGTCTGCATATTTGTTTATGAGCATATTTGTTTTGACCTTCAACATCTATACATTATTTTTTGGCATCTGCATCCTGAGTATTAGCATTTACATCTTTGTTTATTAATCTATGTGTTTTAATATTTGGTATCTACATTTTGAGGTTTAGCATTTGCATTATGAGGTTTGGCGTATGTGTTTTTAGTATTTGCATGTGTTATGTTTTTCTAGACTTCTTAACTTGTAGGTACTCTCTTATGTTGAATACATAAACCAATCAAACTAAAATTGATTATCTTTCAAGTTTATTTGATGAAGACTTGAAATCAAACCAATCTCATATTTAGTTAGTTAATCTTAATCTATAATCATTTTTTTTATCTTTTCTTAGATTTTGTTTTGTATTTGACCAATAGATACATATGTTATTTCCTCATACTACAAGGTGACCTTAGAAATCATAAATGTTATAGGTCATTTTTGTCTCCCAAAGATAACTATGTATGCTCTTTGCTCACACCGCAAGGAAATCTTAAAAATTGAAAATAATTCATGCCTTTTTATTTTTTATTTTCTAGGGTCTAGAGACCTGGATTTCATCACCAAGTTTTATCCAAATTTTGTTTTCCAATAGACTCTAAATTTTATAATGAGGAGTTATCATTATTGGATAAGTGGGAATTTGGTTTTACCCAATTTTCATGAAGTGAGGGATATTATCCCAATAACTAGGCCCTAAATAACACCCTTGCAACATGGAGTTGGGCCTCACTATACTACAAGGTATATTGAGGACCCCCCTAGTATGTAGTCAAACCTAACATATAATCCATTTAACTATAGATGAATAATTGTGTCAATAACATAACATTCACAAAGATCAACCACAACATACCTTTAAGGTATTATCTATGGTCCACTATCTGGTTGCAATTCCACTTGATTAACATAGACTATTTTTATGTGTGTTTTTGTTCCCCCCTTTTATCAAAAATTAATTTCAAACCAAATCCATTTAAACCAAAATGGATCTAAAATGAACCTAAATAGAAACCAATGGCATACCAAATGAGATATCAAACTTAAATAAATCAAGATCTTAATAATAAAAACTTGTTTATCAGATTTTAGTCTATCCCACTAGATAAAACCAAGGAAATATCCTTATCTTCTAGTTACCATCACACTCATGATATCCCCCATGTCAATATAAAAGGTAACTAGTTATAACATCCTAGTTCCAAAATCAAATATTGTCTAACCAAATCTAACATCTTCTAGTAGGTGATAAACTTCATATCCTATATCAATTATTAAACATCAGTACCTCCATCCACCAATCAATCCTGCAACACTCAAACCCATCAAAAATATAAAACCCATCAAACCCCTAAGCCATATTGTCCTCGCTTTATACTACCCTTATTAAATAAATATAATAATAAAAAATATAATACCCATCAAGCCCATGGGCCATATAATCCCCAATTTATCCTACACTTATAAAAAAATAACCAAAATCATAATAATTCGCAATCAAACCGTCAACCACCCCATACCAATAAGGCCCCTAAGCTACCAACTATACTTTTTCCAAATTTATCAAAAATTCAATGATTAAAAACACAAAAATAAACCAAAACCTAATCCATGACCTAATCATCAGTTTCACAATCAATGATCACCCAATAATATCCTATCAATTAGGCCTTGAAACACAATAATCAAACCATCATAAATTTGACACCAATCAAGCCCTTGAGCTATAAAAATACATCTGTATCATACCATCACCACTCCAAAGAATGTCTATTAATCAAGAATTTAGTGTATCCACATATAATAATAAATAACCAGGGACAAATAAATATCCCTTTCCAAATCCCAATGAAGCTCCTCCACATAGAAATCAAGGTCAAAACACCTAAAAAAATAATATAAAATATAGGATAAGCTCCCAATTTGAAGCACTTATAGGACATCTATCTTTAAGTCAAGAACCCATATTTTACTAAGTAAACAATCCCCCCTCATATATTGAGGCCTCTAACACTAAGCCTAAACTTAAGAAGGTACTTGTAGACAATGAAATTAAAAATTCCTTTCATGTAGTTACACTCCCCATCTCTCCTTAAAGCAAAAGCAAGCCTGACATGAGGAAGAAGAAGGAATCGACATATTATCAATTTGGCATAACCTCATTCATCAAATTTAATCTTCTTACATATGATAAAATATAAGGCTGTAATAATTCCTAGTTGTATAAAGATGTTTTAACATCTTATTTTCAAAGCAATGAGTATCCAAAAGTAAACAAAATGTTTTGAATAATGACCTACAAAGGGAAGGGAGTTAACCTTCATAAATAGGGGATCTGAGAACCTATCCATGTGTTCACAAACAAAACACCTCATATCATTGGATATAAACTCCTTGATGATTAATATGAAGATATTAGAAAAAATTCCATGATTTTTGAGGAAACTTCTTCTAAAATCGAAGCAAGTTTCTTCCATAGTCTATATGAGGATATTGTTGCCACCAACTTTTCATTGACATCACTAGCCTTACCATTCACTTGGACTTCCAATATACTGAACTCATTGACTAGGACCAACAAGATCATGTATTATTATACCTCTTTCAAACTTATGAAGCTATTACATAATTCATGGGACTCTGAGATGTTATCCTACCAGGGGATCATAAATAGGGATTCAAAAACAACATTGACTCAATGAATTATTTTTGGGAGTAGTAAGAGTTCATTATTCAAAATAAATCAAAAAATCAACCAAAGCAAAAAAATTAAAAAAATTTAAGTCCCCTAGTGAAAACCTCTCAAAGGCACTATCAGATATAAAAGATGAAAATCACAAAAATAAAGATCAGAAACTCAACCTTCACCCTCCATCATCATAGTTCGAAGCACCTCCATGTCACCTATTGAATACAATATCATAACAAATAAGGATTCCAAAATCATTAAACTTGAAACAAATATTTTTCTCGATGAATACATATCCAACATCATTCCTATCATCAAGAAACCAATAAATATCTAAGTATGCACATAATCTAAAAATGTGCATGAGATTGTCAGTCCTTACCCCCTTGGTATCAAACCATTTACAATTACCTTCATGACCACACCATCCCTCAAAATATTTCAAATAAACAATGAACAAACTTTATCTAATATGCATCCCACTTTTCCCTCATTCATGGCACTCTCTATCATAGGGGAAATGATAGTACTTGGCTAAGATGTTCATAAGAATCCAATATAATGATCAAATCAATTCATAATAAAAATACTGGAGCATACAAGTTGACCACATAAGATATATATATGCTTTATGAACCCATTAACATAATGCACCACAAATGTTTCCATACTTGAAGGTTCATATGTTGCTACAATAAAAAAAAATCAAAATAAAAAAATAAAAAAAATAGAAAAATAAAAAAATAAAAAAAATAAAAATAAAATCCATAGGTGAAAACCATTATTATGGCACCTTGGGCAAGTACCATGATGAAAACCATTTTCTATTATCATATGTAAATCTATTGTATATATGTATCCTACACTTGGGGATATATCCACTCCACCCATATATTGACATCCTAAACCAACGCATCATGTCAATCCTTTTTTCCACCTTTTACCTTTATGAGGATATGGAGGAAATTTTGAGTCATATTTTGAAATTTTCTTGGTATATATCAGATCTTCTTTAGAATACACTCCAACACAACATTAGAATGGCACATGGATGATTCAACACATGGTCCTTATGCGACATAGTCCTTGGATATCCCATCATGAATCCCTCAAGTATCCCATCCTAAATTCCTCAACCATTCCATCTACTACCACTTCCATCCATTATGCTATAACATGTTCTCCCTTTGCTCATAACCTTATCAAAAATCCAAAAAAATTAAAAATCGATAAAATCTAAAAATAATATAAAAACCATAAATCCAAAATTACTTATCTTGTCTTTAGTCCTATTAAAATATTTGGTATAATTTTAAAAAAAATCATTGCAAGCTTTGTTTTTATTTATCATTCCCAAACTACCCCCTTCACATATATAATTTCTTGGGGTAAAACAAAGCTATCGTTATCATCTTTCACCAAACATTGGGTTTTTAACTTGATAAGGGTTAAAACATCTATTTTTGTTATTTCTTGTTCTTTTTTGTTTGTTTGTGGGTGCTTTATTATATTTTTGCATCTATGTCAATATTATGGAATATTGAAATAATTCCATCATGTTTTTTGATATCATGGTGGACCATGTCATATGCTATAACAAAAATAAAGTTTCTCAAACATTTGGAGTTTCATGAAATATTAGAAGCACGAACCATCACATCATAAACATCCATTTTGAAACATATGATTTCTTCTAACTATCCATAGTTAAAATTCATTCTCACTAAGTGTTCATCATCAATGATACAACATGTGTGTTAATTCATCCACCACATGCATCTAAAAATATATATATAATACATAATATCCATAAACATGAGACTTCATCATCACATCATCAATCCATGCAATTGGTTAACTCCTTGATTTATGTTTTTATGTCCATGCAATCAATCAAATCCAAGATCATATATTTATTGGGATATATCATTCCCAATCCAACCCTTTCACATACATCATTTCTTGGGGCACATTAAAGATTATAGATTTATCAGGATATATCATTCCCCATTTAACCCCCTTTCATATATTGTTGCTTGCAGAAATATAAAAAATCAAAGTATGCAATCCTTATATCATGTGTTTTAATCCCATCACATTATCACATGCATCCATCAAAGCATATATGTCCATAATCATCATATTATACATGAGACACAACCCCTCTTTAGTCAACCCCACCTCTCCATTTTATCCCTAGTTATTCCATTTCAATCCCTCTTCTCAATTTTAGAGACCATCTATGTCTTTCATCCCCACATTCCCTCTAGAGGAGGCATCATATATAACCAAATCATCACCCAATTTCATCCATTTCCATAAAAATTGTACCACTAAGGGCATCTTCATATGCCTAGTTTTCCTCTTCTACATTCTTTGAAAATACATTACTTCTTCTAGTCACAACTCCCTTTTAAAGAAATAAAAAATGTAGACACTCCATATTTTTCACACTATTGTTGACACTTTCAACACCCTACTTTTAATACTTTCAACACCCTACTTTCAACACTTTCAACACCCTACTTATGACACCATAAATGCATATAGCTCACACCACACTATCATCATAACCATTCCTAATTCATCCCTAATCACCCCTAATCATCCCTAATTATCCTAATTAATTCATAATCATCCCTAATTCATCATTAATCATCCATAATCATCCTTATTCACACCATCATCCCATCAAAATACCACTAACATTACCCTCTAGATTAATCAACTAATTAATCAATATTATTTAATTGACTAATCTCTAATAATAAAATGCATGCACACATAATTCCAAATACTAAATAAATAAAATCATCAAATCACCAAATATAAAGTAAAAACTAAAATCCAATCAAGCCCTTTCCTAATCAAATCAAACCTATACCTCCTTAACCTCCCTCATTCAATAAGCCAACCCCCTCATTTAATGGAAATGTTGTCTCAATATTAATAATCTAATTCTAAGAAATATTAACAATCTATTTCCACCATCCAAAATCTATAAATTGAGCACTTATTCTTCATTTTTAACAAGATTGGATAGCCTAAGGAGATCATTTGCATTGTGTGAATAAGCCTTGAAATCATTCTATCATCTAATCAAGCAATCATAGATCATAAGGACATACTGTCAAAATTATTACCCATGTCCATTTGAGATTCCACAATCCAAAAATCAAGGTGAAAAAATATACATAACAAGGAGGTCTTCATGGTAAGTGAAGGTATAATCCTCCTTCTTAGCTCAATCAGAGGTATTTGTGTTTAACTTAGAATTGGAATTAGTTTAGCTATTTAATTATATTACATATCTCTAAGTTTTGGAAATTACACCCAACAATTTTTGTGGACATAAATGAGCTCATAATTTTTTTTAATTCTTTATTTTGGTTGTCTTAAGGACAAGACAATGTTTAAATATGGGGATGATGTTGGTGGTATTATTCATTTTAACATTTATCATAAATGAAAATAGTGTAGGCTTACAGTCATACCATGGCATTAGACATACAAATGTCTCTTATTGTATCGATTATATTTCATATCATCCCATAAAAATGGATGGAAATATATACGCACAAAGAAGGGATGTATATATTGATATTTTGTATTATATTTGGTCTTATAAATGAATTTTTAAGAGATTATTCATCCATATTGAGTTAAAATCTTGATATCTTGAACTAAATATTTGTATTTGTGTGCAATATATTAATGAATATTGAATCATGTATCATTACCTATATTATGTGTTATTGTGCTCAATTTATCCATGTTCTATTAATAACTATATGTTAAACTAACCTAAAAGATACGATCCATATATACATCATCTCTATTTGAGTTAATTGAGTTATAAACTCATGGTTTTATGTAGATTTTGTGTAAACATAACACCTACATTCTGAAACAAATCCTACCAGAATTAGTTTCAAAAATATGATCTCAATGGTAAATGATCTATTTATGGATCCAATGTAGCTTAAACACATGTTGGAAATACAATTTTACAACCTTAGGTCCATTTCTCCCTACCTTTCTTGCAGTAATGAAATGAGTATAATTTTTCAATCTATCTACCACCACCAAAAAATCATTTTTTCTCTTAGAGATTGGAAGAATCACGATAAATTCCATTTAGATAATAACTAACTTTTCAATGGAACCAAAAAAATTATAGAATACCTAGTGAATGAACACTCTCCCCCTTATTATATTGGTAGATGTCACACTCACGTACAAGTTTTAGAATTTTAACTTTCATTCCCTTCCCAAAAAAGTTGCCTTTGATGTTCTTATATGTTTTATGGAACCTAACATGGCCTACAGATGGAGATACATGGTCATTCTATATCACTTTTTAAACAAAGGGATAGTCACCCCTCAATTAAATGTGTCCTTTGAAAAAATTATGACACTACAAACTGAATAATCAATCCCTTGTCTCCCATATTCAATTTATTACATGAGTTTATTTGAGACATGTTGACTTAATTAGTCATGTAAAATTTTGTGTATCCAAGCATGTTGGCTAGTGGACATGGCCTAAAATACTAGTAGTTATTCCTATAAAAATAATCCATATATCACCATATTCTCCTTCCCTTTATTTTAAAGGATCTCAAATTCATAAGATTGAAGGTGATTGATCCATTTCTTTTTTTCCTTTATTAATGTCCCTTAAATTAACATGTGATTAGGGATGAAGTGGTCAGTTTTAACAAATAACTTATTCCCCAATAGAAACTAATGCCATGTATAAACTACATGTAGGATGGAAAACATCTCCCTACTATATGTGGACATACTTCACTCATGTTCATTAAATTTCATACTTTTGAATGCAATTAGGTGGTCATTGTGTGAGAGAGAAAAAGAAATGTACCTTGTCCAGATCTAAAGGCATCACATTCAATTACAAAATACTTTGACAAATTAAGGCTTGTTAAAAATGAAGTAAAAACTAAAGTTCTTTTGAGATCCTTGAAATATTTGTGTGCTTTTATAGACCACTTGAAGGAATCTTTCCTAGTGAAATTAGTCAATGAACATGTTATTATTGATAAGTTCATCACAAACATTTTATTAAATCCTGGTAAAGCTTAGAAACTATGAAGTTTCTTAAGAGTCTCTATTACTTTCCAATCACATATGGCCTTGATATTTTCAGGGTTAGTGTGAACCCCATCAATATAAATTATGTTACCAAGGTATTCCAAGGATGCCTTTATGAATTCAAACTTAGATGATTTGGATAACAACTTCTTCTTGAATAGTATATCCAACACATAATCCAATGATCAAGATGGAACTCTAATTAATTACTAAAAATTATAGTGTCATCAAAAAATACAACAAACATACTCAAGAATCTACTCAGACCAAAAGGCATGACCCTAAATCGGTAGTGGTCATAATGTAGTTTGAAGTTTATTTTATATTGATTTTGAATATGATAATATCCCATGATATGAGATATATTTTTTAGAAATACTTTTCCCCATGAAACTCATCAATCATCGACATTGGAAATTTATTTTTTATTTTAATTCTATTTGAGGCCCTATAATCAATACATAATTTATATGATTCATCCTTATATGTAGATATTACCATTGAATAAACATATTGGCTCTAATTATGGATGATGATGCCACCCTATAATATTTCAATGAGTAATTTCTCTATCTCTAGCTTTTTAAAATGTGGGTATCTATAAGGATGTACTACTATTGGCCCATTTGTAGGGTCAATCTAAAAAATGTGCTCTTATTCCCTCTATGGTGGTATATCATTGGTATATCCTATAAAATTACCTTATATTCACATAGTATCTCTAGAATCCATATATTCATGTGAGGTATAATATTCCACATTTATACTATAGAGGTTATTCATAGAGTTAAAATGTCCCTTCTTCAAAAAATTGTTCATCTGATTGTAATTAATAGTTTTGATTTCCCTTAGGGGAAAGGACTTTATATTATACTTATGTCATATTAATTTAATTTCAAGTATCAATATTGATGATTAATTGAGTATTTTACAAGTGAGTATAACAATTTAACCCTAAAAACACATCTAAATTGCTTATATCAACCATATAGAATTGATCTTTAAGGACATAATATACCACTGACAGATCCACATTATTGATTACTCTTACACATTAAATAATTTTGTGCCCTTTAACCCAAATGGGTAAAATTTTAAAAGTTCCTAAATGTATTCCTAATATTTGTACTTATTTCTTATCCATAACATTAAGTGAATTTCTAGGATCGACCATGACCAAAACTTGGGCTTTCTTGACATGGGAAAAAAACTTGAATGTGACCTAATAGTTTGATACTATCATGGTAGAAATTGATATATATGGTTCCTATTGGAAGATAAATCACTAAGATGGGGAGGCATTTGAATCATTATTAAAAAAAATTCTTTGATAATCTTACTTAAGCAATCATAAATCATTTATATAAGCATGTATATCGAGGCAAGCATAAGCATCAATCCACAAGAGCATGAAATACACAAACATAATATATATATGGGAAACCTTAAAGGGGAAACACAATTAAAATTAAAATTAAAATGGAATATATTCCTATAATACAAATACCAATCTTTATTTCAGCACCAACTTCACATGGAGCACCAACCCCAACTAGCTAAACACCAACTCAACTAGGCTTTAGCAAGCACCCACTTGTAAGGAGGCACCAACCCCCTAGATGACCCAGTACCAACTCAATCACATAAAACACTTTATCACCTTTATAATCCCTTGTTTCTCATATAATATATGATGATCTTATTCCTCATCTCTTTACACACTTCTATCCCTCTCAAACTGGCCTTTAGCCTTCTTCACTCAACTAGCCCTCTTCACGGATTGATTAGGTCTTATAACCTTGATCATCATATTAAAACCACATATATTATATTAATTAAATAAATCTTATGGTCTATATTACCTTATTATTATTACCACTATTTTATTACATTCACTTGCTCTCAACACACTCTAAGCACATAAAATATGGCTAATTAGCCCTGCTTTTATACATGACACTTTATCATATCCTTATTAGTCAACCATAAATTATTATCTTATTATTTAATCCATGTAATATGTCTTATAATATTATAATAAAACACTTTTATCATAATTTTATCACACATTGGTCGGTCATAACTCAAATAGCCCTTACACATCTTTTATGCTTTATGGAGACCTAATAGGCCTTCTTAACAACACATTACCCTTTGATATTTATTAAAGAATATTCAAAAACCTAACACATAATATGCCAATCTAATAGACCTTATACAACTTCACTTTGGTTCCATTACACATTTTAGGTCCAACCACCATTTGAACCCTTTCTCAAAACACTATTCATAAAAGGCCTATGCATATACAAAAAATATATCTTGAACAACTAAGAAATAAACTAAATTTTTACAAACAACCATGGAAAAAAATTACATATTTATAAACCCCATGACCTTAGGGTAATCTAAAAATATATTAGATACTTCAACTTAGGGTGTATAGGCTCAAACTCTTCTCTGTAAGATGCTCATTTAGAACTACCAACTGACTTCAAAACATAGTCAAGAAAACTTGAACTTCTAACACCTACTTGAACATACTCAAAGGATTTAAATTCATGAGTATGATATTATAAAATCCTCATATAAAAATCCATAAAAATGATTACAAGGATAAATGGAAACTATTAGTCTTGCAGACCAATCTGTTGACCTTCTCTTTCATAGACTCTACTTAGCTAGATAAGCCATTTTGGCTTCAATGTTCCAACATCTTATAATAACTTCCAAGATTTTTTAAATTATGTATAGATAATTAATGTCCCAAAAAACATCATCATACACTTTAATTTATCACTCTTATGTGAAAACACATCAAGAATTATCTTCTCACTTCTACCTAATTTTATTACCAGCTGCACCCTTAGGTCTATTAGTGACTAGTCAACTTGGATCAACAACTTTGAAAACCTGAGATATGGAACCTGTCCATAAATATTCATGAAAAATAGCTAAAAGTCTCACACTTTGATCTTCATCCACTTAGCAACTATGAATCTGTCAAATCTACCTACTATAACAAATCTCTGAAAAATAAGCACTTTCCTGTAGGGTCTATTTACTCACTTGAGAAACCAATCACACCTAGAGATACTTGAGAGAGTTTAATTAAATTTAAAATTACTTATGTATCCATACCAAATCATTATGATAACTTTATAACAAGATCTTCAACATTAGGTTATTGTTAGGGTTCTTTGAGGGTTTAGACCAACTTATAGTCTTAACGATCATTCATAAAGCTTAGCTCTTCTTTACAAAAACCAATTATTATAAATTTTAGATAGGAACCTTAATAACATAAAATAAATATATTATATCCTAATGTATATGATACACATGCCAATGCCCACTTGAAAAACCTTCTTGAGTAGACAACTTTTCATTTTGTGCACTTGAAAGACCTTGAAACATTTTTCAAGCATTTTATTGCAAACAATGACCTAGAACTTCATGCACATGATAAAAAAATATGAATCACCTCTATTAATTCTCACATATTCACCCATGCCTTGTAAATAGACCCTAATACCCTTTTTGGGCATCATCTCTCTTTTTTATTTCTAGGCCTCAACCTGCAATTCAAAATAGGTCTTAAAGTTGACCTTCTAACCACTGTCCAAGCTATTATCACCTAATTTATATGCCATGAAATATCTTATAATTATTAAATAATATCAAACATTATTCATATTCCTTTTTAACTATTCATGATGCCTTATTAGGCCAAGCAAGATCTAAAACTAGTCTAGTTGTATACTTGGACTGAAGTACTTACACCTGTAGACTTCATCTCGATACTTATCTTGAGTGCTTAAATGCATCTTATGTATGCCAAAGTAACCTTATACAATTAATATTATTCATATCTTCAATAGATCATATTTATGGCTCACTCATAGAATATTTAGCACTATTTATAGATGTTTAAAGCTTGGCTAAGGATCTTTGTAGCTCATTTAGAGCATCTTCAGAGTTGCATGTGTAGATATTTGGAGCTATCCTTATAATCATTTTCAAAGCCCTCAACACCTCATATTTAAACTCAAACAAACTCTCTCATGCTCAAAAACTATCAAGTATTATTAAGATCATTCACATATTTGTAGCTCATTCAGAGCAACTTCGTAACTTCTTACACAAATCTTCAGAGCATATAAATTTTTCTTTGGAGATCACTCATTTCATTATGCTACCTACACATACCTTCTCACAAAATCTAGGAAAATATTTGAAATATGATTTAAACTTGACATGTTGACCTGTACTTAATCATATTGATTTCAATTATGTTCTCAAACTGACATAAGGACATTCTTTAAATAGTACTCTCACATCACTACTCTCATATACAATAATAACACTTACTATGTGGGCAAAAGAACTCATCATACACATACCTCAAGGCTTACTTTACCATTCACCTTCATATGATCCTTTGACATCAATGACAACACTAATACCAAAAATCAACAATCAATGACAATGTTCAACAATCTCCCCCTTTTTCATTGATGGCAAACACATTCAAAAAAACTATGTCAACCACTCGTGATGGTAATCATCTCTTAGACCTAGTTCTTGCCTTTTTCACCCTTTTTAATCTTGAATTTTCTCACATTTTCTTATCTTTCTCCCCCTTTGACATTAATTACAAAGGCCTTCCACAACTATCATCTTTTTCAAAATGAACTCAGATTACAAGACCACTTCAACATAGATCAAGCCTAATTAACAACATGAATAATTCCCCCTCAAACCAAGCATCCACCAAGCTTATGTTAGTATACATCAAGGGTCACCTACAACTACTAAAATCATACTTTATCCCTTTGAGATGATGTTATTTATCCAAGACATAATCTTCAAAAATTATGGAAACCACTCATGACAACCATTTTCAGAAACTTCTCTCAATCAGGTCACTCTCCCAGCTGGTCCATCAAAAACTTTAACAAATAGAATTTTTGAAGCATCCCAGACACATGATCCTTTTAACACATGCATACTTATATTTTGATATCAAAATAAACCACTCTTTTGACAAATAAATCAGAGCTACCAAGCTTCCCCATAAGTCAAGCATATCTCATTTAAAATAACTAGGAACTCAGGATTAATTTACCTTCCTTGACATGGCTTAAAAAGATCAAATTATTGACCACACACAAGTATATTCCATACTTGACACCAACTATATAAATAGGGACTCCCCCTTTGTTTTCATAGATCAAGCTCAACTACTCATACAAATAAAAATCAAAATCTTACCTTTTATATACCAATTATTTGCACTTTAACTTCAGATACCTGATAATAGCCTTAGATCTCTCATCATGCTACCTACTAAACTTCAAACCATATATCTAATAACATAGGAATGGATAATATCCATCTTTAGCTCCTTGATTGCAACATAGACAACCTGAAATCTTCTAAAAAGAAACCTTATTTGACTGCAACCTCATGCTCCTACTGATAAAAGAATGTCTCCATGAAGCTTAATGGAGCCACCCATTTTTATAGGGCACTAAAACATCATGAACTTAGGAGATTTCCTAATATTCATACTTTCACAATATTTAACATTCTTCAACATCCTTTTGGTCTTAATTGACACTATAGATTTGATCTCATCATCAACCATTCGATTATCAATGTGGGCTGATAACAGACAATCCTAACTTGATTTCGCATCTAAGACATGCTTTATCTCAGTAAGTAATAAACTTAAGCTTGTAGACTAATCATGACTTACCTTTACTACCTTTGGTTTCCATACATTAATTTGTCTTCTTTTTTTCACTCAAAGAGCTCCAAACTTCCTATTTTGACTTGATGACCTTCTAACTCTGTTAGGATACAATCTTGTAATGTGTCCTATATTATGATAGTTGTAACAAAACACCTTATACTTACTATTTAAATGATATAAATTATGACTCCTTCCATAGTTCCATGAGTACTCATTCTTGGAGGATATTATACATTCTCTTTCTCTATGACCAAACTAACTGCATAACAAATAATAACCATTGAAATAACTAGCATACCTTATAGCATTGGGATTTCTGATAGGTCTTTTCATGTTGACCTTTTTCCCTTCAATAGTCTTATTCTTGACTTGAGGTGCCTCCTTTTGGTATTTTTTGAAATCAAAACCTATCTTGTCACTTTCATACTTTTTGATATTCAAGATATCATCTAAAGCATCAATGATCCTTTCAAATTTCACAAAACTATTTAGCTTTCTAGATGCTTGATCCAACTCAGCTTTTAGAGATTCTATTCCAATTCTTATATGATGTAATCTTCCTCTTTAGCCTTTAGGCTTACATTGACTACCTCTATATGTTCTTCAACTTGATTTATGATCTCATCATACTCCTTAGAAGTGTTACTGAGCCTTTCCTCAAATAATTCCTTTTGCTCCTCATAATCCTTGGCTAATGACTTTACTTTGTGATTATTTCTTCTTTGAAACTTCAACTTCTCTAGATCACTTACCAATTCTACCTCAAGATTCAATTCACCTTCTCCTTCTTCACTATCATAGTATACTTATCTGATTCTACATTAACCATAAGGCCTTTCCCATTTAAGCAACACTCATTGCCTAATTCTATGGCCATGAACAAGGTTTTAGTGTTGTCATGTTTTGGTTCATTAATTCCATCATCACTGTCAAATGTGCCTAAGTCACTTACATCATGTGACCTATCTTCTTTGGTATAGAAACTTTTTTTATTTTTGAATGACCCTTTCCTTCTTTCATTCTTCTTGAAATATCTCTTATTCTTCTCAGACTTATAGACTTTTCTATCATTTCCATGATGTTCATCACATTCTTCATTATGTTCATATTTATCTTTGTTATGACACTTAAATACAAAATGACTAATCTTGCCATAGCTAAAACATTTGAAGGGTAACTTACCCTTGTACTTACCTGAGCCAAACCTCAACTTCTTAGAAAAACATAAATATGATTTCATCATCATCAATGGCTGAGCATACCTCATCCTTGACCTTCTTAGACTTTGAATTATTTTAAACTTTAAAATTTGCTTCCTTCTTGGAATTTCTTCCTTCATTTTTTCTCATCTCATAGGTAGTGAAGATGTCATGAATCCTATCCATCTATAGCCTATCTAAATCTTACATCTCTTCTATTGAAGACACCTTAGATTCAAAATTAGGAGTTAGTGATCTCAACACCTTTTGGATAATACTAGGCTCTTTCAATTCTTCTCCCAATCCTCTAATTATATTGACAACTTCATCCATCCTTAATAGGTAGGATGCAATAGTTTCATCTTCAGGTTTTAAACTATCTTTTGTGGGACTACAACTTGGCCAAATTCACCTTGGTGTCTCCTTCATATATGGTCTTCAATTTGTTCCATATAACTTTGGCTAATATACAATGCATTACCTTTACAAGCTTTTCCTATGATAGACCACAAATAATGGCATTCATTGCCTTGGAGTTATTTTCACTAGCCTTCTTACCTATTGCATCCGTTGGTAGAATAAGAGGTGTAATATAACCATCCAAAATTGACTACCAAATATCATGTCCTTGTGACATCATATATATCTTCATTCTGACATTCCAAAAATCATAGTTAAATGTTGGGGATCAACCAACAATGTTGATTACAATATGAAAACAATAAATGCGGAATTAAACCAGAAAGATAAGTAACTAGAATCAGATAATAGCAAAGAACAAGAGATACAAGAAACCACCTTGAAAACTTGTATTAAACTCTTTACAGAAGGAATACAAATGAAGAAACTTCTTTTTTTCCACACCTCTCTCAGATGTACAGATCTCTCTCTAGATCTCTTTCCCTCAAGAGCTCTCTCTCTCAATTACAATCAATTCCAACAACCTAGATTGATACACATATATAATTCTATACTATTCAACATTACACACTACAATAAGCTAAGAAGATCTATTCTATTATATAATAATTAGGAAACATGAGCATACAACTACAGCCATCAGATGCACCTCCTAATCAAGGGCTCTAAACAGTCTTACTAATAATAGAGATGCAGACTTAAGACTATCACTTAATCTTAACATGCAAACATTCTGTTCTATCCACAGAAATAGCATTTTGGACGCATAGGTGACTGACGTCGGTCCCTGCCTGTTTGTCTGTGACCGACATCGGCCGATCCATGACTGACGCTGGCATCTCTTGGTCTGCTCCTGACCGATGTCAATCGCTCCTGACCGACGCTGGTGACTGTGTAAACCTACAACTTTTGCAATCTGCTCACTTGGTGAAGCTTTTAGCTCCACACCTTAACAATCTCCCACTTGGAGATAAACAGCTGCACCAGTACCTGTACAGCAACATCTTCTAGCTCCTCCATCTTCAACTCAATCATGAAGACCTACAAAAGTTGAATGAAGATTCAACTTCTCCTTTATTACCGGCTTGGTTAACATATCCACAGGGTTCTTATCTATATGGATCTTCTCCAGCTTCAACTCACCATCCTCCAATACCTGTCTAATGAAGTGGTACCTAAGCTGTATATGCTTTGTTCTTGAATGAAAGGCTGAATTCTTAGCCAAATGAATTGCACTCTGACTATCACTGTATAATCGGCAACTCTCTTACTCCTTTCCTAGCTCTTCCATGAACCGTGTCATCCATATCATCTCTTTGCTAGCCTCTGTGACTGCAATATATTCTACTTCTGTAGTTGACAAGGCAACAACCTTCTGCAACTTTGATATCCAGCTAACCGTCATTCCACAAACAGTGAAAACATATCCTGTGGTGCTTCTCCTACCATCCAAATCACCTGCCATATCTGAATCTACATAACCATGTAGAGAAGTATCTGAACCTCCATATAACAAATGCCTACTGCTGGTCCCTCTCAAATAGCTGAGGATCCACTGAACTGCTTTCCAGTGTTCCTTTCTTGGATTGGCCATATACTTACTTACAACTCCCACTGCTTGGGCAATATCCGGTCTAGTACACACCATTGCATACATTAAACTTCCTACTGTGGAAGAATATGGAACTCTACTCATGTACTCTACCTCATCATGTGAATTAGGGCATTGTTCTTTACTCAACTTAAAATGTCCAGCCCAAGGTGTGCTTACCGGTTTTGCATCCTGCATATTGAACCATTTCAACACCTTGTTCACATAATCCTCTTGAGACAAAATCAACCTGTGATTTTTCCTGTCTCTCTTAATGCTCATGCCAAGGATTTTCTTTGCTGCTCCCAAATCCTTCATGGAAAATGTGTGAGCTAATTTCACCTTAAGCTCAGAGATATCCTACATGTGTGATCCTGTAACTAGCATATCATCTACATACAACAACAGAATAATATATCTACCATTATCTAATCTCTTAAAATACACACAATAGTCAGATTGACACCTACTATAGCCATGCTCAGTCATAAACCTATCAAATCTCAGATACCATTGTCTAGGAGCTTGCTTGAGGCCATACAAGCTTTTCTTCAATCTGCACACTAGCTTCTCCTTACCTTTGACCTCAAATCCTTCTGGTTGATCCATATATATTTCTTCATCCAAATCTCCATGAAGAAACGCTATCTTAACATCAAGCTGCTCAAGATGCAAATCCTCAATAGCAACTAAAGACAATACATTCCGTATAAAAGTCATTTTAACAATAGGAGAAAAAATCTCACCAAAATCAATACCTAGTTTCTATGCAAATCCTTTCATTACCAACCTGGCCTTATATCTCATCTGTCCATTCTCACCTTCTTTCAATCTATAGATCCATCTATTCTTCAGTGTCTTCTTTCCTGCTGGCAACTCAACCAAATCCCATGTTTGGTTCTCTTTCAAGGAATCAATTTCCTCATTCATGCCTAGCTCCCACTGATTATTGGATTCCACCTGTATTGCTTCATCAAAACTCTTTGGTTCTCCACCATCAATAAGTAATAAATAGAATAATGAAGGGGAATATCGAATTAGAGGTTTACTTACCCTTTTTGACCTCTTGATGGGCATCTGAGACTCATTCACAACACGCTGTCTGCCCAAATTCTCTGACAGTGACAGACCTCGATCGCTTCCAGGCCTGTAACTGGCCGACGTCAATTCTTCCTGACTGACGTCGGTTCCTTCCTGGCCGACATTGGTCACTGTATGACCAACATCAGTTCCTATTCTGTTGACGTCGGTTCTTGCCTGGCCGACGTCAGTCTCTATGTTTTCCTGTCTGTGATTATTTCTTCCCGTGAGCTCATTTTGGACCGTCACCTCGTCCAATTCTCCATTGCTCTGCCCAGATTGATTCAGCTTCTTCAGTTGATCACTATACATCACTTTTTCATTGAAAACAACATCACAGCTCCTAATTATTTTGTTAGTTCCTAGATTCCAAAACCTAAATCCGAAATCATCAGAGCCATAGCCAATAAATGTGCACCTCATAGACTTAGTATCCAACTTCTTTCTATTTTCCTTATCAATGTACACCAAGGCTTCACAACCAAAAACTTTGAGAAATGAGGGATCTACCTTTTTACCTGTCCATGCCTCTTTTAGAATTCCACCATCCAGAGCTGTAGAGGGTCCTCTATTAATCAGGTACACTACAGTATCAACAGCTTCTACCTAAAAATCTAATGGCAAACTAGCATGCAACCTCATACACCTTGCACGCTCCATTATTATTCTGTTCATCCTTTCAGCAACTCCATTTTGATGAGGTGTCCTTGGAACCATCCTTTGCCTGTGGATTCCATGCATATAACAATACCAATTGAACTTGTAGCTGCAAAACTCACCACCATTATCAGATCTCAGGCACTTCAATCTTCTGCCTGTTTCATTCTCAACCATAGCTTTCCAAATCTTAAAAGTCTCAAATACATTAGATTTCTTCTTAATACAATAGACCCATACCTTTCTTGTGGCATCATCTATGAACGAAACATAGTACTGTGATCCTCTAATAAAAGCAATCTGAGTCGGTCCCCACACGTCTGTGTGAACAAGCTACAACTTGTGCTTCTTCTTTGATGATCTAGTCTTGAGAAAACTCACTCTCTTCTATTTTCCAAAAACACAGTGCTCACAAAAATCTAGATCTATGCTTTTCAAATCTGAAAGCTTACCTCTTGACTTAAGAATAGACATTCCCTTCTCACTCATGTGGCCGAGCCTAGAGTGCCACAACTTTGCATCCACATCTGAAGCAGATAATACAGACGGAGTATTATTAGTAACACAATTACATAAATAGAGAGTACCTACTCTCTTACCTCTGGGCATTACAAGTGCACCCTTGGTCACCTTCTAAGATTCAGCTGTGAGAGTTACTGTACAACCCTCATCCCCTAACTTTCCTACAGAAATCAAATTCCTCTTCAAGCTGGGAACATGCATGACGTCTCTCAACACCCATGTGTTGCCATTCTACATTTTCAGCTGCACTTTTCCTTTGCCAATAATTTTACAAGGCTCATCATCCCCTAAATACACTATTCTAAAATCTCCATGGATATAGTCACTAAAATATTCTCTATTGGGGGTAGCATGAAAAGATGCACCAAAATCTAAAACCCAAGATTCTATATTATTATGCAAAGAGAATATTAAAGCATCTTGTGCAATACCTGTAACCTTTACTTCTTCTTTACCTTCATGTTGATTGTCTTCTTTTGGCTTTGACCAGCAATCTTTGCTTATGTGCCCAATCTTTCCACAATTCCAGCATTGTGGCTTCTTGCCATTTCTGGATTTGGATCTACCTCTCACCTTTGACTTAGACCTTGATCTCCCTTTCTTGCTCTTCTCTTTTTGCCTTCCCCTACTCTCAAAACTTAAAGCATTCCCTGATGTTTCCTCTGTGCTTTTCCTGCAAATTTCTTCATTCAAGATTACACTAACAACATCCTCTACTTTTAAAATATTTGAAGCAGATGCAGTATTACTAACTGCCATTACCAAGCTATGCCAGCTTTCAGGTAAAGAACATAATATTAAAAGAGCTTTAATTTCATCATCAAACACTATTTTGACTGAATTTAATTGATTTACAATTCCATGGAAATCATTTAGATGATTAGATACATATCCATCTTCCTGCATTTGCAAATTAAATAATTGCTTCATAAGATATACCTTATTAGAAGCTGAGGGTTTTTCATATAAATTTGCTAAAGTAGTCATTAACTCTACTATTGACTTTGCCTGTGATAGATTAGATATCACAGTAGATGCCAGACTCAATCTTATAGATCCAAGAGCCTTTCTATCAATAACTTCCCATTCTTCATCATCCATGTCTGTGGGCTTCTTTGCAATCCCACTTAATGGTAAGTATAGATCTTTTTGATACAGATAATCCTCTATCTGCATTCTCCAATGTTGATAATTTTTGCCATTAAACTTTTCCATTCTCAGTTTACTTTCTTCTGCCATTGCTTCTCCCACTCAAACAGAAATCCCTGTGAGTAACCTGTAATCAACACACACTAACCAGATCTGAAACACCTGTTAGTCAATCTAAGCTCTGATACCACTTTTTGGGGATCAACAAACAATGTTGATTACAATATGAAAGCAATAAATGCTAAATTAAACCAGAAAGATAAGTAACTAGAATCAGATAATAGCAAAGAACAAGAGATACAAGAAACCACCCTAAAAACTTGTATTAAACTCTTTACAGAAGGAATACAAATGAAGAAACTTCTTTTCTTCCACACCTCTCTCAGATGTATAGATCTCTCTCTAGATCTCTTTCCCTCAAGAGCTCTCTCTCAATTACAATCAATTTCAACAACCTGGATTGATACACATATACAATTCTATATTGTTTAACATTACACACTACAATAAGCTAAGAAGATCTATCCTATTATATAATAATTAGGAAACATGAGCATATAACTACAGCCATCATATGCACCTCCTAATCAAGGGCTCTAAACAGTCTTACTAATAATAGAGATGTGGACATAAGACTATCACTTAATCCTAACATGCAAACATTCTGTTTTGTCCATGAAAATAGCATTCTGGATGCACAGGTGACCGACGTCGATCCCTGCATGTTTGCCTGTGACCGACGTCGACTGATCCATGACCGATGCCGGCATCTCTTGGTCTACTCCTGACCGATGCCAGTGACTATGTAAACCTGCAACTTCTATAATTTGCTCACTTGCTGAAGCTTTTAGCTCCACACCTTAACATTAAATCTATTTAACAATGGAGCCTTACTACTAAAGAAACCATCTTGAGCTTGTTGACTAGTCATTCTTGCTTCTTAGGATATCCTTTAGGCTTTTTAGACTTGTTGCAAAGGACCAGAATCTAATACCAATTTTTTGAAGCTAAATTATAGAGGGGGTGAATTATTCTTCAAATACTTTCTTTGATAATCTTACTTAATAAATCATAGATCATTTATATAAGCATGTATATTTAGGCAAGCATAAGCATCAATCCACAAGAGCATGAAATACATGAACCTAGTATATACATGGGAATATCTCAAGGGTAATAAAACCCACTAATGATGAAAATGGACTACAATATTATAATACAAATATAAATATTTAGTGAAGCACCAACTCTACATGGAGCACCAACCTCAACTAGCTAAGCACCAACACAGCTAGGCTTTAGCAAGCACCCACTTGCAAGGAGGCACCAACCCCTAGATGAATCAAAACTAAATCATTCACATAAAACACTTGATCACCTTAATAAATACTTATTTATCATATTAAATATGATGATCTTCTTCTTCATCTCTTTGCACACTTTTATCCCTCTCAAATTGGCCTTTAGGCTTCTTCGCTCAACTAGCCTTATTCATGGCTTGATTAGGTATTCTAACCTTGATCATGATATGAAAACCTATTATATGATATTCATGACATACCTTTTGTTTTATACAAGACCTTTTTTTCTTACCAATTTTATATTACATTTGCATGTTCTCAACACACTCTAAGCACACAAAATAGACCTAATTAGCCCTAGTTTTATACAAGACACTTGATCATATCCTTCTTAGTCTGCCACACATTATTATATTCTTAGTTAAACCATGTAATAGGTATTATAATATTATAATAAAACACTTTGATCATAATTTTATCACACATTGGTCATTCATAACTCAAATAGCCCTTACTCCTCTTTTAGGCTTTATGGAGACTAATAGACCTTCTTAACAACATGTTACCATTTAATATTTCTTGAAGAATATTCAAACACCTGACATGGTAGGAACACATTATATTAAACTAAAATATAATTTATCTAACTTCACTTTATTTTCATTACACCTTTTAGGTCCAGCCACCATTTGAACCCTTTCTCAAAATAATGTTCATAAAAGGCCTATGCATATACAAAAAATCTATCTTGAAAAAATGAGACATAAACTCAATTTTTCCAAACAAATGTGGAAAAAAATTACATACTCAAAAACCTCATGACCTCAGGTTCATCTCAAACTTCATCAAATACTTCAACTCAGGGTATATAGGCTCAATCTCTTCTTTATAAGATGCTCACTCAGAACTACCAAGTGACTTCAAAACACAGTCAAAGAAAAATGAACTTATGAAAGATAATTGAACATGATCAAAGGATTTAAATGCATGAATACAATATCATACCATACTCAAATTAACCTCCATCAAAATTATTATAATAATAAATGTCAATTATTGGTTTTACATACCAATCTGTTGACCTTCTCTTTCATAGACTCCACTCATCGAGATAAGCCATTTTGGATTCAATGTTCTAACATATTATAATGAATTAAAAGGTTTTTAAAATCATGTATATATCATTAAATTCTCAAAACATCATACAAGTTAACTCATCACTCTTAAATTAAAACACTTCAAGAATCATCTTATTTTTGCCTGATTTTCTTACTATCTGCACCATTAGGTTTATTAAAAACTTGCCAACTTGGCTCACCAAATTTTCACACCTAAGATATATAAAATATAAATAAACCTTAATTAAAAACAAATAAAATTCTTATACTTTGATCTTCATCCACTTAGCAAGTTTGACTTAGTCTACTCTACCTGCTATAACAAATCTCTAAAAAATAAGCACTTTCTTGTAGGGTCTGTTCACTCACTTGAGAAACCAATCATACCTAGAGATACCTAAGAGAGTTGAATTAAAATTTAAATTAATTTTATATCCATATCAAATAATTCTAATCACTTTATAATAAGATCTTCAACATTGGGTCATTGTTAGGGTTCTTTGAGGGTTTAGACCAACTTCCAATCTTAATGATCATTCATAAATCTTAGATCTTATTTCCATAAATCAATTCTTTAAAATTTGATCTAGGACTCTTAATGATCCATCATAAATATATTATATCCTCATGTATATTTTTCACATGCCAATGATCACTTAAAAAACCTTCTCAAGTAGACAACTCTTCATTTTATGCACTCAAGAGACCTTGAAACATTTTTCAAGCCTTTTCTTACAAAAATGACCTAAAACTTCATGCACATGATAAAAAAAATTGATTCGCATTTTTCAATGCTCACTTATTCACCCATGCCTCAGAAATTGATCCTTATACCCTATCTGGCCATCATCTCTATTTTTGCTTTCTAGGCCTTGACCTGCAAGTCACAATAGGTCTTGAAGTTAACCTTCTAACCACTATCTAAGATCTCAACACCTTATTTCTATGCCATTAAATATCTTATCATGACTAACTACTATCAAACAATATTCATATGTCTTTTCAACAACCCATGATGCCTTACTAGGCCAAGTAGGATGTAGAACTAGTTTAGTTGTAGACTTGGACTAAAGTACTTACCCCTATAGACTTCATATCGATACTTATCCTGAGTGTTTCAATGCATATTATGTATGATAAATCAAAATTATACAATTAATCTTATTCAAAGCTTAAATAGATCATATTTTTGGCTCACTCTGAGCATCTTCGAATCTATTTATAGATCTTTAGAGCTCAACTAAAGATCTTCATAGCTCACTCAGAGCATCTTCAAAGCTATATATCCAGATCTTCAGATCTATCCTTCTAATCATTTTCAAATCCCTCAACACATCATATTCAAACTAAAACAACATCTCTCATGTTCAAACACTTTTAAGTATTCTTTAGAGCATTCACATCTTCATATATCATTCAGAGCATCTTTGGAACTACTTACATAAATCTTTAGAGCATATAACTTTCTCTTTGGAGATCACTCATTTCATTATGATACCTGCACATACCTTCTCACAAGATCTAGACAAATATTTTCAAGATGATTGACACTTGACATATTAACTTGTACTTACTCATGATGATCTCAATGATATTTATCAAATTGACATAAGAACATTCTTCAAATAGTACTCTCACATCATTTCTCTCCTATACATCAACAACACTTACTATGTGGGGAAAATAAATCATTATACACATAACTCAAGGCTTAATTGATTATGCACCTTCACAAGATCCTTTGACATCAATGACAACATTAATACCAAAGCTCAAAAAATCAATGATAATGCTCAATAATTCCCCCATTTATACTATAGTTGGAGATGGATCTTCAGGTTCACAACCTAAAATGGAGTTTTTAGGGGCTTCCTCATTTTCTGCATTTGACCCTAGTTTATAAAAACACACATCTCTACCATAAAAATATTCTTTGGATTATAGATATGACCTCTACTCCATGGATTAGAACACCCATGACATGGGTTTATAACTATGGACATAAAGGTAGAATCATGATTAGGGTATTTGGTTTGATTAACCTAATTAAAATATCTATGAATGGTAGGTCCTACCATTTTATTTTTTAGGGCATCAACATGTATTTTTAATATTCTAGATATAATAATGGCCTTTTTAAAATATCCAAGTTTAAACATCCTTACCTTGGTTTGAATATCAGCCCATAGGTTGAAAATATATATCATTTACACCAGCTTTGAAGAAAGCTTTGCCTTGTACTCTAAAACTTGGTATTTTCTATGTAAGCCTCCACAAACATATATTTTTGAAATATGACCATTAAATAGATATCATATGGTTTCCCCTAGTTACAGTCAGCTTGATTATTTAAATCTTTGAAAAATTCAAAACAATCCTCCCCTGAATTTTTAGAAACCCATCTCTTCTAAAGTATGGTCAGTATTGTCTAAAAGTTGTAAATACATATTCAACTTGTCATCTTGAAGCTTTATCTTTTGTACCCTAAATCTAGTTTAAGCTTGCTCAACCATATATGGGAATCTATCTTACTCATGAAATCATATCGTGAGATCTTCATCTTTAAGTTAAAATAAGGGAGATCTGGTATTCCCCTCTCTCCTTATTTCATTTTTCTTCATCTTTCTCATCTAGTGGATCCAAGTCATGTTTTCCACAAATGTTTCTTTCCTCCTCTTCATCAAATTGTTGATCTAGTTTTTTTCTTGATGAGTGAATATATTTTCAAACCTCATTAAATTGAGTGAAGCATTTATACCACTTTCTACATTCTAAATAAAAATATATAATGGAAATTAAAAAATATAGAGTGAAATTCTAATAAATATAAAAATATGGGAGCAATTATTTCCCAAAGGGTGGATTGTACATATTGCTTATATTGATGTAGACTTATAGGTACATATCTTCCTTCTTGATCTCTATGATAGGACTAAAATAGACCTATCCTACCTGTGGACCCTATGTAAGCTAAGAACTCATTGTATGCATGAATCCTTCTTTAAAGAGCAATGATCATAATCATGAAACAATTTTGAAACTCTAAAGGATAGGCTCTGCATTTTCCAAATCTTCAAACTAGAAGTTTATACTGAGTTTCAATGGATTCAAAGCTTTATAGTTAATGATCTTGACTGTATAACTATGTCCCATGTTTAATGGATGCTTGACTAAACTCTACTGTTAACATATGATTTTGAAGCATTTTCTTTGGTTCAACTTAGATCATGTTTCAATATCTAATCGAAGTCTTATAAATTTGAACTTTAATTTTAGTTGTTGATCTTAATTTGAGCCTTCAATATTATATCACTTTCAACATTCATTAATGATCATTGATCTTGATTTAGGCCTCTCATGTTGTGCCAACTGCCATCTTCTCATTTTCTCTACAAGATCCCTCTAACTAAATAAATGGTGGCTATATCTTGCATGAAGATAATATTATAAAAATATACATTCTATAGGGTTTTCCCCTCATTTATATTCACATTAGAAACCATAATTAATCCAAAGATAACTCATGACATGACCTTTCGCTACCTCTAGTACTAAAAATAAAATATTATATAAATAATGTTAATTAAGCACATACACACAAATATATGTTGTGTTTAGCTACACATCACCTTGCTCCTATTAATCAACTTGACATTGATTTAATAGAACAACAATTGATCTTGCATTAGACTTGTTTTTTTTTAGTTATTATAACTATCCTAAAAATATTTAACACATTCTTAGGGTTATTAATTCTATATAAAATGAATCTTTTGAGATAGAAACCTTTCATTTATTAGATGTAAAAATGTAAATTGGTATAGTCTAGCATAACTTACGTCTGAGATGAAAAAGAGAGAAAACTCTAGATGCTAACCCTCAGCCAACTATCATATTTATTTGAAATTAAAATCAAATTCAATTCTAATTCTTCAACCTCTTAACCATTGAACATAAATATTCATGAAGCATATAAACCATTCATTGCAATGAACAAAGAAAAAATGCAAGATAAAAAGCACATAACACATGAATTATGTGGGAAACCCTCATGGGAGAGAAAACCCACTTGAAACAAGCTTTGGACTATTGTCCGATAAGTATATTTCTTCAATTTATATCAGCACCAACTGATCAAAGAGCATCCAACCCTCAATTTAGTTAGGCACCCACTTGACCTTTAGCTAGCACCAACTATCAAGGAGGCTACAACCCCTTAGATGATCAAACACCAACTCAATCACCTCCAAACTAATCTCCACCTCTAATATGTTGTCGTACACACTTGATTATGGTCTTCTCTTTTTCTAGCATGTTTATTAAGGTATTCAATGTATAGATAAGGAGAAATTTTTATTTATTAAACTTTTCAAATAATTTATTAATATTTTTATACGGTCCTATAAATAACTTAAAGGTTATTATACTTCTATTATTTAACATAATATTCTTATAAAGTCTGGTATAAATCCAACTAGCCAAAAACCTTGTAAAATCGGTCCTTTGTTGGAAGACACCATCAATAAGGAGTTGGATAAAAAATCTAATGGTGGTGTCATCTACCCAATTAGATATTTTTAGTTGGTAGCAAACCTTTTTCTAGTCCATAAAAAAATGGAGATATTCATCTTTATGTTGATTTTAGAGATTTAAACCATGCAAGCACTAAAGATAATTTTTCTTTGTTAAGCATAGACTAAATATTATAAGAGGTCTCTTAGTCTGAAATGATGTCTTTACTAGATTGAATTTAAAGTTACACCCATTTTTTTAAAATATTAAAGATATGCACAAAACTAATTTTAGCATACGTAGAACTACTTTTGCCTTTAATAGAATGCCTTTCTAATTAATCAATGCAGGTGATACCTTCTAAATGGAAATTTATGTTTCATTCGATGAATTAATTGACATAATTATTTAGGATTGCTTAGATGATCTTATTATTAATTAAAAAAAACCAAAAAAATCATATTGATCACATGTATGAAATCTTCATGAGACGTAGAAAAATTAACATTTTGCTTAACCCAAAAAGTCAATTTTGGGAGTGACAAAAGACAAATTTCTTGGTCACATTACCTCCAAATATGGAATCTTCATTGACCAAGGTCATCTTAAAGATATTAAAGAGCTACCTCCTCCTAAATATCAATCTAATTTAAGATGTTTCTTTGGTAAAATCAAATTTATAGGCAAGGTTATTTATAATCTCACTGATAAATCTAATCCCTTACATATTTAACATAAGAAATTAAATAAATATATATGGGATACAATATTGAATGCAACATTTTATGAAATCAATAATTTAATTACAAGTTCTCTTGTACTTATACAACTAGATATGAATAAACCATTTATCTTATACATAAATTTGACCAATAAGGCCAGGAGTGTTGTTATCACACAATACATTCAAATCTATGAAACCTTATAAAATATATGAGTCAAGTGCTAAAAATTTATTAAACCAAGTATCCCTAAGTTGATTTTTTTCTTTCGTTAAATTCAAAATTGGGTAAGTTCAAACATATCTAATGGATAATAAAATGATTGCAAGATCAAATTTACCTAATTTGTTTTATTTAATTAAACAACCCATTATTTATGGTAGATTAGCTAAATGGATCTTTAAGATTCAATGATTTGACCTTGAATTTGAAACTTTAAAGACTATTAAACGCATTAACTTAGCGAAATACCTCACATAAAATGCAACTTCATATGTCAATTTTCTAATTCTTAGTGTTAATGATAAGTACATATTAAACCTTGTTTTTAGATCATGAAAGTTGTTGTTATAGTTGATAAATTCATAATTATTTTTGAAATGTAAGGTTTGGACTATTTATATTCTCAAGAGGATTAGTATTATGACCTTTATTATTTTAAGAATCAAGCTTACCATAATTCATTATATAAATGCCAATGTAGATATCTTAGGTTACAAACCTTAAATTTATCTCACTTGAAAATTTAATATTCTATGTAAACAGAGATGGAATTCTATTAAGCCATCTAACTCGTGATTAAACTTAGAAAGTCCTTAGAATTTACGATGAAGATAGTTGTGGGAAACACTTCACTACAAAAACTACCACATGAGGTTTTCCATGTTTGATATTATTGATAGACTTTATTTTTAAAAAAATCATTTAGTTCAATAATTTATGCCTTTTTAATTATTTATAGGAAGGGATAGACTACATGCAATGCCTTTAAATCTAGTAACTCCTAAAAAAAATATTGAATAAGTAGAGCATTGACTTCATTTCTAATATTCATCCTCCATCATTTATTGGTCATAAACAAATATTAATAACAACTGATTATTTCACTAAATAACCTAAATTTGTAGCTCTTAGAAATTATGCTACTTTAGAAGTCATTTCTTACTTTAAAATTTAGATTTTTCTCACATTTTAAGGTTCTTTTGAAAGAATTTTAGATAATGGTCTTCAATTTGTTTTGAATGAATATATTGTGTTTTAAAGTCATTATTATATTATTTCAAGTCATTCATCCAAATAATATCCTCAAGGAAATGGAAATTTGAGTCAACTAACAAAAATATGATTTCAATTATGAATAAAATTGTATCTGATAACAAATGAAATTGTCGTGTTAATAATTTTAAGAACTATGGGTTGACCACACTACATCAAAGTCACAATTGGTTTTTCACCTTTTATGTTAGCTTATAAGTTCGAATCCACTATGCTAATTTAATTATAAATTACTTAATCAAAGATTGCTTTAAAATATACTTCTAAAAATATCAATTTAATACAACAAAGATTGAATGATTTATTAGCTCTAGATGAAGTAAAAGCCACATCACTTCAAAAACTTTTAAAGGATAAAGACAAACTTAATAAATTATATGATAAAAAGGTCTCTAAAAAATATTTAAAATTATATAATTAGTTTTATATTAGGATAAGTAAAGCACACGAAGATCCCAAAAACAATCACAAGTTTGGTTATTTATGGTTATTCTATAAAAAATAGATGTTATATTTTGAAAGATTGTTTTTATTTGAAAGATTTGGATGGTAATTGGTTACATTATATGGTTAATGTCCATCATTTAAATCTCTTCTATGAATGATATCTTTCCACTTTTTTAGTTTTGCTTTTCTTCCTTGTATTTGTTTTTGCTTTCTTTATTTCCCTTCTTGTTTCTTTGTTATTTTTCTTGTCCACATGTTCTCTTGTTTTCTCCATTTTTATTTTTATTCTTTTTTATACAATAATCTTCACTATTATTATAAATTATTGTTTAAAATATATTTGCATACAGTTGTCAATATTATTCATTATATAAATCATTAAAATTCTTAGATTTGATTTAATAATTGATTGATAAATAGTAAATAATGGGTATTGGATGTTATAGTATCACTTAATTTCATATTTCATGATTTAAACTAATATAATCATACTTATCTAGCCCAAACCTCATAGTTATATATTTCTCATTCTTTTTGCCATGCTAACTGATTAACACATCCCCATTCACGAAAATCCTTAAAGTATTTGTACTTAGTAACTTAAGAATTATTTTTACCTAAATTGAACTTTTAAGTTCAAAATTTCATAATTTCATTTTTTTAAGCCAAACTTCATATATAAAACTAGCCACAATGTCACCAGTGGTATCACTAAATTTTATACGCCTCTGAAAACTTGAATTACTTACATAACACTATAGAATGATTTATTTTACCTTGTCAAACTTATCATATGTGGCAAGGGATAACTCATTTTTTATTTCATTTTTTATTATTTCACACATTTTATTGTTTGTCAATTCTCATTTTTTATTGATTTGTAATGTAATTGATAGTGAACAAAATAATATGAACACTTGATGTCAATAACAAATGATTTGTCTAAATATTTAAATGATGGTTGAATGATTTATTTGTTAGATATATATTTTCATTTGAATTTAAAGATATATTTTATGTATTTATTTCATTACCCATGTTTGTATCTTATATCAAACTCATTTTTTGATAGTAATAGATGATAAATGTTGAATATGCTAATGATATAGTATAAGCATTGAATTCATTATAATATAATAGGTATTTAAGCATGATACCTTGCATAATTCATAACATTTTTAAGTTTAAGTGAATTCAAAGTTATACAATTAAAAATCTTATGTTGATGAGTTTCAATTCATGAAATTTTTAGTTTGAAAGTTATAAATATCTTTAGTTGTGATTTAGTTTTAGTTCATGGTGATTTATAATAGACCTAATTTTTGAAAGGGCATTGTTTTGAAATGAATTATCATTACTTTCACAGGTCATATTTAATTCATGAAATAATATTAAATATTAATTTTATTAAAAGGGTTAATATTTTAAACCATAATATTATCATTTTCACCAAACTAAAAAGAAAAGTTAACAAGTTGAGGGAGGAGGTTGTTATCTCTAAAGACAGATTCGATAGTCTAAAAATTTAATTGGACCATATCAAAATCAACATCGCAAAAATAAATAATATGAGTATGGTAGACACTAAAAAATGTGTGAATAAATTGGACCATTTTAAGATGTTTTGATAAAGAGTAAAGCTGAGTTATTGGGCTCTGGGCAAGAAGGTACGAGCAAACATACTAGAAGCAACAACTCACTCACTAAATGGAAGAGCCAATAATTAGATGCTCTGATCAAACACTTCAAGCTTATGAAATATGGGTGGGATAATGTCTTAGACATGAAGAATATGATAATCCCTAAGATTTTATCTAATTGGTTTTGAGTAGGTTTTGCTATATTTTTTTTATTTTACTTTTTATTGATCTTTGTTCTATTTTTTTGGACCAATTTTGTTCTATTGGTTTAGTTTTAGTGGCCATATTTATTTTTATTTGTTTCATTATGTATTATTATTGAGACCTAACAAAATCCTCTTTTTTACCTTTAGCAAAAAATCATTGTAACATACAAACATTATAATATCAATGATAAAGTTAATTTTGATTTAAGAAGTTGATGATTGTAAAAGTCTTAGATGACTATTTTAAATGCCACATAAGATTAAGAGACACATATAAACTAGATAAAATATTTCAAAATAACATATATTGCATTCAACTAAAGTCTACATATGAGTCATTAAAAACTTGGCATAGAACTTGACAAAAAGATGGTGGAAAATTTACATGGAAGTTGATAGAAAGTTAGAAAAAAACATTGGTAAAAGATCTAGGGAAGGATTTAGCAAAGAGTTTTCAAAATGTATTAATATTAACACCCATTACCATTTTTCAACAAAACATGGAATATGTTAATATTGAATGAAACTACATTTAATAAGTAACCCCGATTATGCAATTAATGTACCTTGTATAATAGGTTAAATCCTTTATTTTTTATTGTGATATGTTATCCTCATTTGACATTTGAAAACCCCTACAATAATGAAGCGTTGTTATTTTTATTTTTTAAGACATCACAGTGTCACTAGATTCAATAAAAGAGCATATTAAATTGAATTATATATTATTTATTTGATTAAATATGAGAAAAATAGTTTATATCATTTACAATATAAATAATGAGGAGAATTTTTTTATAAATGGTGATAGTCAGGTTTGCATGAGCATTTCAGTTGCATGAGTAAATAGATATGTCAATGGCAAGTTTGTATGCAGTAGCTTCCTTCAATTTTTGACCTTAAAGCTCTACATTTCTTCTTATATGTTCCATTTTTTTGTTGCATGAGTAAATAGATATGTCAATGGCAAGTTTGTATGTACTAGCTTCCTTCAATTTTTGACCTTAAAGCTCTACATTTCTTCTTATATGTTCCATTTTTCAACGGTTTAGGTATCCATGAAGAAATAAGTATTCTATGTTTTGATTTATAGGTGTTTGAATAAGTGTTTCTTTTTATTAGAAAGAAGCATGCACTCAGTGGGTTTTTATTACACGAAGCAAATACACTCAAAAAATTTAATTAAAAACCAATCTTAAGATTTTGATTAAAAAAATATAATTTTATATGTACATTTTCAGCATTTTAACAAAAATGAAGTTTATCTTCAGAGTTGTGTATGGATATAGTTTGAAGATTGTCATGTTTATATATTCAATGTTTTTATTAGTATTTTAGGTATAAAAATATTTTTGGGAATTGATAGTATTATATTGTTTGAGTTTTCTTTGAAAAATGCTTTTAGAATTTTAGGTTTGCATCGAAACATTGAATTAATTGGGTGATAGATAATCTGTTGTTTTTAAATGGAAACTTAGTTATTTTTTTCAAATATTTGAGTTATTTAAGATGTATGGTAATGTATTTCATTCTTTGGACTTTATTTTTCCAAATATTTGAGTTATTTAATATGTATTGTAATTTATCTCATTTTTCTGATTAATTTAAACGTGAGAAACTATTTGCACAGATTTATAAATTACAAAAAATAATTGAACAATAAAATAAACTTTAGAAAATAATTCAAAATAATGTTTAGATCGCAAACGACTTCGAGGGGGCAACCTCCTTTGAGCAAGCTTAATACAATAATATTTGTAGATGCCTACATTGGACCTCAACACTTACTTAAATACTAAATCTATTCTAACAACTATTACTTTCCATGTATGTGAGTTAATTCAAATATGTTAAAGGAATGACTTACAAAGCATATGCATTCATAGTGACTAATACACTAATAATGTAAAGAGAAAAGTACAACACGAGTTCCTAACATTAAAATATAAAAATACAAATTTTGACTTCCTCTCAAAAAAATTATATCTTAATTGTTAATAGTTGATGGATTTCAAGCTTTAATGTTTTTTTTACTTCAATAATAAAGCAAAAAAATTTAGTTGTCAATTTACTTGAAACAAAAAATTTAGTTGATAAAATAATGAATATGAAAATTAGTTTTGTTGCATGAATACTTTGAATTGACATTTGGTTGGTGAAATAATAATACTTTGAAAATGTTTTACTTTGAGTTAGGGTTACATGTCCAAAGAGAGATATTGATACTTATACAAATATTAAATCTTAAGTCTTGCAAAGTTGTGTTTTTATCTTCTCAATATAGAGAAATTTTTTGAAATTAATAGTTTGGTTTATCTATCTTCAATGTCATTATTCGTTTGAAATTAAGACTTGATTTCATTTTCTATAAAAGAAAGATTTTTTTTCTCAATTCAGTTTTATGAGGAATAGTTTGTCTCAAACTCTAAAATTTATGAAAGAAAAGCTTTCAAATCTATCAAAAGAATAAGTTATTCTTGGTTAGTCATATATTTATATTATG
Organism: Torreya grandis; assembly: GCA_037957365.1. Taxonomy (NCBI): domain Eukaryota; kingdom Viridiplantae; phylum Streptophyta; class Pinopsida; order Cupressales; family Taxaceae; genus Torreya; species Torreya grandis. Next base: position 2,872,281 of record JARHVA010000884.1, on the reverse strand, counting down.
AATGATTGCTTTTTTTAGTTAGTACTTTAAATATGTCTATTGTATGAGTTCATGAAAAATAATTTTTTGTATAATCTTTCAAAGTCTTTGTGGTAATACGGAATTTCAGTCTAGACATACTCATATGGTTTTTTTACGCTCAATGTTTAATGCAAATGATATAAGGATTATTTGATAGATCATATTCACTTTTGATATTTTCTTAGGGAGATGATTTTGGCTTTCAAGTTCAGTTTTGATAATTTTTGGGAAAATTTTGTGAGTTGATATTTTTTATAATTTTTGTACATTTTGATATGGTAAAATGTATAGTTGGGGCATAGGTTAATTTATATCTAGTATAAATAATGATTTGGGAAAGGATAATCAATAGAAACTAATATGTATCATTTATGAAAAAAATCTATTAAGGTAGATCTTTAAGCATTCGAAGGGTCACTAGCATGTTTATGTTTGGATTTAATCATTATTGGTACTCAAGTCTTTTTACATTTTGATGTTCATTATTTTATTGTAGATACTAAAATATGATTTATATAGTATTTTCATCTTGTACATTTGTAAAAATATCTATCATGGTTGTACCTTTTAGTTCTAGACCTACCTATTGCCAAAAAGCTCATGTTCACTATCTCTTTGTACCTAATTGATTATCTCTTAATCTAACCCTTTTTATCCTAATGATTGAGACCTTCTATGTTATAAATTAATCTCTAAACCTAATGTTTATCCTTCATTACCAATTTTGGACATGTAACTATTTTCAATCTCCCCAAACACTTGCATCCCAGATGGACACATGCATCAATGACACCATTGTTCATTTTCATAAAATGTGTACAGTACCCAAAATTCATATAATTTTCAAAAAATATATATCCAAAATGTTGGCCTAAATGATATAATGTGATATATTTATAAAAAGTATTGATATATATACAATATCAACTCTCATTCATTCTTTAACTGGCAATCACATATAACTCACAAGGTAATATACCAAGAAGCACTCAATCAAGCATTCAAGTGAGTAAATATGCCATGTTTGTCCCTATTTTCATATCAATCATAGGAATAGTCTTTATACAGATATAAATCATTCAAAAAGAAACCCATGAACCATATTTTTCAAGTTACAAACTAGGTAATTGCATGTATTTACTTCTCATGCATTGCACCCTTGTGCACACACAAGCCAACACATAAGGGAGCACTACATCAGTCAAAGGCCCTATTTGAAGTATTGAATATGTAGGCAATGCTTATTGATAGAGGAGTCTTTATGGTTATCTTGACACCATGAGCTCACTAACCCATTTTTTTCACATCACTCCAAGGGTGAAGAGTTAGGGTTTGATCATTTGACAAAGAGTGATATCATATGTGCATGATCTAAAGACATCAAAATAAATGTGATAAGAAACCTATAAGGCTCAATTTGGTCACATACATATCCAATCAATACTCTATATATAAGACATGTGGTTGTGGTGGACATCTATATCAATGTAATAGTCCAGATCTACCACAAGCATCTAACGCTACTAAAAAGATATTTCAAGAATATGATGATTATTCTAGGATCATCATCTATTCCACTTCAAGATGTTCCTATTCAAACATACATGTGCACAATAAACGAGTTAAACATCATTATTTCCAATTTATTATAATATATATATCAATAATTATATTTTACTATTTTTAACAATCTATGTTATATTAATTCACAATATTGTTTGTCTAAATTTCATATTAATTAGACTAATATAGAGGTAGTTTATCACCCTTGTGCCTTATAATACTTTATCTTATTAACCCTAGATTCCCCCCATATTTCAATTTAGTGTTAAATTTTTTGTGAACCTAGTCTTTAGTATCCAAACCCTAACTTTACCTAGGGTTTATAGAATTACTATTTTCCTATTTATGATTTCAAAATATTTAAAAATTAAAAATTAGAATTTTTGTTTGTTAAAATCATGTTCAATAAGGATACATCTATTAATTATTTAATTATACAATACATAATGATAGTAATTTTTTGTTACGTTAAATCAATCATATATATAGTCAAACAAGATAACTAAATTAATCAAATTAATGAGAGTGATTTCAAACATGATAAAAATTAAATTTATCCTTATAACTCCTTTTCTAATGATATAGAGTCTATCCCTCCTCCTCATCCTAAGGAGGGTGATAGCTCACATCCCTCTAACTAGTTTCAGGCTACCACTTTTGCAAGTAGTAAGGTGGCCCATCCTATAGTTTAAAATGAAGGTAATAATATATTATTTCTTAAACCCTTACACCTCCTACATATCCTCTAGATTATGTGTGTGCATATTCACTCTGAAGTATCTAGGGTTTGTGCTTGTGAAGCTCTAAAAGATCAAGTCATCTTTATGATCAAGTTAATAGAAGAGTTGCAAAATTAGATTACATAGATTCACAATCTAAAATATGCTAGTGTTAATCATGTGTTTGCATCTTCGTCTAGCAATGGTGTGCCCAATAAAATTTTATATCCAAATGAAAAACTAAAATAGAATTCATCTAAAACAAGCAATTCAAATATTATACTAAAGGCTACTAAGATTTTAAATGAAATTCTAAAAGAAATGATTCTGAACAAAGTGATCCAAATACCTTCTCAACATCCTATAAGGAGATGAAAATACTATTATGTATATCATAGAATGCATGGACATCATACAGATTTTTGTTTTGCATTAAATAACAAAATACAAAGTCTCAAACATAGTGTTGATCCTATCATAAATACATCCATCAAGAAAAACAATCACATTATGATTACATCTCCTAAATCATAAGTGTACAAAGAACAGGTATAGGTACCAAAATATAATTAAAAAAATACAAATGCAAATGCAAAAATCAGAGAAAGAAAAGAATCAAAAGGCAAAGCTAGAGAAAGATATGTTAGAAAAATATCAAGAAGATAAAACATAAATTACAAATTTTCGTAGTGTTCAAGTAAATATACATGACTTTTCTCTAGTCCATAATGAGATTCAACATTTTGAAAATTATGAACATCGTCAAGAAGCACAAACTTTTAAGAAGAAACTCTAATCTATGGTGCAGTTGGTTTTTCGTACACAAATGCTCAAAATGTTATTTCACAACTTCAAGAACAACATAATAAATTACATGTATACTATAATAGTGAGTGCACTAATGATTGTGATCCTAATAATATAGAAGATTTTTATGATCCCAATGATACTAATTATGTAGCATATGAATATGGTACACATGATACAAAGCCTTAACAAAGGCATCCTCTTGATGAGTACAATGGATTATACTATAAATTTTAATTATACATATTTTCTTTACTTATCTTTTCAAAATATTCCAATATATATATATATATATATATAAAATAAAAATAAAAAAAATTAAACATGTTTCTAGTTGTACTATTTATTATACTTATGTTGTTTTCCCCATGTTATTAAATATCATATCATTCATTTCCATATATGCACATATATTTCACATGTCATTTGAGTGTGATACAAGCATACCCAAATACATGACATATAGACATAAATATGTTGGGCCTTCTCTCTACTCACATCATAAGTATGTTGGGGGTGTTTTCATCTTTGATCATAATACACCCAGGTTATATTATTCTATGATCACTTTCCATTATCATATTTGAGCTTCTATACTTACACATGCTTATATCCATGCTCATGTCTTTTCACAATATACTTGATATGTTATTTACTTAACATTTTTTGCTAACACATATTTGTAAGGACTGGTATGCTTTGTCCATGTTGGTTGCTTTTATTCCATGCTTTATTTTTTTCACTTCCTTGAGTGTCTTTTCTTGCTATTATCTCGCATTGTCTTGCATGTTTGAGAATTTAAATATTCTCCTTTGATTGTGTCCCATGTTCTTTTGTTTGCCTATTTGGACATTTTAATATGTCATTGTTTGTTATACAGTCATTTAAATATGTCATTATATGCTTTGTGTATATTTGACTAAGTCAAGTCCCTTAAATTATGTGGCATTTGACCATGCCCCTTGTATGAGGTCTCTTTGGACCATTTGCTTTTATTTTTCCTTTGAGTGCTCTTATGTGTGTGCTTGATTACTTATTGAACTTGTATTATTACTCTCTAGATGTTGACATGATCTATGTCATGCATCTTAGGACTTTATGTGATCACATACTACTTGCTTTAATGTTATATCTACCTATGTATGTTATTCATATATGCTACATGATCCATACACAACTTATGCAGTTATCTTATCATTTTGAGGTAAGGTAACTCCCAAATTCTATTTTCCATCACATTAAAAGGGGGGCATATTAGTGCGGGCGTGTCATAGAGGCATGACTTTCATATTTTTACAGTTTCATATTATAGAGGGGGCAGGTTATTGAAATAAGTTCTCCATATTTGCACCAATTCTTAGATTCTCTAAATTCAATAGGAGATTATCATAAAAACATGTCTTCCATACACCAATTTTATAATTTGTTATATTTCATAGTTATATGATTTAGATACACATTTGTGACAACATTTTATACATCAGTACTATTTTATACTTAGATTTTAGCTTGAGACATATATGCGGCACATGTGTCATACAAAGGGCTCCTAAAATAGCAAAATAAAATCATTTTATAGATTTAAAATACTATTATGTATTGTTATCATACCTAGGATGGACTTTTATAGACTATTATCAAGTAAATCTACTATGTTGGGTGAATATTCTATCACCAACTAACTGAAGAAAAAATACATGTTTCAACCACAGCATAGGGAGATTGATCAGCCAAAACGTGCAGGTTTACCACATCAAAATGGGATAAATCTCTCCTCTCATCAGGAGGAGGTTTCCTATAACTATAAGGTACTATATACTATAAATAAGATGAAAATAACACTCAAGGTAGGATAACACCATCCATCTCTCTTTTTTCAAAGATGATGTTCACAGACATAGGATAATTCTTCGGCGATTATTGAAGGTACTTCTCTTCTTTCATAAGTAATACTCAGTCAATAGCCAGATTCCTTCCTAGGTAGTAAAAGTAACTGAACGTAGTAACACAGCAGGATGAAGTGTAGCACAAAATCTCCACCTCAACTTCCAAAGAGTGAAATATACAAAGGACAATGGGGGCACAAAGTCATCCCAAGATCCTTTACATAGATATAGAAAACAACACACTAAAGACCATTGGGGCAGCATAAAGTCTCTCCATAGTTAGCTTCAAGACACCTTCCTGATTACTTCCACTAGTTCTACTTGTTAAATTAAATGGACAAGAATGCTTCTAGGAAACAGACATAAGAACAATTTCCTAAATAACACAAGCTATTCCAGCACAAAGTCTAAAAGATCACTTGTTTTCTCATTCAAATAACAAAATATGATTAACAGTCTGAGCTCAAAGTCTCAAGAATGCCTTTCAATTTGGGTAGAGTTTCACTTTTGATAACAGAGAGGTCTCCCCTTTCATAAAATGAGCGATTACAATATATATCATTCCCAAAAAGACTTGGGCACTGGTTTTCATGAAAATGGCCCATACTGAATTAAATGTCTTGAATACCTATGACAAGGCCATTCTAAAAAAGGTCATCGGCCTTGAATTTGGCATTCTAAATCATCTCAAATGTCTCCTCCTAAGCATGGATCATTTGGTCTTCTTTATGGTGCTTACACGGCTATCCATTTGCCTTTACTTAATGCAAAAAAATAGGCCATGGCTTTGAATGTTTGTGCTCTCTGATGTCCACCTGGTGGACTATTTCACCTACTAAAAATAACTCTCCTATAGATATTTCTAGATTTCTTATAGTTTTTCTCTCTTTCCTTGCCACATTTTGTCCTTCCTTGGCGATCTGAGCTCTCAAGGCTATCTTCTCGCTTTCAACTAGCTTTTTTGGCTCCTTCTTTAACCATTCATTGAGTTTGTTCTTAGGTGTGCATCTTTAAAAATCAATGGATATTTCATTACCCTAAATTTGACTTCCATGGGGATGTCACTGATCACTTAGTCGCTTGAACCACTTTGAACCTTGAACCTTTGGAATGCATCGGTTCAATGGTTCAATGGTTCAAATTGGTTCAATGGTCGGTGGTTCAATGTTTCTTGCAAAGGGCCACGTTCACTTAGTCCTTTTTATGAGTTCAATGTATTTGTTGAATCAATCATTTGAATTATTTGCTTGGAATATTCTTCTAAAATCTTTTGCTTTGAACATCTTCTAGAATCTTCTATTTAAACCTTTGAAACTCTTCGAACCTTTCTTACTTTCTAGATCCTTTGAAACGCTTAACTCCTTTTGAACCTTTGAACCACTTTGAACTTTGAACTTGTAAAAGTTCAAGGTTCAATGGTTCATTCCACTTGTTTGAAACCTGTTGATGGACCTTTGATTGAACCTCGGCATTGAACCAGCCTTGAAATTGCCTAAGTGTTGGAACTTCTTTTTGAGAAAGCCTGCATGTTGAACTTGTGAGTTCTTTAGCTGAGAATACTTGAATAATTGAAGAATTTGAATACACAGAATATTTTTGAGAAGGGAAGAGATCATTTGGGCCTTCAGGACCAAAATAGTCGATATGTTGTCCCCAAAAACAAGTGACGGATTTTGAGAACAATAGCTGGCTCCAGTTGGGGAACTTCCATCAATTATAAAAATAATTGAAGGGAGTAGAATCTAGAATCTCAGTGCCTTCATGTATGCCATTGGGATACAGAGTCATGCTAGCCAAAAATAAAGGTGCAAAAATAAAACAAAATGAACCAAACAAAACTAAACTAAAGACTATACAAATATGTACAATTGATGTCATTCGATACTTCAAGGATTGAAGTGCTTCAGATGTCGCCCACTATGAGGCAATGAAAATGGCATTCTGTCTTGATATATCATCAAGAAACTATTTTCTCCCCAGAAGCAATGATTGGCGAATGGACCTCTCCACCAAGAATCAACTTTTTTGTGCATTCCTTTTGGTTTTCTCCTCTTGCCCCACAGAAGACTTGATTTCTAGTCTAAAAATTATGAATCCTTGTTCTCTTGCAGAAGAGTTTCTTTTCCTAATTTTGATGTGCAGCAGTTTGGTCCATTACCATAATTCATTATTCTTCTAGTTCATTCCATCACATGATTTTATTGTCAGCATCAAACACCTACCAATGATTGGCATTATCAGGCACACTTGGTCAAAAGACCAGCTCGATAGTGTACTTCTGCTCTTCAAAGTCTTTATGAGGAACCAAGAGGGTCATAGAGATAGCCAATGAATCTGCATGACTATGAAGCTCTCTGGGCACTATAGATATATTGAAAGCATCAAAACATTCAATACAGTCCTATACCAGATTATGGTAGTGTCATAATCTTTCATTCTTGGTTTGATACAGGTTCCTCACCTAACAAACCACCATCTCAACATCTCTTTTGGCATGAAAGAGCTTAGCACCTTTATCTTGAGCAACCTTTATATCAAGTAGCAGAGATTCATATTCAGTAGTGTTGTTGGTGTTGCTAAACTACAACTTGTAAGCATAATAAAAAATATCTCCTTGCAGAGATATTAAAACAACCTCAGCTCTAGAATCGGTAGAAGAGTAGTTGCCATCAAATTCAAGAATCCATACACCATCGAAAACTACTCCTTTCTCAAATTTTCCTTTGTTTGGAGGGGAGGGTCCTTCTACACCTACGTTGTGCTTTATTAATTCTTCTACTGTCTCGTCTGAATCAATTCCTAGATCGCCACCTATAGGACTTTCATCTGTTAAAACATGAAGATCCTCTGTGGTCAAGAAGTAATTACCCACCACTGAAGACTCAAATAGAATTTGAGCTTTGGGGGTTATCATTTGGCTGAAAATGTACTTTGACTCCTTTTCAAGGAGTAGCCTCTACATGATGCCTTTGATAGGGATCCTTGCCTTGGACAGGTCCATAGTTATTTCTCCACCAACATCCTTGCAAAAAATTTGACCAAGAAGGATGTCGTAGGAGGCTGGGATGTCAACCACCAGGACTATCATCTTAATTCTTTTTCCTAAAAAGGCCACAAATGTAAACTGGGCATCTTTGATTTGTCCCAGCAAAAGGACTTGTTTGTTTTCCATGGAGAAGCATCTCCCAAATGTCTTGGTCAGTGTGAGACCAAGAGATTCTGCCACTTTGGTAGGCATGAAATTGTCAGATGCACCTGAGTCGATGATGTAATTATTCATCTAATGACCATTTATTAATAGGGAGACATAAAATGGTTGTCTTCTTGGGAGCAGCAGGAGGAGTAATGACAAGGTTATTTTGGGTGGATGTGGGAGTCACCTTTGGAACAGTTGGTCATGTAGGGACGGTTTTATTCTTTACACATTGAACCAACTTATCCAACTGCTCAAGGTTAGATTACAGGAATTCAAATTTAGACATTTGAATTTTGGTTTTCTTGACATGATCGATTATATCAAATGTCTGAAATGAATTAGGAATAGGGGAAGGCAGTTCATCCTTCTAGTTTTTATGAGGGGTGGTATTGGTCTACGAATTTGAAGCAGAAGATGAAGGAAAACTTGATGTACTTACCTTTTTAGCGATCACTGGGTCTTTTGATTGAAAAGGCAAAGTGGTTCCCTACTTAGCAATTGAAATTGATGGTTGAGATTGCTCCTCTATTTTTTCCTTATCAACTTGCCGGGCTGATTGGTTCTAGCACTAGGTAAATACAACATATGATCCATCAAATGCTTCACCTTTACTTCTACGTTCATCCTGGTAATTTAGGAAACCAATGTTGGAGTCTCCAGCTGATTCATCTTGGTCTTCCACAAAGAGATAAGTTCCATCATCCTGGTTCAACTCAGATTGGAAAGAAAAATTTGATTCTATTTCAAGGTATCCAACTGTTGAGTTGGCTAGAGCTGCTTCAATAGCAAGTTTCCCTTGAGGGAGAGGAAGATGATTTGGCTGCCCTTGATTCCTAGCAGCGTTGCCTTGGTATGATTGATTGGGTAATGTCCTCCTTGGTATATCTCAGCATGAAGGAGGAGTAGACATCCCTTGCGCCATTTGCTTTCTGAGAGCTAGCAACTCATTTGCTAACTTTTGTACCATTGGATCAGTGGTGCCTGTAGATAGATATTTAGAGGATGAAGAATATTTACCTCTGTTAGGATCTTTCCTTATCTTCCCCACCAAGATGAGATCATCTTCCACCTCAGTAGCCAAATCCTATGCTATAGCAAGGTCTATGTGGCTAGCACGTCTCAGTAGAAAACTCACTTTAGGTAGCTGAGAGTTGATGAAGAAGCATTTGAGATTCTTAGCTATTGGCTGAGTAATTATAGGAATATTATTCCTCAGCTTGTCAAACTTGGCTATGAAATCTCTCATTGGTTCATGAGGCTGCTTCTTCATTTGTGTGAGCTGAGCCAATAGGGCATGCGCATCTTCTGAAGGCTTGAACCTGGCTTCAAATTTGGCTTTGAGAGTGTTCCAGTTAGTCATTGACCGACCTTGAAGATGGTAAAACTAGTCTATAGTAGCACCTTGTAATGTCTCTATGAACATTCTAACTACTATGTCTTCATACTCCACACCTATCACGCCACAGGCTATGCTAAAGGCTACAATATGTTCATCAGGATGAACTCTCCCATCACCAAATAATTTGGGGAAATTCTTCCTTGAATTGCGTGGTATCTCATGTAAGTTAAATTGAGTGGGCCAAAAGAGTTACCCCAGGGGCCTTGAGCTGCCACTATATGACTATGGAAAGGGGGGATAAAAAATCTTGGTGGGGTATGTACGGGAAAAGCTCTACTAGCAGAGGAAAAAGAAGCTCTGCCTTGTATTGGTGACCTGGTGTTGGTAGGAGGAAGACTCCTAGTTCGTTAAAGGTGAGGTTGTGGAGGAAACAAATCAAAATTGCTCTACTGTACCAACTCAAAAATAGGGTCAACAATACTTTGAGATTTTTGACTTCTTATATAGCGTGGAGCTATTAGATTATAGAATAAAAATGAAAAAGAACTAGCCCTACTTAAGCTTGAAGCTTGAGGCTCCAAACTGCTCGTTCTTCCCCAGTGGAGTCACCAAAAACTATTGGCATGGAGCTGGCAGAGTAGACAATAGCAATGAAATGTTTGATCCCCAGAATCATTGGTTTGATAGATCAGAGTATATAATGGAAATGGATAAGGATATGGAGATGGAAAAGAACTGGAATAGCTCATTCAATCCCTAGTGGAGTTGCCAAAAACTATTGGGTGAATATTTTGTCACCAGCTAACTGAGGACAAAATAGGTGTTTCAACCATAACATAGGGAGATTGATCGGCCAAAATGTGCAGGTTTACCACATCAAAATGGGATAAATCTCTCCTCTCATCAAGGGGAGGTTCCCTATAGCTATAAGGTACTATATACTATAAATAACCTGAAAATAACACTCAGGGTAGGATAACACCATCCATCTCTCTTTTTTTAGAGATGATGTTCACAGACATAGGAGAATTCCTGGGTGATTGCTAGGGTTGTTTCTCTTCTTTCAAAAGTAATACTCAGTCAATAGCCAGATCCCTTCTTGGATAGTAAAAGTAACTGGATGCAGTAACACAGTAGGATGAAGTGTAGCACAAAGTCTCCACCTCAACTGCCAAAGAGTGAAATATACGAAGGATAATGGGGGCACAAAGTCATCCCAAGATCCTTTACACAAATACAAAAAACAACACACTAAAGACCATTTTGGTAGCCAAAGTCTCTCCACAGTTGGCTTCTGGACACCTTCTTGATTACTTCCACTAGTTCTGCTTGTTAAATTAAATGGACAAGAATGCTTCTAGAAAATAGACATAAGAACAATTTCCTAAATAACACAAGCTATTCCAACACAATTCTGAAAGGTCACTTGTTTTCTCATTCAAATAAAAAAATATGATTAACAATCTAAGCTCAAAGTCTTAGGAATGCCTTTTAATTTGGCCAGAGTTTTACTTCTGATAATAGAGAGGTCTCCCTTTTCATAAAATGAGAGATTACAATATATATCATTCCCAGAAAGACCTGGGCATTGGTTTTCATGAAAATGACCCATGCTAAATTAAATGTCTTGAATACCTATGTCAGGGCCATTCTAGAAAAGGTCATCGGCCTTGACTTTGGCATTCTAAATCATCTCAAATGTTTCCTCCTAACCATGGGTCATCTAGTCTTCTTTATGGCACTTACACGGCTATCCATTCTCCTTTACTTAATGCAAAAAAAATAAGTTATGCCTTTGAATGTTTGCGCTCTCTGATGTCCACCTGGTGGACTGTTTCACCTACTATAAATAACTCTCCAATAGATATTTATAGATTTCTTGTAGTTTTTCTCTCTTTCCTTGCCACGTTTTGTCCTTCCTTGGTGATATGAGCTCTCAGGGCTATCTTCTTGCTTTTAGCTAGCTTTTTCGGCTCCTTTAGCCGGTCACTGAGTTTGTTCTCAGTTATGCATCTTTAAAAATCAATAGATATTTTATTACCCTAAATTTGACTTCCATGGGGATGTCACTGATCACTTAGTCACTTGAACCACTTTGAACCTTGAACCTTTGGAATGCATTGGTTCAATGGTTCAACAGTTCAAAGTGGTTCAATGGTCGGCGGTTTAACATTTCTTGCAAAGGGCCACATTCACTTAGTCCTTTTTATGAGTTTAATGTATTTATTTAACCAATCGTTTGAACCATCTGCTTGGAATATTCTTCTAGAATCTTTTGCTTTGAACATCTTCTAGAATCTTCCATTCGAACCTTTGAAACTCTTCGAAGCCTTCTTACTTTCTAGATCCTTTGAAGCGCTTAACTCCTTTTGAACCTTTGAACCACTTTGAACTTGTGAAATCTCAAGGTTCAATGGTTCATTGGTTCAATGGTTCATTCCACTTGTTTGAAGCTTGCCGATGGACCTTTGATTGAACCTCGGTGTTGAACCAGCCTTGAAATTGCCTAAGTGGTAGAACTTCTTTCTGAGAAAGCTTGCCTGTTGAACCTATGAGTTCTTTAGCTGAGAAGACTTGAATAATTGAAGAATTTGAATACTCAGAACATTTTTGAGAAGAGAAGAGATCATTTTGGCCTTGAGGACCAAAATAGTCGATATGTTGTCCCCAAAAACAAGTGACAAATTTTGGGAACAACATACTACAGTAATTGGTTCATCTAAGGAAGGTTGAGTTTTTTAAATCACTCAATCTTTGAAAAAATATAAGTTATATTTGATGAAATAATCTAACTTCACTAGAATTATAGGTTGGATTTGATTTTATCATCCACTCTTACCAAATATGTAGTGTGAGTTGTTTAAATCGGTCACACTCACTAGGTTATACATATATTTCAAGTTACACAATTGAGATGAAACAAGCTTAATGAATGTGTTGAAACTCACCTTTACACCAATATTTGGGGCATATCATCATCATCATCATCATCACCATCATCATCATCATCATCATCATCATATATATATATATATATATATATATATATATATATATAGTTTCAAGTTTATAATTGTCCTAATCTTAGTTTCAATGCTTCACAATGAAACATCCTTTCAAATCAAAATTACAAAAGGAAATATGGTTGTATCAACACATAGGTGTACTCCTAGCCTTGTTATTTTTACTTTCAAACATTTCAAATTCTTTCAATTTTAGCTTTTATATACTGATTATATATTGTGACATGATCTTGCTTACAAGTCAATCACTAACAAATAACTCAAGGTGGGCTCCTATAAAGACAAGGTGTGTTGTAATACCCAGGTACACATTTATTTATTTTTTAACTAAAAATTTCATTACTAGATTAAGGGGATGGGAGGGAATGTATCTAATAAAATATGATTTATATTGTATCTATATTTTACATATCATAGTTGTACCTTTTAATTCTATATATTCCCATTATATACAAAGAAAAGTGAATTTGATATATAAATAAATCCTAGCTCAGAGAAGATAAATCATACTAGCCCTTCCACATGTTGGTAAATTTAGATAATCGAGGTCATGACTAATATGGATCTAATAGACCCAAATAAGGGGTATCTTACTAAACAATATTACTAGAAAGGGTTTCAAATCCTTTAGTCAAGCAATACCAAATAATAACCCTAGCTAGGTCATATGGTTTCTAAAAAGGTAAAATTAAAATTTAATCTAGTGCTCACCAAAGCTTGTGGCATAAATAGAAGATAATAAACATAAAAGTAAACATACAAAAAATAACTATACTCAAGTCAATGTAGAGGTAATTCTAAGCATGCAAATATAAATACATTCATAAGCCAATTCATGCAAATCTATCTACTAAAAAAAGAAGAGCAAGAGTTAGGAACACTTGCCTTAGAAATGAACCCATCAAGCCTCACTCTCTCCCTTGGCCAATGGTGCTTTGCAAGAGGTTTTTATGGTTTTTAAGGATTAAAAAATAGGTTCGATCTAGGCTACAAGACTTCTCCTATGCCTCTAAAATACTTTTCCCAAAAGACAAGATTATTCTCTCCAAAGGAAGTATAAAACCCTAAGCAATGACACCTCAATTAAATTGTGGATAAGCAAATGTGAAATTAAATGATTATATATATCTCTCAATGAAAATAGGGTGAAGGATGTGTTTATATAGCTAGATATAACCCTAAACCCTTCTGAATTTTTAGCCAATAAAGTCAGCCTAGTCGACCTAGTTGTTTAGAAAATAGGGCAGTTAGGTCTTAGACTAAGTTAGTTGGGCCAACTTAGTCCCATAACGTGGTTATTTACCAAAACAATATAATCCCATTAAAATATGTTTTAATTATGGTAGAAAGAGGTTTTGGCTTAGGTAGGGACTATTTGAAGCAATGAATTACTTAGAGTAGCATGTAAGGGACATGTCAAAGATTAGGGAAATGTATAAGAGGGACTTGTGTTGGTTTTAAGTGGTGGTATAGGGAATAAAAATATTGAAAAGCACAAATGGTATACCCACCCCTTTCCCAGTACATTCTTTAATGCATGCACTCAAAAATATTGAGACTCAATGGGTTCCTGCAAGATAAAACATTAGTAATTGATAAAGTTTAAAAATATTGGGTGTATACATATGCCCCATTCAAAGATCATCACGTGTCATGAAAATGAAATATGAGATGGTGTTTCAAGAAAGAACATAACAACTCACAAAAATGATCTAACTAAAAATGAAATATTGAAATTAATGATGAAATGAAATGAAAGTAACTGAAAATACCATATACATACCTTAACTTCCCTTTTCATTGAATGACTACATGCAAATATTCTAGTCTTGATTATGGAAGGAACAATACCTATATTTGAGAAACCCTAGGGATAAAAAACTCAAAATAGAATCAATGCATGTATGCATATGATGGTTAAAATAGAAATGAATAACTCTCAAAAATAATTAATTTACTTAGAAAAATTGGCAAACTAGGATTGTTAAGACTAGGCTATATATAAAAGATCAAGCATGTAAATGACAAAATGATGTAAAATGAATGTAGAACATACTAAATCATGTTGGAAATCATGTAAAACACAAAATGAAAAAAAATAATGTAGAACATACTAAATAAATTTGGGAAGCATGTAAAATAAAAATGACAAAACAAATGTAGAACATACTAAATCAAGTTGGGAAGCATGTGAAACATGAAATGACAAAAAGAAATGCAGAACATACTAAATAAAGTTAGGAAGCATGTCAAATATAAATGAAAAATTAAATATTAATACAATAAAACTCTAAAAAAGATATGTAATTAAGTGAAAATTAACCCCATGCGAGGTAATCATGTTGAATCAAACATAAAGAAAGCACAAATGACTAAAAATCAAATTTAAATCAAGATGTAATACAAGGATGTCAAATGAAGATGAAGAAAGTGTAAATAAATTAAAATTAAATGTAAGTCCAGATGTAAGATAGACTTATCAAGTCATACATAAATAAAAACATGTAAGAATGTAAAATGTCCTATTTAAGATAAGTGAAATCCACAAAAAATCACACAAGAATATGATAGATAGATGAATCCAAATCTCTTAAGGATGACAACTCAAACTTAGTTCTTGTTCTAAGATATAATGTAATAAATCAAAAATAAATAATGACATCATTAAGATGACAATGAGATTTTTTTGTAAGCAAATGGTGTAAGGGTGTTTGTGAAGAAAACTTGCTCCTATCCAAGGTATTACAATGCAAATCACAAACTATAAACCAATAAGTGTAAATAGGTAGATGTGATTAGCCAAAAGAATTATCTAACAAGGGAAATTTTGAGAAAATATGATGTAAATAAGGAATGTGAGGTGCCACATGGGTGATGTGAACATCTTTAGCAAGAATGAGAGACACTAGGCAAGTGAGAAAGATTAATAACTATCAACAACAAGGACTTATGAATATCTAACTAATGAACACAAAGCTTAGGCTAATAAGTGAAGTAAATAAATCATCCCATGAAATCTATATGCATGAAAAGTAAAATTGACCTTAGAACCCCTTACATAACTATTGGTCTACTATGAAGATTGCATACTTGTATGAAAAATTAGGTGGTGATAGATAATATACGATATAATGAGACCTCCTACTCTGGTCTATTGGCCTACTACACCTAAATGGACCTCAGATCTATCATGAGTTTAAATATGGAGTTTGAGCTTCAAATAATATAGGATATGTGCCAAATATATATCACTTCTTTTGGTTTGATCTGACTTTTAAGATTATTTTTACCTTTTAATCATTATTTTTTGTTTATTTTATGATTTGGATTCTAAATCTTTTGAATTTTTGTATTCCTCCTCCTCCATATGGATTTAGAGAACTAGACATGAGTGAAATAGGTGACAAACACAAGAGATCTTACACTTGATCACTATAGAAAAAGGATCTAGAGACCAAGGTGTCTAAATATTCCTAGACTTGCCCACAAGTAAATGTGCAATCTCAAATTTGACCTATGTGTGTCTCAAAGGAACAAAAGTAAAGGAATGATGGGGAGAATGAGAGATCCATCCATTTAATAAGTGATACAATTATGAATATGCTCATAGGTAGTCACAAGGAGGTAAAATAATGCTATGAAAGGGATGGGGCCATGATATGATAGTCATGTCATTAGATAAGCCATAATAATCTACAATGAATCTATCAAAAACACTAATGAAATTAGTAGTCATCCCAAAAGAGAGGGAAGGTAAATATTCATCCCAAAAGAGGGGGAAGTAAATGATCATCCCAAGAAAAATGGAAAGTAAATAAAGGTCAAATATCATAAAGCTACTAAGGCAAAGAATGGCATAAAAAGATAATAATTAAAGATATGTCTAAGAATCAAAATGGAAACAAATGCTAAATTTAATGTGAAATAAAACCAAATAACCCAAAGTAAACAATTGTGATAATGTGTTTGTGAGGAAGACCTAGTCCTATCCAAGGTATTACAATGCAACTCACAAACTATAAAGTGAAACCAGAGAAAATAATGGTGTAAGTAAAATGAAACTAAATGAAATAAAGTGCACAAAAACAAAGAAACACAAGACAAAAATGATAAGTAAAATCTATGCTAATCCATATATCAAATATGAGAATGTGAAATACAAATCTATATGCCTCAAAAGGTTTCTTGAAGTTAAATTTATTTGTTATTATGCATTGTATAAGAAGAGCGGGCATCATAGGATGCCCTAATGGGTAATTATATGTAGGGAGGGGAATCACAAGATGCCCCAAATTTTAAAGTGATATGAGGATGGGCATTACAAGATGCCCCAAAATAACATGTGGAGTGAGGTGAATTTGAACAATTAGAGTGAATTGTATGGGTATTTCCAATGCAATGGGAGATAGGTAAATGTGTTGGTTTTTTAGTTTTTAATTTGGTGAAATTGAAATAGGATTTGTAGGAGAGGTATGAATAGGTCTAAAAGGTTAAGGAGAACCATTTATTATGCACTTTTGGGTAGGAATTTTAACTGAGTGCTCCTTGGGTACGTGTGACCTAAGAGGTTGAGGATTGACAAATGCAGCTACATGTTTGAAGTTATTCATATTAGTTATCCTTTCCTTATTAGTGTAAGAAGAAGGATAAATTATAGTTTGGACAACATTAGTAGATGAGGTCGATATATGGGGTAATTTTTGTTTATCATTAGGTAGGTAATGTTGATGTTATTATTTATATTGGATTTGTGATGCTTTAAGATAGTCTTGATAACATTATTTTGTTAGAGTATCAAGATTGAAATGTGGACCAAGCAAAGAAGCAAAAAACTTGGTGAAGATCATGACAAGCATCATGGTAATGACCTATCATAGCATTCCACCACCAAATTTATCAAGATTTTACCATTTTGGAGGAGGTTTGGAAGGATCAAATTTAAGGGGTTTAGAAGGTGAAAATTACTTTTCAAGTTGTTCTAGACTCAAGGGAGGGTGCATGGTGTTAAAATTGGTTGAATTGGATGCTCCTTTTTCAATTTAGGGAGGCTTATGAGAATCAATGTTATGATAAAATGATTGATAATTTTCCTTAGTAGTTGCTTGAGGTGATTCAAATTGAGTCATAATAAAGTATTGCCTTTTTACTAGGTGTAAGGCTTCTTCTAAAGTTTTAGGAGAAAAGATCTGAACTTTGTATTGAAGAGGATATTTAAGAGCGGTAACAAATAGTTTTAAAAAGAGTGTCATCATTAATTTTATAGTCCACTTTATGTCCTAGATACTTCCATCATTTTATCAAAGTGTTAGAAGATTCATTGGGAAGTTGTTTGGAATTGATGAAGTGGCTAAGATAATTTTTAGGAAGGATATTATGTTGGAATTCCTTCACTAGAGTATTGACTATGTGAGATGAAATGTCTAGGAAGTTGATTGTACCATTCAAATGCAACACCAAAAAAGGTTTTGGATAGGATATTGGTGGTAGTAAAAGTGTTAGTTTGGACCCATTTCTTATAGACATTAGTAACATATTTAAGAAAGGTAGTGGGATCTTCAATTCCATTATATGTGATAGTTGGAGAGATGTTTTCAATGTCTATGGATGCAATGAATGGAGCTAAAGGTTAATTTTGAAGATGTTGAATTATTTTGTTATGAAAAGGGCATTTAGGGATAAGATTACCATTGACATATCTAAGAGGAGGAAGAAAAAAATATGATTTGGTTGAGACATGATGACTTGAGGTGGTTGACTAGTCATTTGTAAAATATGATATTGCATTTGCATCATTTTGGAATGGTTAGTTGTTTACATAACATTCATTTTTTGAATTATTTAAGAAATAATTTGATTTTTATCAATGGGAGGATTTTGATTTTTAGTAGTAAGAGGTGGAATGTTAGGTTTGGCAGGAGGAGCATTCCCTATATTAGTAGTAGGGGATGAATTGTTGGGTGGAGGATTCCCAACATTAGTAGGAGGAGGAGGACTAGGATGAATAACCTCAACTACATTACATTGTGTAATAATTTGTTTGGGATTAAGAATTGATAAAGGAAGGAATTTAATAGTTTCATCTAAAGTGATAATATAAGTGGAGTTATGATCTAAATCCTTGATTATGCAGTGTTCTTGACTAATTAAAAGCTGAAAAGAAGACATAATTATGAATTTATTAGTTTAATTAACTAAGTTATCTAGCATATATAGAGTCAAATAGATGGTATAGGGTTGAACTGATTGACTATATTCTGGATGAAGGTAAGAAGAATAGCTGGGAAGAAATAGAGTTGAATAAATCGAGTGCGTTCTGAAAAAAAGGTAAGTAGAATAGCTTGTAAGAAATTGATTTGCCTCTATTCTATAAGAAACTAAAATAGATCAGCCTATAAAATATTTATTTTATGGAGTTGACTATGTTATATAGAAAGGAAAAAGACCAACCTATTATAGACTAGGTCGAACAACGTAACTATGTCCTGTAAGAGGGTAAAAAGACCAACTTATCAAAGACTAGGTTGAACAGGACGATTATGTCCCTTAGAAAGAAAATTGTAGGAGAGATAGTTGAGTGGATTGATTGTGTTATGAAGGTAAAAGATAGGTTTTTAATAGTTATGACTCTAGATGATCTAGTGTTAATTATCAAAAAACATGAAATAAACACAAGCAACTAGGTCGACCCAGTTAATCTAGTTGCAACACACATCACAATCCTTGTACCAATGCTAGATAATATAAGTTTTACAATATAACATACAATTTTCAAAGAGTAAACAATAATGATAAAAATGGAAATGCTAATCTATGTAGTCATTTCTAAATATTTTAAATTATATATTTATAAATAAGTGTGATAGGGCATTTGGCTTTAGAAATAAACTAGAAAGAGGTAAGCTAAAGATGTTTTTAGGTAGTTAAAGTTGAAATGGATTTGTATTGGCGATGGTACTGGATTGGTATTGGGGCCTACCCCTCACTTCACAATCCTACAATGATAAAGGTATTAGATGTTTTGTCAATATATACCATTAACCAAGTATTTATACTTAGCCATAAAACCAAGTCAACTTCTCCCTTGGTGATGAAATCCAAGTAGGTAGACATTGGGTAGAATTTTTTAATGCTTTTTTTATATTTTTTGGTTTAAAAGTGTGTGAATAAAAGAAAAATTAGAGTGACTAAATTGATAAATTAAACTTTCTTATTAGTCTATGTGTGTTAATCTAAGAAAACAAGCAGTAAAATGAAAGATGAATTAATTACTAGCAATGTGAGTTGATTCCTTTGCTTGAAGAGTACAGATTTGATTGGGTTGATTGAGTATGTAAATAGTTCATAACAAAATCAACTAATTTGATTATGTCTATTGAATCAAGGGAAAAATAAAAATAGTCGAATAAATTAACTGAGTATCTTGGGCAAGAAAAAATTATAGAACTAAGTTGATCTAGTCGACTTAGTTGACTGTAAGGTTAAAGTTTTATAAACTAAAAACTATGAAAAAATAGGATTGAAATGAAGGAAATAAATGACTGAGTTAGTGACAATGATTTTAATGATGTTGAATTATTATTTTTTATACTGAGATGAATATTTTTAACCTGATAAAAAAGTTGCCTAGGTCAATTGAGTCTAAAAACTTGTATGCAAAGAAGCAAATTGAGTCAAGCAAATTGATCCAGTTACCTGTAGTTGAAGATGACCTGCACAAAGCCAAATAGAGTCGATCAAATTGACTATGTGTTAAACCTTCACATAGAATGTTAGAGTGATTTGATAAATTTGACCCAATGATGTAAAAATAAAATAAATAATAAATTAAAGTATGAAATAAAACTTGCAAGGGTTAGTTCACATCGAGTTCACCAAAATGTATCAAGGGAAAGTGAATATGATCTATAAATCAATCCTAGCTCAGAATTGATAAATCAAACTAGCCCTTTTGCTTGTTAGTACATTTAGACAATTGAGGTTATGACCAATATGGATTTGATAGACCTAATTAATGGGTAATTTATCACACAATATCACTAAAGAGGGTTCTAAAGCCTTTAATTGAGAAACAACACACAATAGCCCTAGCTAGGTCATATGGTTTCTAAAAAGTAAAAGTAAAATCTAATATAGTGCTCACCAAATCTTATGGCACAAATGGGGGATAATAAAAATAAAAGTAAACATGCAAATAAAAACTCCACTAAAATTAATGTAAAGGTAATCCTAAGCATGGAGAGATAAATACATTCATAAGCCAATACATGCAAATATATCTACTAATAAAAGAGGTTCAAGAGTTAGGAATACTTACCTTGAAGATGAATTCACTGAGCCTCAATCTCTCTCTTGGCAAATGGTGATTTGAAAGAGGTTATTTTGGTTCATAAGGATAACAAAGATAAGTCAACTCTAGGCTACAATACTTCTCCTATGCATCCAAAATATTTTTCTCACAAGACAAGATTCTTTTCTCCAAAAAAATTATGAAACCCTAAACAATGACTCTTCAAGTAGAATGGTGGATAATTAGTTGCATAAATAAATGATTATATCTATCTAGCAATGAAAATGGTGTGAAGTATGTGTTTATATATCAAGATCTAACCCTAAAAACTTCTAAATTTTAAGCTAACGTAGTCATCCCAATCGACCCAGTTGTTTAGGAAATAGAGCAGTTAGGTATTGGACTAAGTCAGTTGGGATGACTTAGTCTTGTAATGTGCTCATTTCCTAGAATAGGGTCAACCCATTCACCTATGTTTTAAGGATGGTATAAAGATGTTTTAGCTTAAGTATGGGATATTTGAGGTGGTGAATTTCTTAGAGGATCATGTAAGTTATGTCTCAAAGCTTAGGGAAATGTATGGGAGGGACTTGTGTCAGTTTTAAGTGGTGGTATAGGGAAAAATAATATTATGAAACACCAATGGTCTGCCCACCCATTTTATAGTGTACCCTTTAAGGCATGAACTTAGAGAGATTAAGACTCAACAAGCTCATGCAAGAGAGAAAGCATCAATAATTGATAAAGTTTTAAAATATTGTGTGTATACACCCACTACCAAAAGGCTTATGTTCGCTATAACTTTTGCCCAATTCCTTATCTCTTAGTTTGAACTTTATTATTGTGGTGACCCAGACCTTTTATGGTGTAAAAAATTCTTCAAACTTGATGTTTATCCTTCACTTCTATTTGTAGACATATACATATTTTCTATCTCCCCTGACACTTATGTCCTAGATGAACACATGCATTGACATAATTGTCCATTTAGAAAGTGTTGAGTGCATAAAAGTCATCCAATTTGTAATAGAAACATATCTAAAAAGTTGACTTAAGTGTTTTAATGTGATATATTTCCAAAATGGATTGTTATATATACAAGATCAACCCTCATTCATTCCTCACTTGAAAATCATATACAACTCACAAGGCAATATACCCAAAAGCACTAAATCAAGCATTCAAGTGATAAAATATACCCTATTCATCCCTATTTACATATTAATCATAGGATATATATTTATAAAGTTCTAAATCATTCCAAGAGAATCCCATGAGCCATATCTTCTAAGTCACAAGCTAGGTCATTGCATGTCTTTACTTATCACACATTGCACTCTTATACACACACAAGCCAACACATAGGGGAGAACTACATCAGTCTGAAATCCTCTTCAAAGTAGTGGATATGTGGGAAGTGCCCACTGATATAGGGTTATTTTGAGTTAGATCAAAACCCTAAGCCTATGAACCCAATTTTTTTCACAATCATTCCAAGGGTGAAGAGCTAGGGTTTGATCATTTGACAAAGAGCGACAACCTATGCGCATGATCTAAAGACATCAAAATAAATGTGATAGAAAACCCATAAGGCTATAATTAGTCACATATATATTTATTAAATAATCTATATAAGACACTAATGGCCTAGGTAGACATCCAGGTTGATACAATAATCTAGATCTGAAGCAAGCATCTGAGGATACATACAAGTTATTTCTATAATCTAACAATTATTCTAGGATCATCATCTAGTCCACTTACAACCTATTCCTATTTAGATCTATATGTACATAGTAAACCAGCTAAGTATCATTGTTTTCAATTAATTTTAATATCTATTGATAGTTATACTTTACTATTTTTATCAATCTTAGTTATATAAATTCAGAATATTATTTGTCTAAGTTTTATATCAATTGACCTACTATAAAGATAGTTTATCACCCTTGTACCCTAGACTACTCTATGTAACCTATATTCCCCCAAATTTCAATTTATGGTTAAACATTTACACTTTGGAATGTTTCAATAAATGTACCTAATAATGTTTATATTTATTGAGGCACTCACACTTGGCAAACACCTCATCGAGGCAATTAGCGGCCTCACTTGTTTGGACATGGTTAAACAAATATTTCCTCTCACAAAATGCATCTTAATATCTTTGAAACCACTACACCTATTGATATTTTAAATCATAATACTCCATTGATTCACCTCAAAAATCTTGTTGATAAAACTATATCTTTTGATTTTCCAACCACTAGTCATAAACACACTAGGAACCCTTCACTCCTCCTAGTTGTAGCACATATAATGAATAACATTAAGTTTGAATTGGATGATGAATTTGGAGTACTAATATGGATTTATATGCCCACAACACCTCTACAATACACAAAATACCACATTAAGCAAAAGTTACTTTAATTGACTTGGTATCAAATGAGGAAAAGTAGACTAATATGATAATTTATAGATTTTTTTAAGTTGATTATGATCTCAGAAAATTTCAATTTAATTCAATACTTTTATGTTTTGTTTTGTTTTTTATTAAATATATCATGTTTTTTGATTTCTGACAATGTTTTTTATTTCTGACAATAGGCAGTTGATACAAGTGATATTTACATCAATTTTCTCTTAGTTTTAATTTGTTTTGATTATGTGCTTAGAAAACTCAAATTATACCTTTAACTTTGTTAGTATTTGACATTTTTGGTCAAATTATATAATATATGATGGTGGCATTAATGGTTGATTTGACCTTTCTCTTCCATGATTGGAATAAGTAATCATGATACTTGTCAGTATATTTTCTTATCTTTCATGGATATTTTGGAAATATTGTTGTGCTCACTTGATGCCACTCCTTTTTATCAATCCTATAGAGAAAATAAATGATATTTTGAACTATTATGGATATAATTTGAACAAAGGTATAATTATCTATGTGAAAAATTAAAGTTGAAAGTGATTTGTTACTTAGATTTGATGATATATATTAATTATCTTGCATGATAATTGGTGTTAGTGACTAAGTGTTTAGTAAAGTGGGCCTCCACCCATGAGAAAACATTGTGTTTTAGTATTTTTGAAAATTTATTGAGTTCTATCTTAAAACTCACTTTATTTTAAAGTGATTTATTATTATAAAACTTTAAAATTATAGAGTTGATTAACTTTTTATAAAGTATAACTAAATTTATTAATATAGTTAATTAAAAGTTAGTTATAACTTAAAGTATAACTAAAATTTTAGTGAATCTTTTAAAGGGAATCGAAGATCATTCAAGGGGAAGTCATACAGATTCTAAATATTTGTTTTGAGATTTTATATTTCTCTTCCTTTCCATATAAAGTTTTTGAGATCAAACATTAAATGTAAATAGACTAAATGACACATTTTCTGATGATGAAGTGTCTTGTTTGGTATAGTCAGGTATATCCATACTTATTATTTAATTATAAAATTGATTATTTTAATATGACCAACAATTTAATTTTATAATGGATATATAATAATACAAACATATGCGTGGATCAAATATATAATTTTCATCAAAACCATACATTGTATGACAGATTGTTAGGCTTTTATTAATCTACAACATCTTTTGTCTTAAAACAATTTGTAATCAACTATGAAATATTTTCATGATTTTCAAATAAAATGTTATTTTTTATATGACTCAAGTTTGACATTCTTCTATTTTATGTTTTTGTACTTAATTACTTATTAATTTATGTTTTATTTTTGTACTTTCTTTTCGTAGATAATGATTAAATTCTTTGGACTTAATTTTTATTTTAAGATGTTTAAAATATTTATTTATTTCTTAACCTTATATGTCCTAAAACCCTAAATCTTTCTTTAACTTTCTTGTTTACTTCTCTAATTTTTCAGTAATATATCAGTTTCTTGTAAGTTGGTTTTTTGTCATCTTCTCGAATATGACTTTACTTTTTATCTCTCTTTTTTGCATGATGTAATTTATTCTCGTACTTTAATTTTCCTTTTATTTATTTTAATTTTCTCTCTTTCATTCTAGTAGTTTAGTCTACTAATAAAGTGGAGATACAAGGGAAAAATATTTGATAAAGCAAAAAGATTTATTAATAAAGATATCGAAATAAATCAAAAGTATTCAATCCTCTAAGAGATAACCTCTCCCATAGGTTTTACTCTATTGGATATGATTGATTGCATCTTATGAAAAATAATATCATATCATTCATATATATATATGAATGATTGATAGAAAAATAGTGAATGAGTTGATGAGATTGAAATAATACTTGTGATAACAATTTTACATTTA
Organism: Torreya grandis; assembly: GCA_037957365.1. Lineage (NCBI taxonomy): Eukaryota > Viridiplantae > Streptophyta > Pinopsida > Cupressales > Taxaceae > Torreya > Torreya grandis. The sequence continues at coordinate 2,847,115 of JARHVA010000884.1, read as the reverse complement.
AAATATGTATCTTTTGAATCTGAATGATAGTGTTTGAAATCAATATTATAAGATATACATTATTATTATATATTCATATTTGAATTTGTTTTATTTAAATAAAATATTAACATCCATCAGTTATATATGATTTATTTGAAGCTACCATGGGCATGCAAATGATGCATAATTATTTCTATAATGAAGGAGTAGCTATGGATTTACCCTATGGTTGGATAGACAAGTGCTTAGATTTTTTTTATTACTTCTTCCCAAAAGTGACATAATATGAAAGGATTATTACATGTAATCCTATCTTTTTGAAACAGGTTGAGGGAGTAGGCATTATTGGAAGAGAAGAAGCAATAGATTAGAGTTTATCAAGACCTATGTTATGAGCTTCCAAAATCTAATGGGATCTTCATAAAGTTGATCATTATGAATGTTACAATGAATTGGATTGGGAAATCCAATGGCAAAAAGAGGGAGACTTGTTAGCTCGTTATTTGTTTCAAATCGAGGAAATGAAATAATTTATAAAAATCATTGGACATGTCGTAGAAGTAATTTTGGGAGGGCCCTATGAGAATTTAGAGGTTTGACATCTCAATAAGGGAAAATGTTCACAATGAAATGATTTTGAATATCAATTTATTAGTAAAAAATTCTCCTATGTTTGAGTTATCAAAACAATAACATTATGTGAGAGTAGAAGCTCCCAAAGGAGAATTAGGAATTTTTTTAATAGGATATGATAAGATTTTTCCCTAGAGATGGAAAATCTGACCACCTAGTCTTATTAATTTGCAAACTTCCTCAACTGGTTAAAATAATGAAATTGGCCAATATCATGATGATTTTGCATATTATAGATATCATTATGAGAGAGGTTTATCGTTAATATGGTGATTAATATCACAGATCTTGAAGAACAAGCAATCAATTTATTTTCTAGATTGGGATTTCCAAAAGAGATCTCTAGTCTTATATGGATTTTAATTGACATAATTACTCTTTTATTGGGAATTACAATAGGATTATTAGTTATTGTAGGGTTCAAAAGAAAAATATTTGTGGGAATACAACAACATATTGTACCTTAATATGTTGCTCATTTGGGAATTATTCAAGCTTTGATGGATGAGATAAAACTACTTTTGAAAGAGGATATTCTTCCATCTAGGGAGGATAGTGTACCCCAATTCATATATTACTCATTGGGGCCCAACAATAGGGAGGCAAAGAAAAAATATGAAGTTACTATCATATATACCAAAAATTAAACAAAGGTATGTGGTGAGAAACACCAAGATATAAAAAATATTAGTGAGAAGCTTTGGTGGGCCATTTTATTGTAGCTTCATTTCTTATAGCAAGATTTTCCTTTTGAATGCATGAGCTCCTTTATTAAAATAGTGAGGTGAGCCCATTATTTAAATTTATCAATTTAAATAAATCTCATTTGCATTTAGAGAATGAAAGAGGCCTAAGTTGGACCGTTTTCCACAAGAAAAATTAAACTGTAAATAAATAAAGTCTAGTGTTGTGGCTCTCAAGGGAATCTTGCCTACTAAGCATTGAACTTAGAATTGTCTTCATCCATTGGTTAAGAAGTCAAAAAAATGGTAGATTTTTCTAGTATAATCTCCCCACAATTTTTTTTGGCTTTGGAATTCAGAAGCAGAATTGAGGATGGTAATCGCAACGATTTTAAGAGGTAGTGTCTTTGATAGAATCCTCGAAGCCAAGCACAATTTAATTTATCCACTACCTCTGAATTTCTCTCACACAAACTTTTTATCTAAATTTTTTCCATCTCTAAACTCATCTAAAAAGGCTAAATTTCACATCATTTCAATGATTTTTTTAGCTCAAACTCTTTGTTTGCAACTTCAACCTTGTGTTTTTTTCAATGTCACAGCCATTAAAACTTCATTTTTTTCCTCTACTAAAAGCTATATTTTCAAGTTGGTCATGACAATCTTTTAGCTAGTTAGATGGTTGGAGATTATCATGGTAGATCTTAAATTAATGGCAAGAGGCAATTTTCCTACTGGTGTCAGTAAACCTTAATAAAACAACTCACACCATTGGATCTCAAGAAAATAAAAAATTGGAGATCTCTGTCTTAGCCAATTTTATTTTGAAAAATCACATATGGGTTTCATCCTTCTCCCTAAGCCAATGTTATTGCTTATTTTTAGTGTAGATCTAACAATTGGAGATGCTCTTGCCTTCATCGAAATAACTCAAACCTACCAAGTGTCCTCTAAATTCTCCAACTCATCCTATGGCCCAAGAATTTTAAAAATCCTTGAGTCATTAAATTCTTATCTTTATATTTATTTAGATATGAGGGTGTGATATCTGTCCTTTAAATCCAAAAATTTGAACATATTCTGGCAAATGACATCATCTTAACTTTTCAAAATAGCTCATACCATTAGATCTTAAAAATATCTATTGACGTGAGTGAATTCTAGGCCTTTTCTTATTGTTTTCTTAACCAATTTTAATTTTTTAAAAACTTTTGAATGCAAATTTATATGCTTCACTATTTATTATTTAGCCAATGGTGCTTCTTTTTACTATAAATCTAATGGTTAGAGATGGTTCTACCTTCATCAAAATAGATCGATGCGACAACCTTTCATTGGATTTCAACCCATGGTTCACAAATATTTCTAAGATGTTAAGTTATTTATCATCTCTATGAGAACAATGTCTAGGGAGATCGTGATCTGATGGCATGAGATACTTATTATATATGAAATCAAAAATAATTCTTAAAATAACTCAAATTGTTAGATGTAAATAAGATCAATGACCTGAGGGAATTTCAACCTTTTTCAAAATAAAATGGACACATCCATTTGAATCATTTATTCAATGGGATGGACACATTCAACCATTAAATTATCCTTAATTTTTTCTTACGCGGCTTTAAAAATTCATAAGATTGATCCTCTGTCGTAGCTATATAGGTATGAGATTTTAATTCTAGTCTCGATGGTCCCTTCAAAAAGGTCCATTTCTGAATAATGTTAAATCTAGTGACATATAGTTATGAAATTCATTTTCAATTTTCTTCCAAATGCTCTAAAATATAGTCATTATTTTGAATATAAATTGAATTGAATGTTGAGCTTGAAATTTTTCACTCCTCGAACTTCCTCTTAAAGCTACTCTACTCTAAAAATTGCCCCAAAAATTATTTACATGATAAGAAACACTTGCATTATTCAAATGAAATATGTAGGGTGATGCAAGAGGCATATTATTGTATTGGAAATAGAAATTCTAATCTAATCTGTGAGGTATAGGTTGGCTTTAAAAAATCCATTTACGGGAATGAAGAAATAACTTCCCTTTTTAGTTATAAGCTACTATAAAATCAAGCTTGAAACTCCAGTAGCTACAAAGAAAATGAGAAATAAAATATTATACATTTAGTCCTTCTTTTCTTCTATATAAAAGGGTTATTCTTCCTTTTTAGGGATGAATGTCTATGTTTGTTCTTGATCATTTAAGGCTTCATCCATGTGATATTGGGTACACCCAATAATCTCATAGATGTCTAATTTTAGCTTTCCCTACTCTCTAGAATCCAAGAGACCCTAAAATATTATAGGACACCCATCCTTCACATCAAAGTTTATAAAACTTTCCTCAAGGGTGGGTTCCTATTCAGTGTGAGTAGCACTATTACCTACAAGATGATTTTATTCAAAAATAAAATAGAGATTCATGGCATAGGTAGAAGAGAATATTCATCAAGAGAAGATGCAAAAATATTAATTGAGGATAAATCCTCCTTAAAACATTTTTTTCTCAAATCTTCCCTTTCATCTATTTTTAAAACTGAGAATAGATTCTCAATGGCTTCCTAAAAATTAGACCAATTATATTTTCTTGAATAAAAATCCTCCTATGCAAGAAAATCAAAATGTAGCCTTTTGGCAGAATCATTATTCTCAAGCTCCATTGATTCTTTAAGTATCTTTAGCCATTAGAGTTATTTAATAGGAGGCAACTCTTCATCTTCATAATTGATATTTGTTGCATCCAAGAACTCCTCCAATTCTTTTTCTTCTTCACTTAGCTACCTCTTGACATGTGCATGGTCCATTCCCTCAACATCCTCCACTAATAATTCTTCCTCAATGTGCTCTTCTTCTTCACTATAATGGCAAAAAACATAGTCAACTAGAATTATTTTTTTAGCCTCAACCAAATATTTTATTGGAAATCTTTTCAAACTACATGAAATTTATGTTTCTTGTTCTGGGAAAGGTTGAGGGGATTAGTGCACTTTTTGGGGTTGAGGATAATACATTAGATAACTTAGGAAAACTATTTGTTCTTGGCTCTTTTGGATGGCTAGCTAATGTTTTAAATCTAAGACATCATTTAATATGTGTGTGAGCAAGCTTTGAATCTCATTCATAGACTAATCTTGGGATGGTAGGGGGTGGGATCAGTATTTATATGGAAAAACTATGGGCATAATGGGGAACATCATACAAGTTAGGAAAAGTGGGGTTATAGGTATTAGAGCAAGAACACCAAATTATACAAGATTTTTCTTAGATGTAATAGCAATTTCATATGCCTCTCATAGTGTTCTCCCTCCTAGATATTGTATCATGACAAGAATATCATAATTCAAGGATCTTATATCGTACAAAAAATATGTACCTGGTATGGGCTTGAATTCAATAAGGACCCTTTTCTAGGGTTTCTCAAGTATGAGATTCAAATACACTATGTGCTCCATAGCATCCCTCTTAATTGTAGCTAGATGTTCAATGAGAACAAACACATCTACATCATTTTTGAATTGCTTGTACAATTATTCATCAAGCACATCCCAATTAGATATGAACTAAGAGGCTAGACAACAGAGGTAATCTAAGGCTTTTACTCTGAGAGAAGAAACCAGTATCCTAAGAGTTACATCTAGTTTTGTGATATCATGGACCATGCAAAGGTTTGCCACATATTTAATGTGGTCTATGGGAGTTTTCGAACCATATCCAGTAAACTTTGGGAGAGATTTTAAAGCGACTTTGGGGATAGGATTCCATCACTACAAATTTCGCTGGCTCCCAAAATTTCATGACACAAAGGGAAGGGCTCTTGGTTTGGCCATGACAATCTGATTTCATCACAATGACAAAATAAATATTACGGAAGAAAATATATGATTTTTATTTTTGAAATTGAAGGTAATGTTTACTCCTCTTTTAATATGGGTTTTTTTACCAACAAAGTCTCTAAGGGACTATATTTACTTCAAAAAGTAAATGAATTTGAAATTCTCACAAAAATATTATTTTAATGTGTGAATTAGGTGTCTTTATTTGCAAAATTTAAAATAAAAATAAAATCCTATCCCATTGGGTTTGCCAAAAATTGTTAATGCATTGAAGTATCTGATTGATTGCACCTACATATAAAACATAAAAATGGGAACTCTACTCAGTGTAGAATTGTTCCTTGTAGAGAACCTCCAGAGCCAACTAGTTATGTTAGTGCTATCCTACCTCAGCTAAGTGTATAAAGAAAAAATTGGAGGGGAAAAGGGAGAGAGAAATAATTATAAAATAGTAATGCACCAGAATGGAAATGAGATGATTTTATATCTATATAAATATAGAGCTATCAATGTTCAAGAATGGAAATGAACACAATCGCAGAAAAACAAAGTGCAAGGAGAAAGATACAACCCATATGATCATAGAGTTTCAGTAGATAGACGAGAGTTAAGGGTAGACAAACAAGAGACACAATAGCTTTATCACTTACAAAAAGTATGCATGGTCACATTTTATTTTGATGAGGGCTTAAGGTTTTCTTACATAGTAAACTAGCAAGTGCTTAGCTTTGAAATATATGAATTCAGTAGTCTTTGAAAGTACATGGAATCAACTTTTTGCTCAAATGAGCAAATTACATTATATATAAGAAAATGAAGATAAAAGAGTGGGAAGAGCATTCAAAATCTAGCGATCCATTACCAAAGTAGAGGAGAATTGAATGAAAGTCTATATTTTATCCCTTACTCCCTAGTACCATTGAAGTTTTAATGGCTCAATATTATTTTTCCAAATTTTTCCATGCTTCCTTATGTACTTTTTCACTGAGCTTTGACTTTAGCTACATTTTCATTAAAAGAAGTTTTCTTTGAAGATTTAAATAAAGCTTTGGTGGGCCTTTTTACAACATCTTTTTTCTAGTTAGCTTCTCATTTTCAATACATGGGTTCCTTTATTTAAATAGTAGAGTGAGCCCAGTATTTAACTTTAGCAATTTAAATGAAGCTCATTTACATGTAGAAAATTAAAGAGGCCTAAGCTAGACCATATTTCACAAGGAAAATTAAACTGCTAAATAAATGAAACTTGGTGTGAGAATTTATTAACTATTACTATTGACATTATAACTAAATAATTCAACACAACAAAAATTGCTTATCATCTTGTTTTAATTAGGTTGTCTTTTGGTCTTAGTATGTATTTTAGAAATTTCCATATGTAATTATATTTGTGAGGTCCAATTCTTAAAACAATTTCAATATCTTCTATAAACTCTTGAAAATCACATTTGATATTTTATTGTATTTGATATTTTTTTCTTGATATATACGATGATGGGTTAGATTTGTCTACATTATAACGAAGGTCAAATTCCATCCCTAAACCCATAACAAAATTCAAACCAACAATATGCAAACAAAAATCCTAAATCGTCTACTTTTTTTTAATTAACAAAACATTAACCAACAACATGTAAACAAAGTTACAAAAGCAAAAACCATATTTATGAGTGATTTTACAAAAAGAGACATACCTAGAACATTGTTAAACAATGAATATGTCCATAAAAGCAATAAAATTGACCTACACATAGTAACAAAACAAATTTGGGTCATTTTTATTGTGATGTAAGGGGGGAAAACATTAAAAAAATGAACCTAGTTCGCAATCAGAAAGCCACCAAATAAACCCTTCCATGCAATATGCACCTTAGAGCTTAGTTGCAAATAGAAATGGGTCAACTAGTGAATGATTGCAAAGTCATTCATGATTGCAGAGATGATTGATGTTAAAAAATGGCACACAAACCAAAACAAACAAAAAAATAAAATTTATAATATTCATAACTATTAAATTAGATAGCCAACTCGCTGCAAGAAAACCACCAAATAGACAAACATAATGCAATACACACCTTAAAACTCCTTCACAGACAAAAATGACTCAAGTGAAAAATGAATACAAAGATGAATGATTGCAGACAAACATAGATGATCATAGAGGTGAACAATGGCAAACAATGGTGGGTGATTGCTCTAAGTTGAACAATGGTGGATGATGGTAGTGAAACTAAAAAATAAAATTACAATAATGATTGAGACGATTGCGAAATCCATCTCGATGTGGTGATTGAATTTATTTGTACTACTATGATGGATTGGACTACTCAATAACATGGTAGAATTATGAAGCAAGGTGGTGTGACTATATTATGGATATTTTTTATTTTATTATTTAGCTTTTAGCAACAACTTTTTGGTTGAGGGCCAAATTTGGTGGTGAATATCCCTTTGGCATTGATATTTGACCCAAGTTAGGGGTGTCCCATCCGGTTAACTCTCAAGTTCCACGTTTTGAATTTGACAATGAATTGAATCGGTTAACAAGGTCACTTTATTATAATAATTCCTCCCTAATCAAGATCAATACTTGGGTGACATTGGGAGGTGACCTTTGACACATGCCAATGTACCCATTATTGATCACTATACACAACAGGGGGAAATCAAAGTTTGAGTCGGTAAAAGGGGAAATTTAAGTCGTTGAAATGCCAAATTTAATTCTTTTTAGTTAGCTTGCCATGGTCGACAACTACAGTCACTGTGTCATCGCCTTAGTCACTTAGGACATTGACATGGTGGGCATAGTTGTCGGCCAAAAGGACTTAACTGACAGCTTTTAAACCATGCATGTTTGGTTTGTAGGATGTCAATATTCCCTCTTCATAGAGGTCATTTGAGCCAAGATAGTTAATTCCAATAGTTTTCTTCTAGCTTACTAATAATAAATGCAACACTAGATTTACGGTCTAGGCTCATGGAGGGGGGAACTACAACATTATAGTGTTACTAGCGATCTTATGCAACAACAACCATTAAGGAATAACAAAAAAACATAATATCTCCTTGAAAAATAAGAGCAACAACTGTTTAGGAGAAAGCTTTTCAAAGATGGGTAAAGGTGTCTAGGAATTTGCAACAACTATAAAGAATATTTTGGCACTAAAAACTCACTTTAAAATGAATAAAAATTTGTTTTATAAATATCTTTCAATTCTTTTTCACCATTCAAACCTCTTAATTTTCTTTGAAGCGATAATATTATCATATTTTAAAATCCATGGGACCATTTCAATGCAGATCTACTCTTGGCTAATATCAACACCTTCTGAATGTTTTTATAATGGAAAAACATGGGAGAAAGTAGTCATTATTTTATGAAACAAAAATCTCTTTAAATTTTAATTTTGGTTGGTGAGGCTTATGACCCGAAAGGTATCTAAGGCTTCACAAATAGCATAAATTCAAAGCTTCGGTGTAGAGAAATTCTCCTTGAAAATAATATACACTCAATCCACATGTCTATGTGGTTTGAGGTGAAGTGTTGACATTGTCAACTTCGAAGTAAATAATTTCATCAATTCTCCAACAAGAGATTCACACTAAAAATCCACATACCCAATTTAATGCAAAGCAAAGTGTTAATATTGCCGAGTATATGATACAAAGTTCCATCTATTCTCCAACACCATATACATACTTATAAGTCACATACTCATTATTCATGGCAAGGATTTAATATTAGCAACTTTAAATAGGATTCCAACAATTCTCCAACAAGGGGTACACACTTAGGTCCACATAGCAATATAATATTGTCAAACTTCACAATACAGGGTTCATTAATTTTCCAACGAAAAGGTATACTGTGGTAATCCACATATCCATGTGGTTGAAGGCAAGGTATTGATATTTTCAACTTTATGGTGCAGGATTCCATCAATCCTCCAACAAAAGGTATACAGTCCTTATCGCATACCCGGGTATGCGGTATGAGGCAAGGTGTTGATATTGCCAACTTTGAGGCGCAGGTTACAATCCTTAATAGAAAAATACCTTGTACTCCTGATACCCTGTTTTTTATTAATTAGCTGCGCTTGTTCTCTGCCATGAAGAGCTTATACTATTCAATAAAACCCTAAAAAAGACTTGAATCTCTTACAAGAGATTGAATGGGAGGTCTAGCTCATCACATGGCATTGGTACAAATGTCAAGTGCTGGATAATGATCTCAAATATAAAACCTATGCCTGGGACACTTGGCATACAGTATTCAACAATGGGGAAACTGCTTTCATCCGGATCAAATATTTATCAATAATAAATGGGTGTTTCAAACAGATCAGGTATCAACACAGACCGACCTGATCTGCTAATTTGGATCCAGAAACCTTCACAACTATGAAGCATGTTTAGCCTATCAATCACATATTTATGAAAACTTATGCTATATTTGGTGAGCTTTGGGTATTTACATTGTAAATCAGTAAAACTTAACAGGCTCTATATTATCAGTGAAGCAGAGATAATCTATAAACTTAGATTATCAAGTTACAAAAAAAAGGATCCACAGCACCCCCTCGAGAGCCTGGATTTTGCAACCATCCCAAAACAATTGGTGGTTTGGACATCTTGGTGTTTGACCATCCTCTGCTTAATGATAGGTCATGTTTAATGAGTAATTAATCTTTAATACCAAAAATAACAACAGAATTTGTTGGAAACCCTATTGAAGAGTGGCTTCAACCATCAGAGAAGAATATTCATAACAACCCCAAGGGCAATCTTTTAAAAATAATACAACAGCTTATTTATAAAATATCATTACATCGATGAAATAAATACAGTCCCAACTAAAGATGGTCCTTATACCCTATTTCACCATGAATATAAACTATAAAACCATACTGAAAACCGATTGATTGCCAGCTTCAAGAAAAATCCTACACTGATAACCCTAAGTCAAGCTGCCAGGTCCTTCCATGTACCAAATATATATATATACATATATATATATATATATATATGTCAGAACACTTTCAACATCCCATAATCCTGATTGCTGCTTGTTTCAGATTGCCTGAGCAGCTGCAGGCTATTTCGTCTTCTTCATAACCTTCACCTTCGCCCAACCAGTCTTGAAGACATTCGTCACTGACTTGAATCCCTTGCCAAAGAGCCTCTTAAAATCAGCAGTCTTTCCCTTGAAGTCCACCATGATAGCAGCAGCAGCAGCAGAGTCTAACAAGTAACAACAATATGCTCAAAGTCAAAACAAGGACAACAAAACAACTACCACCCACAATTCAGTTTCAATACCCACTTGGATTTCGAAGACTTGAAGGACAACAATTCAACAATTACCCACAGTTCAGCTTCAATACCCACTTGGATTTCTAGGACTGTGAGGACAAGAGAAGCGAAGTATCAGTACACCCACAAACCGATTATAAAACAACGTGAAATTTCCAATAACAGACAATCCCTATTAGTCTAGATTGGAATCAGGAATCCAAAAGAAAAACTAAAGACAGAAAAGAAAAACTCCTCACCATTAAGATGGAATAAAATCTCTTTAAATAATGGGTGGTCCTAGTAATGACAGCACCAACTAGTAGGCGCACCAGTTAGAGAAACCCATGTGGAAACGTAATTTTCACGTCACAATGAAGCTGATGTGTTTGGAGATAAGGCTTCTTGAATGTAGGGCTGGCAAAGCATATCCCCTTTTTAAAATATTCGGGTCATATTATCTGGTTTTCAAAGTCATGGAATTTTCTGAATTTCACCAGAAATATTGTTGAAAACCAATTAAAACGAGGTGAATTCCATAACAATGCCCATCATATTTTGAAATATCATGTATTAATTTGATAGAATAGACGAATTTCACCAAAAAAAAATTGTTAAAAACAATTAAATTGAGATGAAACCTATAACAATACTCATCATAATATTTTGAGATACCATGTACTGATTTGATAGAATAGCTGAATTTTACCAAAAATCTGATTGAAAACCAATTAAAACAAAATGAAATCCATAACAATGCCCATCATATTTTGAGATCACTGTGGTAATTTGGTAGAATAGCCAAGAGGCGGTGACATATCTCTCTCAAAGGGTAGGGATAAACACGGACCCATTTGCCACGTGGTTAAATAGGCTTTAGAAAAAGCGTGGCTAAGGCTAGGAAAGGATAGAAATTTGCCAACTCAGCATGCTTATAGCCTACTCAATTGACATACAATTATAATTGTATTTCAAGGTCCACTTCCTCTTGAGAATCTCGCCTATTTTTTCGAACTTGTGGTTGGCATGTCATTGGGTGGTTGTTATAAGTTAATTTTAATGTATTTGTTTCATGGAAAGGTAAATTTTAATTTTTTTATTTTTTTTTAAAAATCAGAAGATATTTTATATGAAAGAAGTTTTATAATTTAGAAAAAAATATGTATTTTTAAAGATTGAAATAAAATTATTAGTATATTTTTAAAAAAGTAGAGTAAATAAATTAATTTAAATAATGTTTATTTATGATATAATTAAAATAATTTTCACAATTTTTTGTAGTTATTATAAATTTTCATATTCGCATAATTAGTTAGGACGATATTAGTCATTCCATAAAAAGATAAGAAAAAAATTTATTGTTTACACTTTTATAATATAATAAATTGTATGAAACTTCTAAACTATAAGAATAAAAATAATAATGCCCTTCATAAAACCTTTAAAGTAATAAAAGTTATTATTAATCATGATCCAATAAGCCTAAGTTTGACTAAAAAAGTATTATGATCATAAGTCATCAAATCACATCATTTCATATGAAATTTTAGAAAAATATTCTACGCTCAATTTAAATATATAGATATCTTTTTAAAGCAATGCAAGTTGTACAATGATTCCTTACATTCATCTCTTCTTCATACTAAGATTCTTTGAGTTTCTCTCGAGTCATTATCTCTTTCTACTATTTTCCCTTTTTCCTCTCCCCTTCTCACCAGAGTCATTAATTATGTATCTCTACCATTTTCCTTTTTTCCTCTTCCCTCTTCACGCTAAACTCCTCATTGGAAAATGAATTCAAAATAAAAGAAAAAAGAAAAACATCACTCAAACCATACATGTGTTTAACCCTAAAAAGACCTAGATTAGAGTTATCTAGGATTAAAGTGGGTAAAGATAGCCTAAAGTATAAGGGTCATAAATTATCTTTATAGCAGACCAATTAGATGCTAAATTCAAATATAACATATATTGAATTCATTAAACTCAGATAGGCTAAAAATAGTAAGTACAACTATGCTAGAAATGAAAGTGAAAAAGAAGTAATGTACTTAATTTTGATGTTGACACAGTTCTAGATCTAGAACAAAAAGAAAGCAAACTAGAAGAGATTTTTTGGAATAGTCTTCAAATTGTGGTTTGAGTGCCTCTAGAGCCTCAGACACTAGCATTAGCGTAGAATGGTTACTTCGATGTTACTGTCTGAACTTGACATAGGTGTCACATACGGAATACCTAATAAAAAATAATAAGACCCCTGAATGTTTATGGGTTTGTTTTCACATTTGCTTTGTTGCATTGATATCTGGGTCATAGACTGTCGCTACTCATAAAATTACAAAACCCTAGTTCTTCATTTTTATAATGACCTTAGAGAAAAATGGGTTAGTGGACACACGATGTCGAGCTGACTCCAAAGACCCCTCTGTCAATGAGTGTTTCCTACATAGCCAATACTTTGAAGAGGGCCTCAAACTTATGTAGCTCTTTCTTATGTGTTGGCTTATGTGTGAATCATGTAATATGTGAAAAGCAAGTACAACAATGACCTAGCTTGTAACTTGACAAATATAACTCTTAGATTGCTCATTCAATACTTTATATTTGTATATGTGTTGTTCCTATGATTGATATGAGAATAGAAAAAAATATGAAATTTTTACTTTATTGAGTGCTTGATTGAATGCTTTTGATAAGTTGCCTTGGTCTGTGCTAGGTTTTTGTAGGTTAAGAATGAATGAGGAGTGATTGTGAATATATACCACTCCTATTAGGAAATATCTCGCATTAAGGTACTTAATTTGACCATTAAAATACATTTCATTTATAAATTAGATGACTTTAAGGCACTAAACACCTACATCAGGGTAGGACACTAGCGTCGATGCAGGAGTCTAGAACTGATGATTGTGTCCTGGTCGTTATAAAACATGTAGGACACTAGCGTCGATGCAGGTATCTGGAACTGATGCTTGTGTCCTGGTCGTTATAAAACATGTACATGTTTAAAACTTGTAGGGGCATAAGATAAGCATATTTTAAGTATTTTAATCAAGATAGAAGGTCTGGGTCATCAACATAAGACTTGTTGGACCAAGAGATAGACCAAGGGGCATAAGATAGAGCAAATGTGAGACTTCTGAAAGTAAGAAAAGGTCTAAAATTGAGAGAAATAGCCAAGGTCTCAATTTTCTAAGTGTACAAGACTGAGATACTATATAATCCATAAATATCATCTACATTCTCCCTCCCTGTTTAATCTAGTAATGAAATGACTAGTTTAAAGGAGAACAAATGTGTATTTGGGTGTGTATAACACACCTTGCCTTTGTTTGAATTCAACATAAGTGCCTTGTTGGTGATTGACAAACAACCAAGAGCATGTTATAGTACATAATCAATGCATATAATCTAAAATTGAAAGTATTGAAATGATTGAAATTGAAAGAACAAGGTTTAAAAGTACACCTATGTATCAATGTCACTACCTTGTCTATTTGCAAGTTAATTTGAAAATTATTATTGTAAGGTTCTGAAACTAAGATTAGGAAAAACAGACATAAATCTACAAAGTACATATATATAAAGAGATAGAGAGGGATTGGAAGGCACATGCCCCCAACCTTAGAGAAAGGGTGAGTTACCACTTGATAATTGAGATTAGCTCAACCGTGATAATCATACTTATAACCTAGTGAGCATAAATAAACACAGTTGACTCATACTGTCAAATTAGTAAGGTTGGATGATATAATTAAGTCTACCCTGAAAACTTGGCAAGATTGAATGATTTAATCACCTCAATCATACCAAGAGCGAACCAAATACTGTAGTAGATTGGCTCAATGAAGTCTATAAAAGTACATCTTGGTGGATGATGACAATCCCTGAGAGTGTTTTAAAATCTAAAATTGATTTGAATTTTTTCATATTAGATGCACATTACATAGCATATGTACTTTAGATATGTCTCATGTTGAAACTATTTAATAACAATGGTACCAATGTATAGAATTCTGCCACAAATGTGAATCTAAATTATGTAACTGTGTGCTTTGTCCAATTCAAAAATTGTGTAAGTGTATAAAACATGATTCCAAAGCATGCCCCCACTATATATGGAGAAATATAAAAATTGAAATAAGTGTCAATGTGGAGGAGATGTTTCCAAAACATGTCCCCACTATAATTTAGAGACGTTGAATACTGAATAAGTGGAGAACATGCTTCCAAAGCATGCCCTCACTAAATCTAAAATTATGAATGTGTAGAAGCCATGCTTCTATAACATACCCCCATTGAATCTAAAAATTATGTCAAATACTGAATAAGTGTGGAGAACATGTTTCCAAAGCAAGCCCCTATTGAATTTAGGTATTCCAAATACTAAATCTAATATGGACAACATACTTCTAAAGCATGCCCCCACTGAATCTAAGAATTGTGTCAAATGTGAATAACATGCCTCTATGACATGCTCCCATTGATATGCCCTTCTTTGAGGTAAGGAAAAGATAGGAAATAGTAGTTATCTCACCTCAAAAGGATAAGATAATTGTATAATCTATGAATGTAACTATGTAGCATATAGAAGAACACGTCTAGGTAAATTTATCATTGAAGTGTGTAGAAAAATGTGATCATATGAAGGCCTAAGATGCATGATTCATAGTAATGTCTATATAGTACTAGTACAATCTCAAGAAGTAAATCAAGCACACATATAAGAGCACTCAAAAGCAAGTCAAAAGGTAATGGTCCAATGAAACTACAAATAAGGGGCATATTCAAATGCCGCATAATCGAAGGGACATGATTTAATCAAATGCTCACAAAATCAAGGATGACATATTTAAATGTCTATACAACAATTAATGTCATGTTCAAATGTCAAATAAATCACACATAGGCATGGGGGACGCAAACAAAAGAGCATATACAAATTCTCAAATAAGCAAGACAATAGAAAATCAAAACACTCAAGGAAGTGCATAAAGGAAAGCATAAACATATCATAGTAGCTCATGGATCAAATGTGTTAGCAAAACATGTCAAGTGCATAATATATCAAGTACCTTGTGAAAGATATAATCATGGACAAAGGCATATGTAAGTATGTATATGAGCTCAAAATATGATAATATAAAGTGACCATATAAAGATATAACCTGGAAGTATCATGATCATATAAGTGGATGTCCCCAATGTCTATATGACATGAGTATAAAAAAGGCCCAATATCCAAAATATGAATAGATTGTGTATCTATGTGCACCTATATCACACTCACATAGAAGTGTGACACACATGTATGTAGAAGTAACTGTGCCATCCATCAATAGGGAACTAACAAATAGGTGCCAAAGAGCCAATAGAACATGTAGGTGCTAGAAATGTTTTTGGAGTTTTTTTTTTTTTTTTGTGGTATTTTTAGAATATTTGAAGCTTTTCAACCTTAAGTTGGATCTTTTGCACTGTTTGCATCATGATTGGATAAGTTGAAAATATTCGTCTTAATCCTTTTCATGTGTATAATAAGAATTAATGCTATCATTTGGAATATGGATTAATTTACCTTCCTAAGAAAAGGAAATACCTTATTGATTTGGATCATTTTTTGCTTCCATTTGGTATAGTTGAAGAATTCCTAGTGTATATACATATGGAGATGTAGTAGGCATAACCCAAACCCATGTTTGAATTACTTTAGGACCACAAGCAATTGATAGTATTATGCTACCCAAGGAGTCTTTCCAACCTCCTTTGTTTTGTAAGTTTGTTAGATCAAAACCAATTTGTTTTAAACATCTTACATTCCAACTAGTTTTTGCTTGTGTAGGATCAATATGGTTATGCCAAAAATAAGCACCACCCATGAATACAATAATTGTTAAATCTTGTTGATGTGGATGTTTTTTTTGTTGTTTACTGTGGGTTTTTTGTATAGGATGCGGACTTTGAAGTGGTCCCATTTTGATTAACCCTGGTAGAGCACCCATATAAATATTAGGAACTCCACATTTTTGTTCATAATGTTCATTTGGTAATTCATCTCCCTCCTTTATGTAAGGAATTAAAATTTGATACTTAGAAGGATATATGATAAGCTCCTTTAGATGAGTAAGGATGAATGAAGCATATCTATGCATAGGTACATATAAATGTGTAAATGACTCATATTTTTCATGCAATGCTCTTTATTTTAATGGTAAAAGAAACCTTCTATTAAAAATAAATTACAATTCCAAATCTAAGGATCTAAATGCTAGCTCATATGATGTACTTTTGAATTGAATAGTATAATATTGAAAAAAATCATCATCACATTGCTTGAAATTGTAGAAATGTTCTAATGTAAGTTTTAACACCTTGTGGATATTGAAAGACATGAATAAAGTATCTTCCAATTGTTGGAAAGTGGTTAATGAACTTTTTGGTAGGCTATAGATTTGTAATCACCCAAAAGTGGTATTTGAGTGCTAAAAGTGCTACTTGAGACTACCTATCCCTAACTTAGCCCTAAACCTATTCTAGAGCCTATTATCACACTTATCCAACCTTCGTACGAGCTACAGGTATCCCTAGTCAGCCCTAAAGCAATCTTGGACCCTCATTTCCTTATCTTGGCCCTTTGTGCCTAGTGTTCTTCTAGCTGGACACTAGTACTACATGGTGCTAGTGTCCCCAAAATAGCGCTAATGTCCTTTGCCTTGTCTTTTCCCAAACATATATATTTTCAAAAATAGAACTTTTTAGGGTCAGCCTAGACCTCTTTTATCACTAGCACAAGCTTTAGAATAATCTAAATACATGATTTTTAGCCCTATAACCATTAGATAGAAATCAGATGCAAAATACACATTCAAACTCAGAACAAGTTGAGCACAATTGAGGTTATCAATACCTTTTCTACCTTACTTCTGCATACTACTATATACAATAGCCCTAAGTTTAAATTGTCCAGATTTCCAATCTTAAGCTCATTCAAGGCACTTAAGGCCACTATCATATTAGAATCACTTGCACTTGCAACAAAACTTATGTGGAGAGAACTACATTGGGATTGATCCCTTCTCAGATTTTTGGTATATAAACAACTCTCTTCACAATAAGGAGTTGAGGATGTCCAACCTACCCTACTAACAAACACACTTTTCAGCTCATGCTAACTAGATGTCCTAGTTACATAGAGGATTAGGGTTTTCTTACAAAATAAATAATTATAAGAAAAATATAAGGTTTTAAGATTCATGCATGTATGAATAGACCTCAGAGATATAGACACTGGTGCACCCAAAAGCTTGGGACAGTCTTGCATAGAGGACATTACCACCAATATCAGGTTACTACACCAATTTTTCAATAATGGTGTTACTGAATAATTATGGTGCTACTATCTAGGAGGGGTTCTAACACCAATATCTAGTTTATGACACTCAAACTAGCTTCCACCTTAATTTTCAACACCCAAATCATCTGTATCGATTATTTTCTAGCTAAGTTATTACTTGCACTATTTATTACTATTTTGAAAAAGTCAAAGCTAGTTAATTCTGTAAAAAAAATTAATAGTTTTACTTATTGCAAATTATTTTTCTAATTTATTCTACTCGGCTCTTTAATAAACATAGGATTTGCATTCATGGAGTCCTAAAAAGTTAAAACATTTGGTGAATCTGATGTACTTTGAATATTGCTTAAACCCTAACCCTAGACAACCCTAGTGTTTACATTTCCAACATCTACTTAGTTTTAATGTGTAGCCTATCATCATGATTATCATGATGGATGTCATTTTCTACTTTATAATACAAATACTTGTGGTTTGATTAGCATGCTTATTACCAACCATTGGTAGAAAAATGCACATGCATGTCACTCCTCTCATGGATCATGTTAGAGCTAAGCTTATTTTACACATTGGTACTTCCTCTTTTGAGTCCCATTCTTATGAGGATCATTTATACATGGCTCACTTTGAGTTACCTCTGGTTACTACCAGATGACAAAGGGCTCAGAGGACCTCTTTTGTTCCATCTCTACCTAGACTAGTTGATTATATTCTCTCCCACCCTGCCTCTACTACTCACCCTTGGTAAATAGTAGATCATCTAAATCGAGTTGTTACTAAATAGAACAGGGTGCCTCCTCAGCCTATACAAGAACAATGTTATCTCACCATCCTTCCACATCCTTAGCACACTAAAATGGGACCCAGATATCATCAAAGAACATTTGATATTATGGATTAGTTGAGAAATAAATCAGATAAGATATTCATATTGGAATTACTTCAAAAGGAAACTATTTTCAAAGATATAATTTTTCAAACACTCAATCATACACCTTTGCCTTGTGACATAGATCCAGCTTACTTTGCATCTATCATGATCACTATCAAGGACATTGAGACATTGTATCTTTTTCTAATGAGGATTTACCATCACAGTTACTTATTGCTCAGAATTTATCACTTTTCATTCAAGAATAAATTAACACCACCACTATTAAATGAGTTTTAATTGACAGTGGTTCATGACTTAATATATACAACTTCACATTTCTACAGACTATGGAGGTTGATTCAGCATCAATTTCAAATACATATAATAATATCAAAGGTTTTGATGGCATTCCTAATAGACATTGGGTTTTATTACATTAGACATTATGATAGGACTAAGAACTTACCTACACACTTTTAGGTGATGCCTAATAATTTGCACTATAACTTATTACTTGGGATACCTTAGATACATGCTATGAAGGTCGTACCCTCTACTTTGCATAGATGCATTAATTTTTTACATTATGAATACTTATACTCTTATCCAACAAATAATGACCCATTTAGATATTATAGAATCATCGAGCATACTACCCTGAGTACATCTTTAGATGGGACACCTCATGTTCTCATAGATTCCCCACCTCACAAGATTCCAATTGATAAGATGCATATACATGAGGTTGGGGAATATAGTAATACTATTCTTACACCTCCTTCAGATCTTTCTAAAGCATAGTTACCTTCAAATCTTATTATATAAAATCTGAAGTAAACACTCTATATATTTGAAATTGAAATAATAAGGAATGAATACACCTATATGCATGCAAACCAAGTTGCCTTATAGAAACAATGGAGAATGGGATGATTATGCCCTAGAGATATGCCTATGTTAAAATAATGGGTTGAGTTGAATGTGTCCCAACCTTAAATGGAGATAGAGAAGTTCTTAGAAGTTAATTCACACAAAAACCTCAACCACACTACTCATTATATTTTCTAGAGAATGGGACCCAACATGGGTTTCAACAAATTTGAGCATCTAAGATTCTGTAAATCTAGGTAAATTCATGAATCATTCACTATAGATATATTTTACAATTTAATTTGATTATCTAAGTACATTTGAGTATAAAATGAGTAAATAATTTTATAGAATGTCTCGCATATGCCCCCAATCTAATAAACTATGTAATATGATGCATATAATGTGTGAAAAAATATCATAATATATGTAAGCTATCAACATATTACCCCAATATGATAACCTATGTAATCTAAGTCATGCCATTTGTGTAATAATATCATAGAATCTATGTACCTTCACTCAAAAATTATATAATAATTGACATATGCCCTAATTATGCCCCCAAATTGTGTCAAATATATCATAATCTATGTAAACCTTTAATAATTTGTGGAACTTGTGCCCAAAAACTAAATTTTATATGCCCAAATTCTAAATATATCTATGTAAATATTTAGCTTCTAAGACAATCTCATTGTATATGCCTCCCTTTTGAGGTGAGGAATTAGTGGCATAATCACCCATCTCAAAAAACAAAGTTATACGCATCATGTTATTTAGAAAAATATCTAAACATGTAAAGCATGTTCTAACATGATTAGATTATGTCTTCATAGTAAGATTAGATCGCCTCAAAATACATGAAACATTATCTTAAGGCATACAATTTTCGTGTCAAGACATATATAACATTGAGACATGCAATGAAGATTCAATATATCAAGGAGCATATAATCACAAAGTAATAACTATGTATAATATGCATGATATGTATCATGGTGAGCATAAAATCACAAAGTAATAACTATGTATAATATACATGATATGTATCATGGCATCACACACAAGAAGAATAATGTGTGATATGGATCATGGCATCACAAGTTAAATAGACAATCCTAGATATATCCACATGGAGTCATAAATCTACAAATTCACATGCAATGTCATATCCATGATGCACATAAGTAATCATATAAACACATATAACACATAGTGTCAAATAGAGTAAAATCTCACACAAATAATAATCAATGTAACATAGAGTAAGAGTCACATAATAAAATTCATGCAATGAACACACAGAGTAAGAGCCATAGTGATAAAAATTAAAACATACAATGAGTCACACAATGAGCACCCAGTCTCACATAGAATTAGATTCAATCAAAGAAAGAGTCAATATAATATACACTCAAAGATAACACCATGTAACATGCAAAAGCAATAATAATGTATAGAACAAACAAGGATAAAATACATAATAAATGTATATTATCATCACATATATAAAAATATAATATCTAGGGAAATAACACTCTAAGTAGTATGAGTAAGAGCAAGCCATATATAATCAGTGTAAAATATCTCAATATGATCAATGGAATGGTCATGGAAACATGTAACCTATGTAATATGTACCAAGATGCCCACAGTGTAAGCTTACCTCTAATGTGGGTAGGTAGCCTTTGGTTGTAGGAATGTCTTAAATTTGTATGTCCATGCCATATGTAACCTATATGTCATGCATCTCACTCATGTATACCATAAAATACATGTGCATATAAAAATTGGATATATAATCTACCAAATGTGATAAATCATAAATAAATCATGTAAACTAGAAATATATGTTGTGCAAAAGTAATGGTTTTTAATTTTTTGAATATTTGAATTCTTTTTATATTTTTGAAATATTTTAATATTTTTAAATTTGAATACACATGTATATAGTCAAACAAGACCAAGTGGCAAGGATGAAAAAATAGTATAATGGAAGGGATTCGAACAATCCATAACATGTGTCAGGGAGTAATGTACATCAAGTGTAATAGCATAATAGTGTGGAGGAAGTGAAGGACATAAATATACCCCCATTATATATGTGAATTGAAACATCATATCTCAAAGTATGTGTAGATAAGAGGATGCATGACCCCAATGGGTAAGAATCAATGTATATGCTCGAGTAATATGTAAACATAATTATATGTCATCTTATAAGCTCAATGTAGGCCATAACAAGTATAGATAGTCAATATGCAAGGGTGAGAAATTAGTACACCAAAAATAATGTGTAATGAGATAAGTTTGTTTTGAATGATGCATCATCATAGGATAGATTTCACGGATGTCTAGATCAGAACAAATAATCAAAGGCAAGGGTCAAGAGAGAAAAATCCAAGGGCCATAATAATGATCAATGCAAAAGCATATGTACACATTTGTGTCAAGATAGTAGAATGGAGAAAGATGAGTACTCAAGAAAACATAAATAATCTATGTACTATATATTATGTTATAGATAACCAATGATCCCAAAAATATTCTATTCATTCATATGTCATGTATCATAGATGTCATAATCGCCAAGTGTATTGCCATAATATTTCATTACTTTAGACTTGTCATCCCAATCACTTGATGTATTTTTAGTAGGATATATATAATCAACTATGCCATATTTCTGAATTGTATCATATAATTTCCTTTGATATTTATCAATTGGCATACATGTTATATTCCCTTACATTTGATAGTGCCTAATTAGATTAATTACTCTCGTAAATTACTCTAGCAAACTATGTGTGTTAAATGGATACTCTTCACATACCTGCTTATGGAGTAATCTAATCTAGGTCATAAGTGGATCCTGTTGATTCACATCTATGATTAAGTTCTTAGGAACATTTTCATTTGTATTACATACCCTTGATAAACTTGTATCTATTTACACATGGTGAATAGTAATATCTTGAAATTCTTTATGTTCTTGCTTTTTTTAAGCACTTTTTATTTTCTCAATTCCTTTATTCATAATTTATTTAATTTGATTTTTTATCCACATTTGTATACTACAAGATGTAACTCTACTCTAAACAAGAGTCCTCTTTTCAAATGTTTTATCTCTTTGATATGTGAACAAATTGCCTTAGAAGTCAAATGAAATTATCGTGTTAATGTTATACATTTTTTTTCCATTTTTATTAACCATGATTTTCAATGTATTGCATTTAATTGTGAAAGAGTAGGCTTGACATAAAATAATGTCTATACCTTATTAATCCCAATAGAAACTAATATATTAATATGTCATTTAAATTTCATTATTGCTTGTATGTTGTAATGTATGTTCATCATAACCTAACTATTTTTGAAACCCAATTGTATATGTATTATATTGTGTCGTGTCATCAATGTCAATACCTTTTCTATATTCACCTATTGTGAGAGATAGAATGACCATTGGTTCCTTTTTAGTAACTTCTTAGTATACATCAATCTTTGTAGATTGTGAACTAGAAGGAGATGTAGAAGCCAATCTTGTAGGTGTATTGGTATATTTCTCAATTGTAATGACACTTCTATCCAAAAATTGTTCAATCTTATTTTTCAAACCGTAACAATTGTTATCTTTATGCCCATTGAAATGATGATAGTTAAAAAATGATTTTTCCCCCACTTGTATTAGACAATGTGCAAAGTGGTGGTGATTATAAGGCAATCTGATCAATTTATTATCAAGTGTCCATAGAATAACACTTGGTTGATCTTTGAAACTATTTAGTTGTATTGGTTGATTCACTTTTGAAGGAATATTATGAATTATCTTATTTGGATCTTCCTTCTTATATACTTCCTTAATTTTGAAAAAAACTCACTTTTAGGATATAAAGTTGTTGACTTAACACAAGTAGTGTGATTATAATCATAAGTACATGCTCGTACATTGTCATCCTTACATGAATCAACTTGTAAATTTAGAGTAGTAACTTACTTTTTAAGCTCATTCATTACACATATAAGAGGATGACATGACTAGTAGGTATGGTGATGGTTTTGAAAGATTCTTTCATAGATTTCATCTCATCATATATCTTAGATATAGTTGTACAAGATTTATCACAAAAAAGTTATCATTTCATTTTATAGAATCTTTATTGAATTAAATGAAGATATAATTGCATAATTTATAATTATCAACACATTTATTTTATAGAGAATAAAAAATAAAATGACATTGTGATTTAGTTGGATCAAATTCTATTTGAGAAGGAGGAAATCATCACATTATTTTTCAATAGAAGTAGTATAATCATTTTGTATGTCACTAGCTATAGCATTAGTGTTATAAATATCATTCCAAGGAATAACATCATGAGACTCAACATGTAAATAATTTATCCATTACCTTAATGTGTCTTCATTATTAATTAGGATTAAAAAGTGTATTAATTTAGTTTTAATTTCTTCTTGTTCTAGTGTATGACAAGTGGAAGAGTGCAAAGAAGGAGAAGAATAATTGACTTCGTGTATTTTAAGCCTATTTTAATTTTCTTATTCTTCACTAAAATTATACCAAAATATATCACTAGCACTCCAATCATCATGATCATAACTATTATAGTCATTTCCTTCATTCACATAAGCATATTATTCATCTACATAAGTTGTCATTAGGCATACAAAGCCTGATCATATACAACTTGATTTGTCCATTAATTAGCATAAGGCATGGCATGGATAGATGATATTGTGTGTGTGTGTGTGTGTGTGTGTGTGTGTGCGTGTGTGTGTGTGTGTGTGTGTGTGTGTGTGTGTGTGTGTGTGTGTGTGTGTGTGTGTGTGTGTGTGTGTGTGTGTGTGTGTGTGTTTGTGTGTAAAATTAGACATATTATGGTTTAATGATGCATACTCAAGGAGAAGTTACCAAACCCTAAGATGACTAGGAATACAAGCACAAAGTTTACTCCTACAATAAGGGGGAACATTGAACCGACCATTCCAAGATAACCATGAAGAATTATGGAAAACAAAAATAGGTTATTTTAAAATATCAGTTGATAAATGAAAATCATTTTTTCTTTGAAAAATGAATGTCTTTCACTCTCTAGGCCAAATTTACGAAACATAGTAAAATGCTAATTTCAAAAAATACATACATAATTTTAGGGGATACAATTAGGTTTTTTATCCAATCAATACGACTAAAAAAACCTTTGATTTTTTTGGAATTATAGTTTTTGGAATTAGATATCATTTGAAGATGCATGGGGATAATTCAAAACCCTACTAGAGGAAGCCCTAATAGGAAAATTAACATGAAACCCTAGGGAAAAAGATAAAATTTCCAAATTTAAACGTATGAGGGGAACTTAGAAATTATGTCTGAAACCCTAATACATAAATTTGAAACCCTAAGAAGGTAGAATGAAACTCTAAGATGAACCTAGGGTTTAGTATGTGCAAAGGAATAACAGTGAAATCTAAGGTTTAAAGAATTGAAACCCTAAGAGAGAAATACCACCTATGAGGTGAAATCAAAAATAAAATTTAAAAATCAAATGTAAATAGATAAATCTAAAACTTCAGGATAGAAAAATGAATCCTTAAGGGAACCTCGAGTTTGTTATTTTTAAGACAAGGATTGGGATCACTAGTATGTTTTAAATAAATTTAGATTTAATGATCTAAATAAGCCAAAACATTGGTTTTAATTATATTTTATTATATATGTCTAAATAAAGTAAATTAATGTAATAATAGAGTGTATGTTTTTAGGACAAGGATCAAGTTCACTAGTATGTTTTAACTAATTTTATATTTAGTGATCTAAATAAGCTAAAACATTGATTTTAATCATATTTTATTATATGTCTAAATTAAGTAAATTTGATTATAAAAATAGAGTATAACTAATTTATTATTGATGGAAATGACCTATAATATTGGGTACTTATATTTTTTAGTCTTTATTCTGGTCTGTGACAATGTACAGTCATCAAAAAGGCTTTGTAGGGGCTATGTGTTAACTTAAATCAATAAATGGATTATGAAACCTATTGGGATGAGTATAGTGCTAATTGGACACCTCTGGTAGATTGATTCATTTATGTTATACTATATTCATTCAATAGACCTGTGCAAATATATGACAGTTTGGATCATTGGCATGTGTCTATAAGTTTCTCCTGTGTATTCAAATTTATTTAGACCTAAAATAAGAAATTTGTTTTCCTTATTTTTGCCTTAAAACCCTAGATTTCACTCTTGATACCAATGTGACATAAAAAATGGGTTATAAATGATGGGTTGAGTTGACCCCAACCACCCCCTATTGAGTGGGTAAGTGCTGTCTACATTCCACTACTCTAAAGAGGGCTAAAACTACACATAGTTCTCCCACCTCGTTGAGTGTGTGTAAGAAGTGTACAACTAGCTACTTGTGCAAACTTGTGAATGGATTTCAACACTTGACAAGCTATGATTTTGACCTTGCAATGATATTCGGACTATGTTCAAAACCTACTCCTTTGATAAGTTTTTAATTTGGAAGCTTTAGGGTAGCTCCTATCAATGTGTAGATGAATAATAGATGTGCTATTGATAAGTGATAGATAGGAATAAGCTTAGGAAAGCTTTGTATAAATAGTTAACTCTTTGAGAAATTTCTCTTCATACTGACATGAAAAACATATGGTTGACCCATAAGAAGGATTAAAAATAGTTAAAATAGTCACTAAATGGAATAGGAATGAGTCCAAACAATGCAAGAAGCTTCAATAATTGGATATGTATAATTATGGTCAGAGGTGTCTATAAAATAGGAAACAATGATCGAAGATTAGGAGACAATGTAAGATAATAAGTTATTCAAGCAAAGTCTATGAAAATATTATACATTGATAACAACAATTTGATAAGGTTGGGCCATAAATATGGGAATGGATACAATAGATTGTGATAAAGATTCAGTTGTGTATGCACAAGTCAAGTATACCAAGGCTTGGGCTAAATTAACATTGTCAATTGTCTAATACCAAATATGAGTGTCTACATTTATTTAAGCTCAGCTCAGTCTATGTTATAAAATTAGTCACCTTAATCATTAAGATCATTATTTTTAATTTTTTCCATCTTTTTATCCCTATGTATATAACAAGAATAAGTATTCACATCATTGGTATCTTCCATCATATCTGTATTAGGGTTTTTTAAAGGTTGTATGAGCCAAATAAATTAAAACCCTAATAGAATAAATAATTTTTTTATTAAGGTTAAAGGGGGGATTTTTTTAACTAGGATCCCCAAACACTAAGAGAATTACAAACAAAATATAAATAGAGGTCTACCAAAGACTAAGAGAAAAACCTAGACAAAACAGGGCCTAAAATAGCCAAAACATAGCCTAGATATAGCAGAAGATAAACAAAAATATTACAAAGAAGAAACTAAATCCTAATACATGTCTAGGTTTCTTGAGACATCCTACCAAAAAAATTTCATCCTTTTAAGATTAGCATCAATTTGAAACAACAATTTTTTGTTGTCTATGTCTTTATGGCACCCACTACATTGAGCCTGTTTGCCTTTCCTTTTGTCAGTGGTCTTTGAGTAGAATAACTCTCCTAGGTGTGCTTTGAGGTTTTCAACATTATGAATTCCCTCATTCATGGATACCTTGCTAAAATATACTAGGAAACTAATATTATTTTTGATCTTCTCATTCTCATTCTCTAACATATCTAGCCTAAATTAAAGCCTTTACAACTATTGATCATCCTCCTTGGTAGTTGTGATTTGGTTCAATCTATCATTCTCCTACTATAAAAACTTGACCTTCCCTTTAAGGTCCATTAATTCCATCATCAACCAGTGCATTATGGACATTTTCAAGTGTAATTCCTCAACAATATTGTCTACATTTTTCTTACCTTTTAGGGAACTAACAAGATTATTAAAATACTCATTAAGTTCTTATTGTTGCTTACTAAAGGGAGGCTTACCTTTATCCTTAGAATGATATATAGTCTTTCCTTCCCTAGCTTCAAGAGGCTTTGGCTGATAAGACTTATGAATTTCACCCAGATCCTCTTGTTTATAATCATCTCCGGGCTCTATCTGTCATCTTAAACTAAAATGTAGTCACCCACAGATTGCCCTGTTTTACCCTTATTACCTGGGATGACCACACAAAGGTTTTGGCCACACCCCTCAAATGTTTTTTGATATTGTCTTTCATCTTAGTGATTTTAACCTCTACAACTTTAGACACTTTCACAGTTGGGCTCTTGGATGAAATGACTTCTTTATTCCTGCTAGTGTTGCCAGGGTATTTAATCCACATCTTCTTAATATTCCTAATGTCCATTGGTTTTTCCTCAATATATTTCTTCTGAGAATGAGAGATATTTGGATTGATATGATTCATACCCTTCAAGTAATTATGAATTATAAAAATCACCCCTTCATTTCTGGGAGCTGGGTATTTTTCATTCTTATACTTCAAGACAGAGACTTCAAGTGAATGATGTAAAAAGGGAGGCTAAAAGGAATGTCATGTCTAAAACAATTCAAGAACATGAACAAAGACCATCTAATAATGTTAAACCTACCTTCAAAAGTGACATATTACATCAAATGAAAGGTGACCTCTCTGTATGTCCTAGGCACTGATTCTTGGTTGAATCCATTATGTAACATTTCCAAAGTTTCCCTTTCCTCCAAAAATATCTCCTAATCTCTTTTATAGTCTTTGGTAGATTTGTGGTAGATTTGAATATTTTTGTTTCCTCGATTACCAAACCTATTACATGTGTAATTAGCTCTCTGTGGTTTCCAAATTGACCCCATTAATATTTATATAATAAATAACATAAGAATAAACCCTAAAGGGGATAATATGATATCCTAAGAAAAAATTGAAACTGTAATGTAGAAGGAAACTTAGGGTTGTGTTCAAATCAATAGTATGGTTAACGAAAATGTTATAATTATTTTACACCTAAGAGTTATTAAATAATTTAAACTATGTACTAATTCAAATTATAAAAATAATGGTAGTAAATATAATAATCTAAATTGAAATGGCCTAATAGATATTGTAACCACTTAATTTAAAATTAATAATACCAAATAAGGATGAGTTAGTTAGCTGATTATGACTATTTATTTCTCACAAAAGATTTCAAAGGATCTAGAAATGATCAAGATATGCTTCATTGGGTTCTAAGGTTTAAATAATGGGTTGAAAAAATATCTACATGTTGATCAAAATTTTAAAATCTTATGGCATCAGGCACTATTAGGGTTTCTCAATAATGTCTCTACACATAGTGGGGGTCTACAACTTATAAGAGCCCTGAAATTTTGCATACAATTTTTTATATGATTACAAACCCTTTGATCTCATGCAATAATGCTTATTTTCTATCTATTTTTTTTAAACCCAATTTTGCTTGATTAATCACAAGATACCTGAAAAGGGTGTTAGTATTTTAGGTTGGACTACCCCATCCACTCCCCGCCAAATGTTTCCTATGTTCCAATAATTTAAAGAGGGATCAAATCAAACATAGTTATCCCAATTAGGTGAGTGTGCGAATATGTAAAATCTTGAAACATATTGAATGTAGTCCCATATTTAATATTTGACATCTGGCACCATTCAACTTTGACCTCTTTATATTCAAATATGGCTCTATGGATTACTCTAGGGATGTTCCTTGAATATTTGAGATTGATCCAAAGTTTTATTCAATGTGATTCTCAAGTCTTTAATAACTTTAGAGATTATTTATATATATAGGTGACTCTTTGTTAATTTTTTGCTATGATTGACCCATGAAACGTGTCTAGGCTGACCTAATAGTGATTTCCCCATTTACAAAAAAGTTGTTGAGGGCACCTAAACATTGATAATAGAGGGAGGCACATGTGGTATATAGCATTATTCATGTTTGATAATAGGTTTTTGGGAGTTCAAATAAGGATATAATGTATGGATAATGTACGTCTATAATTATGGAATTGTTCATGTATAGACTAAGTTGATCCTAATAAAAATGTCTAATGGATAAAGGTGGCTAATACAATGGATGGGTAGACTGATAGAGGGAAAGTTTATTCAAGAGTCAAATATATGTACATTTTCCATGTATGTAAAATTATGTCAAATTGATGTTACCAGAGTGTCAAAGATAAAATTTGGGTTTCTAAAACTTGCATAAAGGTACACATGTTTATCTTATTTTAAGTCTAAACTAACCACATATTATAGTAAACCTAAGTAATTTTAATGAAGGTGCATACGAAATATTTCACCAACATCCATTATTCATTTTCCATGAATTTAAGGTGAGTATTTATCATCTCTTATAAAATGGAGAAAGTATTATGATTAAAAAAATTGTTGCCTTGAAAATATGACATTTTCTTGTGGCATTTTAGTTGAATCACTTACGCTCTTTCACGTTCATATGCCATTGCATCATTTACCTTTATCAAACTAATTTTTTTAAAGTATATTTGGAGTGTCATAGGTTTGATATAATATATTAATTGGCTTTATTTTACATCAATTAAGATTTGAGAGTTTCTCTAAGTCACAAATATCATGGGCACTTGATGATTGCATTATATTAAGAAAAAAATTATAATGAAGGTGATTGATTCTCTAGATACAAGGTTCATAGATTGACCTAAATCTAATGTTGTTAAGTTTTTTAGTCCTAGTAATTATTATGAAATGGATGATAGACACTAGAAAATAAGAAGATGGTTATCATGTTTATGTGAAAATTTTACTATTGGGAACTCACCTATTATGGATAATGCTAGATGTTTTAGTGAGATGGATGAATTATTTTGTACCATTTATAAATCATGCCCAAAAAACATATGTTTGGAGAATGGGATCTATGTGGAGGTGAACACGAATAGTTTGAAGGATTATTTTTTGTTTGATGTGACTATAGAAAGTTATTCGTATTTTTTTTATAACCATAATAGAATGTTTTTGATGAAATAGAGATTATATTATTAATATAAATATATCAAAGTTATAAGACTATTCATGAAAAAATAATTGGTGATAGGAAGGCACACCACAACAATGCACTAGGCCCAATTTAGGAAACATAAATGAGGCAAAAAACCCAAGGAACATAAAACTAGTCCAAGCCTAGAAAAACTCTAGAACATAAAAAAATTCAAGACACTTACATAGTAGCAACAAAGAGACCAGCAAAGGAAGGGTTGTTATCGAGAGAATCACCCCATATGGAGCATGGAAGATATTTCCATTCAACAATAGGGTCCTATCTAAAATGTTTAGATTATTGATCACCCTTATCTTGTACGTCAATTTATTGCACATTGTGGTGAGGAGAAATAGCCCAAGTGAGCCTGGGGAAGCCTTTATTTATCAGTGGTTTCATTACACCCTATGAACTATTGAGTGGAAGACTCCACCTGCACTAGTCGATGAGAGGTGGGTATCCCCACCCTAGGTCTACAAAGGGCACAAAGCCAAATAACCCCAACCTCCATGCTTGGTTGAGGGATGAGAGTGGCATCGCAGTGAAGAACCAATAACATGGTTGTGAGAACATTGGTGAGAATGATTATGATGAGGACTACCCTAATGGGGGCCCACTACCACCTCTTGGCAGTGAGTGCCATGGAGGATAAGGCGATCTATGATCAATATTAGAGGGGGCATCCATAGCCACTTTGTCAATTTGCACTTGAATCTACATAATCACATTGGAAATAACCATAGCTTTATTATACATAGAAAAGTGAATGTTAGTAGAAACATTTGAGAATAAAGATTAATTCCTTTCTTTCCATATCTGAATGGACATAAAGTTGAATTCCTTTCTTTTGATGTGTTGTGCTTAAGTTGGCCCATTTTTCTTGATGTTTGCTCCATCAAGGGATTCTCATTAACAAGAGGCTAATTTATTAGAGTTATTTCAGCCCTGGTGCCCTTTTTACGAGCACATGGTTTTGGAGGTACAAGATTATTGAGAGGGGAGGTGAATCAATCAACCAATCTTTCACTTTTAGATCACTTATCATTCATTTATTGACATTCATGAATCAATATAAAAAACATATGTAACTAGATTACCATCAAAGCAAGGAGACCACATACAAAGCATGAATAAGTGAAGCACATCATAACATAGCATCTAATATGTGAAACCCGCATGGGGAATAAAACCCACTCTCAAGCTTGCAAACACATGTACTACTTGTCCTATAAGATGATCACAAACATGAGACTAGTCAAATCCTTATGATCAAAATTTAGTGAAATGCTTGTTTCACAAGGAGCACCTGCCCATAGGGTGATCAAGTCCTTCTGACCACCTATTGTTCAATTTCTTCTAATTGACTTTAGTGAAACACTTATTTCACAAGGATCACTTGCCCTAAATATGATCAAGTCCTTTTGACCACCTATTGGTCAAGTCCTTTTGACCTAGATGTTGAGCACCCTCCCAACACCTATGAAATAAACATCTCCTAAACACTAATTTCCTACCAATATTATGCATATACAATGTATATCAGCCCATTCACTTCTTCACATAGCCACAAACATCCAAAACCACCTTTTATATCACTCTACACTTCTCAGTAACTACTATGTCACAACCTCAACAACATGACCAAATGGTCATACACACAATCTACACTCATATCTACCTCTCAAATCAACCACCAACCTTACACAGACATCATCTATCCTTCACTTAAACTCAAGGAATCCAAAACATCCTTTTGGATCACTTTAGACCTCTTCGCTCATCCTCAGTCTTCAAACCTGCAAGAGCATTATTCTTGACATCAGAAATATGACTTGTAGGTCATACACATAATCATCAATCTTCTCTACTCTACAACCCATCAATTCGGCACATACCCTTTCCTTCACTCCATAACTCTTACACATACCTCTTCTCTCAAGTCTCTCACATCTATTCAATAAACCTAGAAACCATCACATTTGGTTTCACCTTTTATAGAGTCTTCATGATTATTTTGATCATAACCTTCCTTATCAGCCACAACACATGCCTTCACCTTTAAGGCATCTAACATGGGTCACCTAAAATCACAACCCTCTTTCAAATAGGCCTAAGTCACCTTTTAGGTCCTATGAATACACATTCACCTCTTTGAAATTTCTTCGAGCAAACTAAGAACACAAGAACACTTTCAAATACATGGACCCATGCCACACAATCTATAGGTCCTCCTTAAGTAATAACAACCATCATATCACCCTTCTACTAAATCTCAATTTACTCAAACAAAATTTTGTGGACACAGCCACCATGAACGAACACACAGTCACCTTCTAAGCCTTTGATCATACTGAATATGATTAATCAAACCTTAATAATCCACATATATGGTCCTCATAGAGTTTACAATACTCTCCTATAGTTATCTCATCTTGAAACATATAAATACCATCAAGAACAACTCTATTACCCTTCTTGGGTTATTTGTAGAGCATGAATGAACACACAGTCAACTTTGGAGCTCAATAAATTTGGATGTACAAACATTTATACCTTCAAATTAATATTTATAGATGTGTCTTGAAGTCCTCTACAACTTTAATTTTTACTACAACATCAAATTCTACATAGATCGAAAGTTATGGCTCAAAAACCAAGCACTAGTCTTTCCTTCATTAAATTCAAATATTTAAATCCAAACAGTCATAGTTAAACCTCAGTCACTTAAAACACATCTCATGCTCTTTACTTAGCTCTCTCAAATCACACCATCGATCTTCTTCAAAAGTAGTAAATTACAGTGCTCCACTATCCAAACATTAAACATCGAACATGTTGACCTCATCTCTTGTTTTTTAGAAATCTTGACTACATATGCACTGTCGAGATCTCTGCTAAGAAGCTTGGTCTTTATCTTGCAGTTTTCACTATTAGATCTTACTCAAAACTCTATATATTATGACACTTGACACCATCAGATGCATTTTGATCACTTTATTGATAATTCCTTATGCTTATTCCACTTGGTAGTTTTGCATGCATTATTGACTCTTTGACTTGTCTCGCACCATTAATCTTCATCAATATGAACCGCCGCTCACTGTTGATCTTCTATCAAACTAACAAGCTTGTGACACTTGTCACTTATGTGTGTAACCTTTGACATGTTGACTTCATATGCACCATTGATCTTAATATGTATAGTTAAGCACTTACATTTGGATCTTTTAACCAATGAGCTCAGACTTCAACATGATTAAACTTGATGGTCTCTGGCCCATCATAGTGTGCTAGAGCAACTTTGAAGCTTAATAAATTAAGCTATAAATCACTTCAATACTCCAAATTTTGAGGGTAGCTTCTTGACACTATAGACAACATTTCCATGTAAAATTTTGGCCATTATTGGATTTTTTTAATACCTAAATTAAATTCACAAACATATTGGTTCATACATATCTACATGACATGTAGTGGCGGTCTACCTAAGTATTTAAACTTAGAGAACTTATGTCTGAGAGGCCAACTTTGCACCTGCATATCTTTAGCTATGCTCAACCTCATGATCTAATATTTTAACCATATGATTTCATTTCATAGGGGAATCCATCCATATATCAATTTGTTCTTAAAATATTCACATGTATGAAAAATGATGTCATCAATCTGCTCACACAGTCTGATTTGTCATAAGACCAACTAGGCCTAGATGACCACAAGGAAGAACCTAATGAACACCATGCATTCCCATAAGAACTTCAAGCACTCTTGACACTCCATAGGACCTCTATAACATTATCTCATCATACATTACATTCATCAACATCCTACCCAAGCATATACTAAAGATCCATGCTTACATACTAGGCTACCAAGCCTATGCTAGCACACTGTTCACATGCTTGTCTTCTTTCCTTGATCTAAAACCACATCAGCATGCTAGATACAATATGATAAGCCTCAAATAATACTTACCTTAGCTCATATGCATCCAAATCCTACCTTGCATAACTTCAGGCTCAAACTCATCATCATCATGCAATCACCACTTTGTCATTACCTTTGACATCAATGCACACATGACATAAATCGTTGACATTAATGACAACACTTGCCAACAATATCCCCCTTTGTCATTGATGACAACCTCTTCTTTTCCTTCTCCCCCTTTGCCATTAATGATAAAGTGGACTAAACAACCACCAATCTCCTCTTAACATCATGAATGTATTCAAATATACTTTCTAGGTGCTCAGGATAGTTATATACCTCATATGAAACAACTACTCCCCCTTTGACATGCATCAATCTAAACTTTGACATCTCTGATCCTTAGACCTGACAAACTGCTCACAAAGCTTAGAAATCTCTCCTTAACATCATGTTCCATCTTATGTCATTTATTCTTTAACATACATCAATATGAACTTGGGTTATTCTGATCCTTGGACCAGTTTACCTGCAGAACTCACAAGCTCCCTTTGCTTATGCATAAAGATTCAACATATTTTTCATAATATGACTAGGTATGATCAAGTCATCATATCAACTTTCTTGAATTATTATCTATAAAAGATATCACCACTTATTCAATATGACTAAATCATCTCACATATGCTTCCCCTCACATCATGCATATATCCTCAAGCCACTCAAGCTATTTGAGTTAACTCCTCTTAACTCTGTGCATACCACCTTGTACTTCTCAACCATGCACCATGACAACACTCTTATTTGATCATGGACTGCTATCAATGAGGACTAAACACACATTAACACCAAAAAATGATATAACTCACCTTGAGAACATTAAGAGGGACCCACCCTAATATCTCTAAGCCATTTCACCTCTTGAACATCTTCAGATCTCCACACACCATGAAGAACCACCACATAGGCTTACTAGCCTTCTCTCTCAAGCCACCTCAAGGACTACTACTAAAAATTCATGCCACATATCAAATAGGAAACATGATATTAAACCAACCTAATAACTTACCTTGAAATACTCATACCTTTTTCTTTTGGATAAATTGAGTAGAAACATCAAATCTTCATACTACACCTGTCTGGACTCCTTATAGCCCTTCTTGAAATTTAAAGAGCCCACAAATTTTATTAAAAACACCTTCAAGACTTGAAACTTAATATATGGAACACTCTTATATTCCCCCTCAATCATATCAATTCTCAACACCTAGCTCATCCTTTGCAACATACTTCCTTCACAAACCTACTAGCCCATCAGGCCTCCATCTTGACAAAAGATTGAATAATTTGAAAACCACAAACATTCAAATCTTTTTGAATCTTGATTTGATAGCCCATTTATCCCATTAAAATTATTAATAAGCCTCAAACCTCAACTCATAAGGAAAACCACTTTTCTATCATAGCCCAAAACTCTAGAATCTTAAAACAAACAGGGTTAACAAACCTCCTTCTCGTCAACACCCACCTCTAAAACTTATTGAAAAATTGGATAAAACCATCACACACTTATAGACCAATATTTTATCCACCAAACCTTTTGGAACCCATACATCCTATAACCCATTTTAGGCCTGCATGCCTTTAAGCAAAAACTGAGAAAACTGAGAGCATTCAAAAATCTTCAATTTGACTTCAACATACCTTCAAACCAAAAAACCATATAGAGAATGATATAATAAGGTCAATGGACCTTTTAATTCAAAAATATAATCTTGAAAACTCACAAATCTTCCTTTGCCACCTGGAAACCTTCTATTTGACCCTCTAGACTGAAAACACCCTTACAAGACTACATGCGTCTTCAAACTGAGAAATATCTTCATGAAACACAACAAAGACATCTCTACTTCACAAGGACCTATAATAGAGGATCATACTAGTCCTCATCATAGGACTAAAGAACCTTCTTCTTCTTCTTCTTCTTGATTGAAACAACTTGCTTGGCATCCATCTCTTCTTTGGCTTCCTTGACAATGCATGATGAAAACACAATTTCTTGGCATATCTCTTCAACTAACACCTTCACCTCTTTGAAATTAGACAATAATAACTCTTGGAAATCATGAGACTCTTTCTTACCTGAAAATTTTTCAACTATAGCAAATAAACCATCAGATTCAGATCCTTCTTTCAAATTCTCCTTGGCCTTGAATGGTATAACTAACTTGATTCTTGGATCATCCACCTTCTTCTCAATTTGGACTAATATCAAGCTTCCTTGGCACTCTTGAGACATCTCCAAAACTAATTATTTTTCTACATCATCATAAGTTTGATCCTTGAACTCAACAAGACTAGCCTTGACTACCTTAGGTCTCCAGTCATGTTTTGATTTTTGGTATACTTTCTAGGAGTCTCTCCCTTCTTCAAATGACTTGAGGTCTTATAAAATTTACTAGGACAAAGTATATCACTATGACCTTTCTTATCACAAATGAAACAAATAAAATCGATCTTACCTTTTGATAGATTTGAACTGTGATCAATCTTTGGCCAAAAAATCCTATCATAGTTCTATGAATGTCCATACTTGACTGACTTCCTTCTACAGTCCTTACCTCTATGACCATACTTATTACATGTATAGCAATGACCATGGAATAAACTGGCATACCTTGAAGCATTTGGTTGTCTAACAGACCTTCTTACATTACTTTTAAATTATACATTCTTCTTAGCTTGCCAATGCTTTACATGTTCCTTTTCCATCGTGTCCAACTGTTCAATGAGTTGTTCATGCTCTACTCTCAAGGAATCAAGATTAGTATTTAACTCATCATGCTTACCTTGTTTTGAACTCACCTTGGTATTGGCTTCTTCTAACTAAGTCTTAAGATATCTTCACTCTTCTTCTCTTGATTTTAGGCTACCATTTGAAACCTCTAATTGACCTCTGTGATATTTGATGACTTCCTTATCCTCCTTGGCTTCTTTAGCCATGTCATCCTTCAATCTACATGTTTTCTCTTCAAGAGACTTGATCAAATATTGATACTTATTCTCGTCTCTCTTGGTATTGCCTAACAAACTTCCCTTAAGAGAATTGACTTGTGCTTCAAGACCTTTTGCTAAATTCCTCATCTTGTGATTCCTCTTTATGATCTTAGCTCCTAGATCCGCTTCTTCTTCCTCATTTTCATAGAAAAATTCTTCTCCATTGTCATGGAAAACTTCTTTGCCATACATGATTTCCTTTTATTTTGAACAACTTTCCTCTTTTGAACTCAAATTTGTCTTGGCATATTCTAGCTAAACCTTGAGATCATTGATAACTTTCTCATCCTCTTTGGCATCTTTCTTCAAAGTACATATCTACTCTTCAAGTGCCTTGATCATAGCCTTCCACTATTAATTCTCTTTCTTCAATTGTTTATCCATCTAGTGTTACTTAGGATCTCCTTCAATATATTAAGCTTCCTCCAAAGGACCTACTCTGATACCAATTGTTGGAGGTACAATATGATTGAGAGGGGAGGTGAATCAATAAACCAATCTTTCACTTTCAAATCACTTATCATTCATTTATTAACATTCATGAATCAATACAACAAGCATATGCAACTAGATTACCATTAAATCAAGGAGACCACATACAAAGCATGAATAAGAGAAGCACATCATAACATAGCATCTAATGTGGAAAACCCTCATGGGAAATAAAACCCACTCTCAAGCCTGAAAACACATGGACTACTTGTCCTATAAGATGATCACAAAAATGAGACTGGTCAAGTTATTTTAACCATAATTTAGTGAAACATATGTTTCACAAGGATCATCTTCCCCTAGGGTGATCAAGTCCTTCTAACCACTTGT
Source organism: Torreya grandis (assembly GCA_037957365.1). Lineage (NCBI taxonomy): Eukaryota > Viridiplantae > Streptophyta > Pinopsida > Cupressales > Taxaceae > Torreya > Torreya grandis. Next base: position 2,808,740 of record JARHVA010000884.1, on the reverse strand, counting down.
TGGTCAAGGCCTTATGACTGGCTTCAATGAAACACATATTTCACAAGGAGAACCTGCCCATAAGATGATCAAGTTCTTCTGACCACCTATTGGTCAAGTCCTTATGACCTAGATGTTGATCACCCTTCAAACACCTATGAAATAAACATCTCCTAAACATGGATTACCTGCCAATATGATAGAGATACAAAGTATATCAGCCCCCTTTACTTTTTCACACTGCCACAAACATCCAAAACCACCTTTTGGATCACTCTACACTTATCAACAACTACTATGTCACAACCTCAACAACATGACCAAATGGTTATACACACATTCCACACTTTTATCTATCTCTCAAATCAACCACCAAGATTACATAGACATCATCTATCCTTCGCTCACACTCATGGCATCCAAAACATCCGTTTGGATCACTCTAGACCTCTTCGCTCATCCTAAATCTTTAAACCTGTAAGAGCATTATTCTTGAGATTTGAAATATGACCTATAGGTCATCAACCTTCTCTAATCTATAACCCAACCACTAGTCACATACCCTTTCCTTCACTCCACAACTCTTACACACACCTCTTCTCTCGGGTCTCTCACATTTATTCAACAAGCCTAGAAACCCTCACATTTGGTTTAACCTTTTATAGAGTATTCATGATTATTTTTATCACAACCTTCCTTTTTGGCCATAACACATGCCTTCACCCTTAATTCATATAGCATGGGTCACCTTTAAGCATAACCATCTTTCAAATAAGCTTAAGTCACCTTTTAGGTCCTATTAAGACCCACTCACCTCTTTGACATTTCTCCAAGCAACAAACTAAGAACATAGGAACACTTTCAAATACATGGACCCATACCACACAATATATAGGTTCTCCTTAAGTGATAACAACCATCACAACACCCTTCTACTAAATTTCAATTTGCTCAAACAACATTATGTGCACACAGCCACCATGAATAAACACACAGTCACCTTCTAAGCCTTTGATCATACTAAATATGATTAATCAAACCTTCATAATCCACATCGATGGTCTTCATAGAGTCTACAACACTCTTTGATAGTTATCCCATCTTGAAACATTGAAATACCATCAAGAATAACTCTATTACCCTTCTTGGGTTACTTGCAGAGCATGAACAAACACACATTCAGCTTTAGAGCTCAATAACTTTTATTATATAGAAATTTAGACCTTAAAATGAATATTTCTAAATACATCTTGAAGATCTATACAACTTTTATTGTTACTGCAATATCAAATTCTGCATAAATCAAAAGTTATGGCTCAAAAACCAAGCACTAGTCTTTCCTTCATTAAAATCAAATATTTAAATCCAAACAGTCACAGTTAAACCTCGGTCACTTAGAACACACCTTGTGATCTTCACTTAGCTCTCTCAAATCACACCATCGATCTTCTTCAGAACGAGCTTGAAATTTAAATTGCATTGGTCCACTATCCAAATGTTAAACATCAAACATGTTGACTTCATCTCACGCTTTCTAGTAGTCTTGACTACATACACACCATTGATCTCTACTAAGAAACTTGGTATTTATCTTGTAGCACTCACCATTATATCTTGCTCAGATCTCATAATATTATGACACTCGGCACCCTTGCATGCCTTCTGATCACTTTACTGATAGTTCCTTATGCTTGTGCCACTTGGTAGTCTTGCATGCATTATTGACTCTTTGACTTGTCCTACACTATTGATCTTCATCAGTACGAACCACCGCTCACCGTTGATCTTTTGTTAGACTAGTGAGCTTGTGACACTTATCACCTACACATGCAACCTTTGACATGTTGACTTCATACACGCCATTGATCTCAATATGTACGATTAAGTGCTCACCATTGGATCTTCTAGAGAAATGACCTCAAACTTCAATGTGATTAAACTTGATGGTCTCTGGCCCATCACAGTCTGTTAGAGTAACTTTGAAGCTTAACTTGAGCTAGAAATCACTTCAAGACTCCAAATTTTGAGGGTAGCTTCTTGGAATTATAGACAACATTCCATGTAAGCCTTTGAACATTATTGAATTTATTCATACCTAAATTAAATTCACAAACATATTGGTTCATACATATCTGCATGATGTGTAGTGGCGGTCTGGCTAAGTATAGAAACTCAGTGAACTTCTATCTGAGAGGCCAACTTTGCACCCACATATCTTTATCAATGCTCAACCTCATGACCTAAAATTTGAAACATATGATTTCCTTTCATAGGGGAATCCATCCATATATCAATCTTATCCTAAAACCTTCACACATGTGAAATATGATGTCATCAATCTGCTCACATAGTTTGATTTGCCACAAGACCAACTAGGCCTAGATGACTACAAGGAAGAACCTAATGAACACCATACATTCCCATAATCACTTAAAGCAATCTTGACACCCCATGGGACATTTAAAACATGATCTCATCATCCATTACATTCATCAACATCATATCCAATCATATATTGAAGATCCATGCTTACATATTAGGCTACCAAGCCTATGCTAATACATTGTTCACATGCTTGTATTTTCCCCTTTATCTAAAACCACATCAACATGATAGATACAATATGATAAGCCTCAAACAATACTTACCTTAGATCATATGCATCCAAATCTTGCCTTGCATAACTTCATGCTCAAACTCACCATCATCATGACATCACCACTTTATCATTACCTTTGACATCAATGCACACATGACATCATTATTTGACATCAATGACAACACTTGTCACACATGGAGACTGTCATGCACATTTTTTGGTTCTACCCCAAATCCCAACATGCTTGGTTTTGGATACATTACTTTTTTCATCGTTATCGCCCAAACCCCGTCAGCTAGTTTCACACTCTTGTAGGTGACAACCCGTAAATGCAACCATAATATAATTTGAAATATGTTTCTAAAATTTAAATAGGATAAGGAATTATGATTTATTTAAACTTTATTTTGACACATTGGATATGTTAATTTTTCTCTTTATTTGTGCATCACATGCTTTAAATGAGGTGATTTGGAATATTATTTGTGATGCATAGAAACATATGAAAGATCGAAAGCCTCTTCCACTAGACAAATAGATTCATTTATCTAATAACATAAGATTTGAATATTTTGCATAATATAGAATGAATGGAAATATAAGTTTTTATTTTTTTATTTTATTTTTTGGGTAAGACAATCATATTCTATTAAATGGTAAATCATGATTTCACATATCAAAACTTATTTTTCTTTCTAGAAAGTATAATGTTGCTTAAGTTTTCCATTTATTAAAACTTGAAAGGACAATATTTTATATAACCTTTCTTTTTATGAAATGTGTGCTTAGTTTACTCTTATAAATTGAAGTAAAAATAATTATACAACTTCTCATCATGGATGGGTTGGATGAGTATATCCTTGTAATGAACTTACTAGATCATAAAAGTAGAATTATAGTATAGATCACAGAGGCAAAATAATAATATTCACTCACAGAAAAGAGTATATCCACATAATATAATTGAAATTTAGAATAATACTTCAATATATAACTAAGTCCCTTTGAGAGAGAAACGTCCCAAATCCTTACAAATAAGAATAAAATATTGAATATTTGTTGTCTAATATCCTAACACTACTTCATATACATACCCTAATCAGGCTATGGAAAATCCATAATCCCAAGTAGGATGACTCTTCTTATGAATAAAAAACCTAATATTAACAAAGGATTAATTCAAAGGCTATGTATGCCATAGGTCAACCACATAAATTTTAATACAATCCATAGGTTAAGGGTGTAACGTGCCTTTCCCCCTATCCCCCGCTCTTCAAACCAACATTGTCCATAATGTAAACCAACTATGGATGCTTCTATATGAAAGATTCATATCCCATGACACATTCATCATGTGGGTTCTACAACTTGATAATATAATATGTTATCATGATGTAGGAGCATCCAAGGGTAAAAACAATCTTGCATTAACAAAAAATAGTATATGTATATTCATGTGGACCAATCAGTCATTTTCTTATTTTCGCATAGTGAAGTTGATCCAAATTGAAGCATCAATACTCCAACACTTCAATGGCATAAATCATATCATATAGGGTTAGTTTTACCCATCAACATGGATCCAATTGATTTGGCTGAGATTCTCAACCATTAGTACAATCATGGAAGTGGGTGCATTTTTTAAAGAGCTAAAACAAATATGTTGTGGGGTAGAGGGAAAATGGTATCAAGGACATCCCAAACCCTAAATGTGATTGTATATTTGGGTTCCCTTTGAAATGTTGCGTACTTTCAAAAAATTGGCATCTTGTTTCAAGTACATATGTAAATGATATTTCCCCAATAATTTGGCATACTTTGCACAGAGGTAAATCTGTCATGGTGGTTTTACAATATTAAGTGACATTTTTGAGATTAGCCTAATAGTTTCACAAACGCAAATCTATATTAAGTAGCGGTTTCACAACCATCGGATTACATGAAGTGGCAATTTCACTTGTGTGAAATCCAAAAATAACATTATGGCCCATAATGATGAATCATTGGTTGTTGATCATCTCAAAGATGCTAAGGTGAAGATGTACTCCAAGATTCTGAAGAAGTCGAAGAAAGATCCAAAATGAGCAAAGTATGCTTCAAGGCATAAGAGTTGGGATTTGGCTTCAGGAGAAGAAAGAGTTTAGGAGATAATTTTTCCAACAAGAGAATAGAAATATAATTTATCAAGTCTAGGAGGGAATGTGTGAGTAATTATATTGTATTCATGTAATTTAATAAGAATGTATATGTAAGTGAGTGTGATGGTATGTGTGTGTAACCAAATCTCTATAACAATGTGTTGAGTTCAATAAAAAGTGTGTTTGAGTTTAAAGTATTATTAGTGTGCTAAGGGTGTGACCATTTGAAAGTGAGAGTAAGTCCTAGTTGTGGAATAAGGTAGCCACTCACTTAACCCCCTCATTACCATATGTACCATTTTGTATCAAAGCAAGGTTTTTCTTGTTGGGATATTAGTGAAGACTCTTTTTGAGTCATTATCAAGTTACAAAAGAAAAGCTTACTATTTTTGGTAAAGATATGGCACCCAAATTAAATCCTCTTAGAGTAGGAGGAGGAAGAGAATAAAAATTATAAGACTTGGTATAGATGTTGAAGGATATCCAAGTGATATTGGATGTCATGGATACAGTATAGTGTAGAGCATTTGTTTCAGCTGTGAGTAAAGATGAAGAAGAAATGTTGGAGATGTTAATCTCAATACAAGCAAAGTTGGATACCTTGGAAAGAGATATAAAAAGTAAAGAGAAGAGAATAACTATGAATAATAAGTCTATGAAGCAAAGAGGAGAATATCCCAAAAAATAAAAGAGGCCAACAAAGGTCAAGGTGAAAGAAAAAGGTAAGTCCACTAGCAAAATATTTTTTTGTGTGTGGTAGAGAGAGCCCAAAAGAGCTCATGAAATGGATAGTGGAGTTAGAATTTTCTTTTTTAATAGAATTTTATTGAATACCCCAAGAAGATAGAGATTGCAAGCACTAGATTGTGTGGTAGTGTAGTTGTGTATTAGAGAGTTCACCAAAAAAAGAGATAAGAGAAAGAAGAAGAAAGTGATAACTTGGGAACATATTGTTTCCAAGTTGACGGGTCAATTTGTGCACCCAAAAATTCAATAATATTGATTGAGGAGCCTTTATATTTTGAGGCTTGAGATTGAAGAGAATAATTTTGCCTTGAAAGGTAATAGGAGAGTGAAGTTTCCATGTGAACAACTCAAGTCTATTTTGAAAAATAGAAAGGAAGAGGATATGAGTAAAGAGAAGAAGACTTCCTTAAAATGAAATAAGGGAGTGAGGTTTTCATGTGAGAAACCCAAGTATATTTTCAAAAATAGAAAGAAGAAAGAAAGATGTGAGCAATCCATAGAGCAATAAATACTCATGGCGAAAGGTATGGAGGTGATATTTGTTGAACCAGAAGGAGACCCATTAATGGATGATGGGAAATAGCTTTCGGTATCCCCTAAGTGGGAAGAGGCATAAATATCATTGGAGAATAATGGAAATGCAATTATTTTTTTCACCTATGCAGGGAAGGAAGGTTGAAGACAACCAAGGAAAGTTCCATGTTTTCTTAAAGGAAACAAAGGAGGTGAATGAAGTGAAAATGAATGCACATAAGGAGAGTATGTTGAATACCCTTTATATGAGGAATATGTGTCGATTTAAATGAAGAGTGAGGGGAGGGAAGTAATGGAGGTTGTTGAGAATGGACCTTTGATAATCCGTAATTATAAGCTATGAGAAGAATGCAAGCAATGGAGAAGAGTTTGACAACATGTTTATGAGGCATAATTAAGAGGTTAAAGAAGATTTTGTGGGAACTCTTGATTTCATTAATGTGTTTGATCAGTGTGTAGGTCCAGAAATAGATAAGATGACAAGGGAGAAGAAAATTTGTGTTCAGTCCAACATGCTCATGTTTATGAAAAACTAAGAGAAAAGCTGGAAAAGGAATATACCATTTTTTTCATCACTTGAAGAAATGGTTGGTAAGGACATGATAGCAATAAAGGATTTTTTTTAGAGTTAACATGAAGGAAATAGAGAGTGGGAAAGTGATGGTACAATAATCTCCCGAAGAGGACATCCAAGTGGAAATTCATTTAGAGCAGGAGTTAGAGGTGGGAGAGAAGCCTCTCACAATGTATATTGGAAGAGATTGGAAATAAGAAGACCACCTTCATAAGACAATGGTAGATAGAGAAGGGTATGTATTAAATATCCCTCTTGATTAATATAAATTGAAATGATGGATGGAAATTTTTATAAATTTTTAGTTGATCCAAAGATAATTTGGACAAGGTAAGAAGAAGAATCTCACTTTTGACATAAATGCAAAGAAGGAGAGAGATATGGTGGATATGTTTCTACCAAGAGAAATGAATAATGAAAGTGGTGTTTCATATGTGCGAGAAGGACACATAAGTATTGGAGAAGAGACCCTTATGAGTAAAGGTATGCATGTTTGTCATACAGGAAAATAAAGTGTAAGGTTCTTTGCACATGACATACATTTGATGTGAAATGAGATGAATGAAAGATATTACAATTAGCCTAAGTTGATGTAAAGAGGACAAGAATAAAAAAATATAAGAATGATGTTGTAGCAGATATGAAATTGAAAGATGATGATATTGAGGAGATGTTTCTACAAGCATTACAAGCACATGGAATAAGAGAGATGGTAAAGGATGAGTAAGTCACAACATATGATAAAGAGGATGAAGAGAGGCTAGTTGGGACAACAATCTAGAAGGAGATGAATAATATTTTTTAAGACATTTTGAAGATGGAAATTGGAGAAGATGTTGTTGCAGCAGAGGTAGTGAATTTTTTTTTGATGTTTCAATGAGGGAAATAAGAGAAGAGGATGGCATGAAGATTATATTGAATATAACATTGGAGGATATAGGTGATGATTTAGATTCACAAAGGCCTATTGAGTTATTTTATAAGCAAGTTAAGAAGGAAGGAATAAAGCATGATTTTCATGCTTATATTGGTGTGATATCAAATGTGAGAGAGGATTTGATCTTAGATGGATGTGGTTAGTTCAAATTCAATGAAGGCTATGACAAAAAAGGTGTGGAATACATTTGGTGGGGGTGAAAAAATAATGGTGGGTGAAATCCCATAAGAGGACAGAAGAAGATAAATAGAGCTAATTTGAGGTGATGGATGGATTATTCCCAAGCAATAGGAAATATAAAGACAAGGGTAATTAAATCTAGGTAGAGGAGGATGGTTTACGGTATATGAGGGTGCTAACAAAAAAAGAAATAAATAAAAAGACAAACTTCAAAAGTACCTAACAAGTTGGAAGGGAACATTGTAGTCAAGTCAATTGGCCAAGTGAATGGCTCTACCATTCACTCTACCTTTTTATCTATATATCACATATTCAAACTTGAGTGTCTGATATAATAACATCCAAGTGTACAATCAATCTTGCATCAACCAAAAATAATAGATGTGTGTTCATGGAGAATAGTCAATCTTTTTGTTATTTATGCATGGTGAATTTGATCCCAGGGAAAGCATCACTACTCCAAAATTTAAATGGCTTAAAACATATCGAAAAAGGTTAGTTTGAACTATCAGCATAGTTCTAAGTGATTTGGTTGAGTTTCTCAACCATCAGTGCAATCTAGGAAGTGGATGTGTCTTTTGAAGGGTTAAAATGGATAGATTATGGGGTAGATGAAAAAATAAATCAAGGATATCTCAAAACCTAAATATGATTACATATTTGGATTCCCCTCAAAATTTTACGTATTTAAAAAAAAAAAACGTATCTCATTTTGAGTTCATGTGCAAAATATATGGCCTCTAGAAATCGGCAGACTTTGCATAGTAGAAAAATTGTCGTGGCGGTTTTGTAAGCTTATGTGGCAGTTTCTAAACTATCCCAATAGTTTCACAACCACTAGTTCACACTAAGTGGAATTTTTATAACCATCAAACTGCATGAAGTGATGGTTTTGCCCATGTTAAATTCAAAAATAAAGTAATGGCTAGAATGATGAACCATGAATTGTTAAGTCTTTCCAATATGCTAAGGAAGGTGAAGAGGCAATCTAAGAGTCACAAGATGTTAGGGAAAGATCCAAAATGGCCAAAGGAGTAAGTTTTAAGGCACAAGAGTTGGGATTTGGCTCCAATTTTAAAAGAAAGATTTTAGTAGTTGATATATCTAAGAAGAGAGTAGAGATAGAATGTATCAATTCCATGAGGAATTGTGTGAGGGATTAGATCTTCTTCATGTAATGTAACAAGCATGTAGAGGCAAGCGAGTGTGATGGTGTGTGATGAAATATATGTAATAGTAATTAAATTTAATATAGAGTGTATTTGAGTTTCAAGTCTTAATAGTATGCTTATGTGTGGGACTATTTCAGGATGAGTGTAAATCCTAATTGGGGAATAAGGTATCTATTCACTTGGCCCACTCATTCCCGTCTACACCAAATCACCCCCATTTTCAACTTTGAATTAATGTGCATCTCAGGAATCTCTTCAAGTTCCAAAATTATTCTTCCCTCCTCATTAAGCTTTGTTAACTCTATCAAAGCTAGAATCTTCTAACCAATAACTTTATTCAAACATGACACATGAAATACATAGTACATTATAGCTAACTGAGGTAACTCCAATTTGTAGGCCACACTCCCAATTTTTTACAAGATATAATAATGACCATAACACTTGGGTGACAGTTAATTATCCTTCTTTTGTTTCTTAAAAAACACTTTTTTATATGGTTGCAACCTAAGAAAAAACCAATCGCCTATTTCAAAATGTTTTTCACTCGTGCTGATATGCTTGTTGTTTCATTAAGTTTTGTGCCATTGTTAAGTTCTCCATGACACTAAAGAGTACCCCATGTTAGTGATGAATATTCTCTTCAAATACTCAAACTCTTGGTTTCACTTTCAAGGATGAGGTGATGGATGGAGGAGAATATCCATACAATGCCACACATGGGGACATTTGGAAATAAGTATGGAAAGAATTTTTATACAATCCTTCTACTAGTGGCAATCTCTTAACGCATTGTGCATGCTTATTAGAAATAAAATAATGGATATACCATTCCGAACACTTGTTGATTATCTCTATTTGGCCATCAGATTGGGGATGATATGAAAAATGATGAGCCATATGAGTACCCAAACAAGAGAATAAGTAAGCCCAAAAAATACTAGTAAATATTGTTAGGAAAATAAGTAATCACATTATGATTGTTAGTAAGTTAGTGGGTTAATTATAATAATGTATGTGTGAGTTGTGACTAAACTCACATAGATATCTCTTGTGAGAAAATCTTAAGTGAGAGAATTAGAGATTTTAGGAAGGGGTTGAGAAATATAAAAGATTTAGATTGGTGTTGACTCTTTCTATTACAGAGATCATCCTTCTATATAATGTAATCTCTCATGATGAATTATACCTTCCGTATGAATAATATTGAAGTTTATTATTAGTCTAGTGTGAACTTATATTGTGTTTAATGTATCCAAATCTATCCAAATGATATCATCTGGTATTAGAGCTATAGGGATCTAGCCATGAGAGTCTTTAGAGGAATCCATACACTTCTTTAAGATCAATCTAGCAAGAATTAAGGTTGATTTGAAGTAATTAAGTTAGATTTGTATATTCAATATTTTGTTTTTCATGTGGTCTATTGGTTAGATCTGAGACTTTGCATTGTAGGCTTTATTTGTCAGAATCTTGACAAAGGAATTAAAAAATTAGAATGGTGCAATACTGATTTTAATGCATTAGAGATGAAATTTTGGATGGATTTCCATCCAACCGATTGTGGTGCTCTAGATGAATTTGTTGATAAATACATAGTATTTATTCATAGTTATCCACCAAATTATGTTTTATTGTACATTTCTATTTGATGCAACCTGGTCTTTCTGGTAGATTGTGATCTTCCTTTATGCAGTCTTCCACATGCAACCTACACCTTTTTCAGTCTTCTTGTAGTTTTGAGAGTATTACCTAGGCATAATGCGTAGCATTGGCATATTTTTTAGAATAGTGATGTGTAATGATCCTAACAAATATGAACAACCTTCATATGTCTTTTATGTGCACAAGTGATTTTTCTATTGTGCACAAGTGTTCAAGTTTTATTTGTCTCTGTTGGGTAGCGATATGTTTTTTTTTTTTGTTATTGGATTTTTGAGTCTTTATTCCACAAGTGGACAAAGTAGAATTGAGTGGAATTTCCAAAGTTTTTTTTGTGTGTGTGTGTTTATTTAGTTTGAGAGAGAATTCCAAAGTTTTTTTTTTTTTTTTTTTTTTGTGTGTGTGTTTATTTAGTTTGATCATATCATGTTCTAGAGTTTAAATTTGTTTCTAGTTTAGTGTTTTTATTAATTATATCAAAATTTAAGTCATTAGTGTGATAACAATGTTTATGGCAATCTAGTCTAGGGTTTTTTTTAGTGGCAAATCTTCATTAATCTATGAATATTCTATTTTTCAAAGTCTGCATTTGGAAATTTTTGTAGAGTGGTCGATAGGATGGAATCACCTAAATTTTTGGGGTCAAATTTAATTTTGATTAGAGGTTCACCTACATTTGAATATAAATTTCCTCATATAAATGTACTTCATTGGCACCTCGAAAGCCAATCTTGAGGAATTCACCATATACCGTCAGTCAACTTTAGGAATTTTTTTAGTAGTTTGTATTTTAGGTCCCAAGAAGGATTCAAGAATCAATAGTTTCTAGCAAGGTATGCTACAATTTTTTTACATTATAGTTTCTTAGTATTTTTATAGTTTCCAACAAGCTACGGGTGGACAATCACAGGCTGCCTATGGGTAGGCATCGATAGTCTATGGATGGACACTTTTAGTCTACTAGTAGACACCAATAGTCTGCAGGTGGATGCCATAAGTCTGCAGGGGAACGCTAGTAGTCTGCTTGCAGATAGATGTTGACATTTTATGGGCATCCACCATAGCATAATGCCAATGTTCATCTATAGCTTTCTAGCAGATGACAGTCTGTGGGTGGATGCCCACATAATGCCAGCATCTGCCCATACCTATGGGCAGATGATGGTATATGGGTGGACACCTACATAATACCGACATTTGCACGTAGCCTATCAATGGATGTTGGTGGTCTGTGGACGTTTGCCCACATAGTGTCAACACCCGCCCATAGACTGTAGGCAGACGTTGGCTTCTACTTCGCTTTTAGATTCATAGTGCAACCTCTCACATGCACAAGTATGGTAAATAATTATCCCACATGCATGCCCAGGCACCCTCTCATTAGGGAGAGACACTATAAATACCCTTCCCTTAAACCTTTTATATTCAAGGAGCCACATGGTGAGCATACAGTGTTAGTATTTTTGTACATAATGTTGGCGGCCACTTGTATCATGTCGGCATTTGTTAGCATGATGTGGAAGAGTGCCAACACCATGCAAAAAATGCTAACATATGATGTGGATGAACACCAACGCATGGTGTGGATAAGCGCTAGCACCATGATGTGGTGTTTGATGTCTATCGACATGTCATAGGTGTCCATTTACATTGCATAGACATTCATCTACATGGTGTCAACATCCACTCACACCATCCGAAGTCTGCCTACATGATATTGACATCCACCCACACCATGCCATCATTCAGTTATGTTACGTAGGTGTCTGTCTGCATAGTGTTGACATTCGTCCACATCATTTACCTCATGGCATCACATGATTTACCTATGCAATGATACATCTTCTAAACTGATTCACCACCATTGTAAATTTGATTCACCTTAGGACCTCCATGGATTTTTTTATATGGCCCACTAAAATGAAACCTAATCTAGTCTTTTTTTTAATTATTGTTGTTTGAAGTATTATTTATAAAGTATTTTTCTTTATTTTTTTAAAATATAGTTTGTTTAATTGTCATTGTTCATCAAAGCACAAATCTAATTTTGTTTATAGTCTTTTGTCATTTTGTGTCAAGAGTCAAAGCAAGAGCCAATCATCAAGGTTGTTGTCAAAAAACATGTAATTAGATGCATTGTCATTTGTATGTGACATCCAGATTATGGGGGGTCATAGTGGATAAGTTGAGTTATATTAAAAATTTTGAATGCAAATATTTCCGTACCTAACAAGTTCAAACTCAATTATTGTTAATTAACAAAGATTTGTGGGAAATTGTTGATGGTAAAATACCAAATCTAAATGATGCATATGAAACCACCAAATGGGAAAGCAGTGATTGAAAAGTGATAATAATTATTGGCCTAGGGTTATTTGATGCATACTTGCATCATATAGACCTATCAAAAAATTTAAATGTCATTTGGACTACATTGAACAAACTATTTGGATCTCAAACAAGAAGTGTGAAAGTGACCCTCAAACATAAGTTGTTTGGACTCAAGATGGAGGAAGGCGACAAAATGGTGTATCACATAAGAAAGTTTTGCTCCATTTTAAATTAGCTAGCAAAAATAAAAATAGACGTGCCTGATGATAATGCAAAAGTCATATTATTGAATATCATGCCAATCAGTTATTCCAAAATGATTTTTACGTTGAGAAAACTTAATCCTAGCCTAGAAGATCTGATTTCTTCATTAATAGATGAAGAAAATAATAATAATGATCCAGAAGAAAGTGTAATCTATAGTGAAAATAAATAGGATAAATCATATGTGAAAATAAGATCTAAATATTTTTTCAAGCAAGTATCAACTTCTAAAGAATTCAAAGAAACAAATTATCTGCTACTATTGTAAACAACCTGGTTATATGACTGTAAACTATAAATTAGGAGCTTCGATCCTAGTTTATTGTAAATTACAAGAGAAATCCATTTTTTTTTATGAATAAAATGAGAATAATGAGGATAGTATCCCTACAAACAATTCAATTGATGAATAATACCTCTACTAGGTGACAATCTATAGGTGGATGCAAGCAATAGAGGTTGGAGGAATTTCAACATCCTCTCGCAAGCCACTAATGATGGGGCCACTTCTGATATAGTGACATGTGTTTCTTTTTTAGTTCTCGTTTGTGTGAAAATAAGTGGTAAAGTTCCTATTTTCTCAAATATTGTACTTCATTAAAACCATTGTGTTTTGGAGATACAGGAGTGAAAGTTGAACAAAGGAAAATTCTTGTTAGTAGATCTTACACTAAGTTGATGAGTTCCCATTAGTGAATGGTTGATGAGAGGCAGATGGTTCTTGTTCATAGTTCCCACATTGAATTTAGTTGATGTGTTCTTGACAGTGACTAGTCGATGAGAGGTTTGTGTTTTTTGTTCCCTCTCTACTTTCATGTAGTCTTATAAGACACAAATTACCATTATTTACTAGTCCAAAAATTACTCGTAAATATGGGGTCATGATCACTCACTATAATCTTTGGGGTCCCATGTAGCTTCAGAATTGTTTCCATAAATGTTTGTGCCACCATGTTGCCAACAAAACAATGTGACAAAGCACAACAATAGGCATATTTTTTGAGTCAATCAATGACTATCATGATGACACTTTTCCTTTATGACTTTCGCAATCCCGTGATGAAATACATGGAAACCTCCTCTCATCACTAGCTCATAATAGATAAAGGTTGCAATAAACCAAAGTCCTAACTATCTTGCCTTTAGTTTTCCAACACACCAAACATTATGCCACAAAATTTTGTGCATCACCTTTTAGTCCTTGTGACAATAAAATGATGTTTCATTTTATGATAAGTCTTCAAGAACCCTAAATGACCCCCCACTACAGAAGCATGGAGCTCTTCAAGAACCTTATGCTAGGTTTGAATTCTTGCATGGGCATAGCCTATCCTTGTAATATAGGGTGTCCCCTTTCCATACAAATTTATCTAAAGTGCTTGGATCTTGTTAAAATTGTTGAATGAGATTATGAATATTTACACAATGCTACCATTTGAATCTTGCTTCATCCAACTAATCTTCCTGCAACATGGACATAGCACACAACCAAGGCTCCATGTTTTCATCCCTTCTTGAGAGTGAAACTACCATGGCATTCTCCTTCCCTTTCTTGTAGATGATGTCAAAGTCATACCCCAACATTTTTATGACCCACTTTTGTTTTTCTTATGATGATAGCCTTTGTGCTAAGAACTATTTTAGACTATTATCATTCATCTTCATCTTAAAATGATTACCCATTAAATAAGGTCTCCATTTTTTGACGGTATGAAGAATACTCAACATTTTCTTCTCATAAATGGACTTCAAAAAATTCTTACCTATGAGTTGATGACTTTCAAATTAAATGGTTATATCATCTTGCTTAAGGACTGCACCCATACCATGCCCCGATGCATCACATTCTACAATAAAAGTTTCATAAAATTTGGGAGTAGCTAGAATGGAAGTGGTGCACATGGCCTCCTTAAACATTTTGAGTGCCTTGTTATTAACTCATTCCAATGGAAATGAGTCCTTGAAGAGCGCTTTGAATGGTGTTGCTATGCTACCATAATTTTTTACAAACTTGCGACAGTATCTCGTAAGTCTTAAGAATCCTCAAAGGATTTTGAGAGTTATATGTACTTGGTACTACACCATCACCTTCATCTTGTGATTATCCACATTGACTCCTTCGTAAGAGACAATGTGACCCAAATATTCTACCTTCTTGACCCCAAATGAAAACTTATATAGGTTTGCATAACATTGATGTTGCTTGAGAATATGTAAAACTTGAACCACATGGTACAAATGGTCCTCCCATGTTTTGTTGTAGATCAATATATCATCAAAGAACACCAAAACAAACTTACATAGAAAGGGCTTAAAGATGGAATTCATCAAACTATGAAATGTAGAGGGAGGATTTGTGAGACCAAAATGCATCACCATAAAGTCATAATGGCCCTCATGTTCATAAAGTTGTTTTATGAAAATCTTCCTCTGTAATTCTGATTTGATG
Source organism: Torreya grandis (assembly GCA_037957365.1). Classification (NCBI taxonomy): domain Eukaryota; kingdom Viridiplantae; phylum Streptophyta; class Pinopsida; order Cupressales; family Taxaceae; genus Torreya; species Torreya grandis. The sequence continues at coordinate 2,793,174 of JARHVA010000884.1, read as the reverse complement.
ATACCCTGATCGAAGATATAGTTTTTTAAAATACATAATGTCATATAACTCATCTAGAATATCATCAATTACAATAATAGGAAACTTATCTTTGATGGTGAATTTATTGAGTTATATGTAGGCTTGGCACATAATCCAAGTGCAATCCTTCTTACACACCATCATCACTAGAGAAGAATATGCAATTTGACTATGACGAATAATACTTACTTCCAACATTTCATGTACCATCTTCTCAATCTCACTTTTTTGCATATATGGGTACCTTTAAGGCATGATGTTGGGTGATTGGCTCCTTGGTAAAATTTGAATGGCATGATCATGAATATCTCCAAAAGCTATGGAATGCTTGTCTAGACTTGTTGACACATTTGATTTTTTTCTTCTAATGAAAACAATTGCGCCAAAAAACCTAATGACCCCTTTTTTAAACAACTTTTGCATCTGATGAGAACTTACCGTTTTGCAACCCCCTTAATTTGAATGTCTTTCCTTGTGAACAGAAACACATGAACAGTGCTTGGAAGTTCATCTCGATTGTGCCAAAAGTAGTGAGTCATTAGGTCCCTACATAATATTAGCTCCACCTATAGGAATGATAAACATAGGGATATACAACATGTAGTCCCCCATAGAAAGTTTAATATTATGACATTTCCCTAAAAAACTAATTGTACCCCTATCTAAAATTATGACCTAGAATTTTAGAGTTAGATACATAACAAGTCAACCGTGAAAAACAACTTATTATTGATGAAATTGTGAGTATTCGCCAGTCAATTAGTATTGTCACCCTTTGTTTTTTCAATAATCCCACTACTTTGAGTGTTTTTTAGGTACTAATACATGAAAGCACATGCCAAGAGATGATTAGATGTGGATCTTCTAATGATTCCTTTGGCTCCTCTACTATCTCAACCTCAACTTCTTCTTATTTTATGGTGGCTTTGATGTAGAAAATATTTTTTCTACACATTTATGTCCTCTATTATATTTTCTATCATAGTTAAAACATAATCCTTCTGCTCTTTTTTCTCACTTTGTTGAGGTGTTAATCTAGTTGGTATGGGGAATTATGGTGTGGAAGCTTTGATCTGTAATGCTAGGGAATGCGTGTTTCATGTTAGCCAACAATTTCTCCTCCATCTTGCATGTCAAAGTAATAGACTCAAAAACAATGCATTTAAGTATATGTACCTCAATCTTAAATTTTTTCTTGAGTCCTCCCAAAAACATGTCATTCATGTTCTCATTTGTAACCTTATCCACTCTCAAGGATAGTGTTTGAAATCACTGATTATAATCTCTAACTGAACATGTTTATCACAACTTCGTGAATTGACAAAAGTATTTGTCCATTCGACTGTTATTACAATTTGAAATAAATAATGCCCATTGGTCATATGATTTAGTTTTATTATTCTTTAATCATATTTGGTTGCTTTGTAGTTAGAAATTATTTAGTGTTAGAAGCTTGTTAAATAATATTTTTTTTTAATGCATTTATTATTTGTACAAGGATCTATAAATACTTGTTATTAATACAAAGTATTGTAAGATTTGTATAAGCTTGTGTAAGCATGTGTAAGATATATGCTAGCTCTTGAAGCTCTTTTGCATAAAAAAATATTAAGCTTTAGTTTGTGTGTGATCTGTGGATCACTTCAATGTTTTGATTTTTGTTTCAATTTTATTTCATTTGGTATTAGAGCCAGATTTAAGGAATCTAGGAGCAAGTTGAATCTAGGAGTTAGATCTAAGGAATCTGGGAGTTAGATCTAAGGAATCTGAGTTAGATCTGAGGAATCTTGGAGCAAGCCAAATCTAGGAACTAGATCTGAGTAAGAAAGAAGTTTGGCATTGCAAAGAAATTTAAAAAAAAAATCCTTTCATTTGATAAGAGGAACTTGCAAGTAAAGGAATTTTGTTTTATAAAGAAGGCAGATCTGAGCAAGGCATTGCAATGAGTGGTTCTTTTTTGCACATAAGATTTATATTTTTAACCAATTGATTCATTTTCTTGTAAACAGTGAAGAATCAAGAGCCAAAAATATATTACATTGTCTTATTTTAGTAGATAAATGTTGTAGAAAGGTATCTTTCCTAAAAGTTTGTAAAAGTCCTAAAATATTCATTTTTGTGTTGTTTAGGGAGTGTAGAAAATCTATTTATTATATTATCAAACAAAAGGTGTAGTAGAAAATTTATCATTTAATATTGATGTTTTATCAGTGATTATAATTGCAAAATAATAAAAAATAACTTTTTTCAATGTGTTGTCCCGTTTTTATAGGGCATAAGGGGAGTGTCTCTATTGAGAGACCTCTTTGGTGTTGTCTTGTGTATTTGTGTTTGATTTTACATTCTTCTAAATGGAAAATATTGGTGTAAATGGTATACCCAATACCCTAATTTCTATCTTTGAATGTGACCATTTCAATTATTGGTGTAGTAGGATGAAGACTATTGAAATCTAAATATTTGGGGGAAACTGTTCAAAATGGGTATATAGAACCTACAAATGTGAATGTTCAAAATGATGCACAAAGAAGGTAACATAAAGCAAATGTAAAAAAGGACAATGAGGCTTAATTGTATATTCAAGATGCAATGAATAAAACCATATTTCCTAGAATAAGTGCAGTTGATTACTCTAAAGATGTATTGAATATAATTTTACATACTTTCAAGGTGCACAAACTGCAAAAGTTATAAACTTTGTGAAAGAATCTTGAAAATGTCAAACAGTGAATCTATTAATGACTTTTTTACAAAGGTAGAAGGCCTAATCAATCAAATGAAGGTATTGGGAGAAGATATAAATGACAAGTATGTCATTGAGAAAATTTTGAGAAACATGACCCCCAAATTTGAAAATGTAGTTTCAACAATCAAGATTTCTAAATATCTCGCAAGCATGAAGATAAATGAGTTATGTGGGATCTTATTAACTACAGAAGAAAGAATGAAGAGCAGTGAGGAGAGCCTTGAATAATCATTTGCCTCTAAAACAAACATAAGAGGTAAAAGAACTCAATTTTCAAAACACTATAATAGAAATGAATCAAGAGGAGAATCTAGTGATTCTAGAAGAAAAGGCAGCAATTTTAGAGGAATTAGTGGTAATTTGAAAGGAAGCAATGGTAACTTGAGGAAGGAATGGTGATTTCAAAGAGGGAGATAAAAGGAATGTTCAATGCTTTTATTGCAGTAAGCTTGGACATTATGAAATAGATTGTTAGGCTAAGAAAGCAAAAATGGAGAAAAAAAAGCTCACAACACTATTGAAGACGAGAAAAATTGGTTTGTTTCTTGTTTCAATACAAATGCAAGTGATAATACTACTTGGTATATTGATTCTAAATGTTCTTCTCATATGACATCTAATGGGGGTTTGATCATCAATTTGGATGAGAAGCATAATAGCACAATTGTACTGGGAGATAATCAATTTCATTGAACCAAGGGCAAAGGGACTATAGCAGTGACAACAAAAGATGGTGACATAAAACACATAAATGAAACTTCATTGGTTCATGCACTCAAGAAAAATTTGCCATATGTGGGATAGATGTTGGTACAAAATTATCCGGTGACATTTGATAGAAATGAATGCATTGTCAGGGACAAATTGAAAAAGAATGTAGTTGTGGCTAGAGCTACGATGACTAGTGATAGAATGTTTCCTCTTTATTTTTCACATCGAAATAAAGCATTGAAGGCAAGCGATATGAATGACATTAAAATTTGGCACAAAAGATATTGACATCTTAGTTTCAATGGGTTAATTTTTATTAATAAATAGAAAATGGTTGAAGGACTTCCCTACATTGAAAACATAAATGAAGTATGTGAAGAATGTGTTATGGGAAAACAGCATAGAGTAAGCTTTCCAATAGAAAAATCTAGAAGAGTTAGACAACCACTTGAGAAAATTCATATATGTTTGTGTGGTCCTATGCAAACTCTTACTTTGAATAAATCAAAGTATTTTCTGATCTTCATTGATGATTACTCAAGGAAAACTTGGGTGCATTTCTTGACTGCAAAATCAGAGGTATTTGAAAAGTTTGTAGAGTTCAAGAAGTTGGTTGAAAAATAAAGTGAAAAGTACATCAAAGTGATTAGGTCAAACAATGGAGGTGAATAGAAATCCAATCAGTTTCTAGATTTCTGTCGAAATCATAGAATCAAGAGGAGATTCACTACTATACTCCAGAACAAAATGGAGTAGTTTAAGGGAAGAACATGACCATTGTTGAAATGGCAAGGAATATGATGAAAGAGATTAAAATTTAATTAATTTTTTGGGGTGAAGCAATAAATACATCAATATATATTTTGCATAGAAATCCTACAAAGGTAGTACAAGGAATGCCCCCTAAACAAGCATGGTCTAGAAATAAGCTAGGTATTGATCATTTAAGCATGTTTGGATGTGTTGATTATGCACACATACCAAAGGAAAAAATGTCTAAATTAGATGACAAAGTCTAAAGTGCAATTTCATTGGATATGGTTCAGAAAATAAGGCATATAGGTTATATGATTCAATAAGCAAGAAATTAGTAATCAACGAAGATGTGATCTTCAAATAAGAGGAAAAACATACTCGAATTAGAAACAAAGAAAAAATAAGCTCTGATGGATGGAATTGTAGAATCCCCGGAATCTTCTAATATTCAAAACAAGATAGAGAAGGATCATCCCCCAACTCAAATGTTAGATACAAATTTTGAACTAAAAACAAGGTTACATGTAAAAGTGAATTGTGCATTAATGTCACAAGTTATGAAAACTGATGAGCCATAGAGTTTTGAGGAAGCTCAAGAAAAAGAAGAGTGCGTTGAAGCTATGAATAGTGAAAATGAAACAATTGAGAGAAATAACGTAGAGAAATTGCAGGGATTACCTCTTAGTAAAGAAGTTGTTGGTACAAAATAGTTTTATAAGACTAAATGCAAATCAAAAGGCAGTGTTGATAAGTATAAAGCTAGGCTAATAGCTAAAGAGTACACTCAACAAGAAGGTATTGACTATACTAAGACATTTACCCCTGTAGCTCAGATGGACACCATTAGATTGGGATTGGCTATTGTAACTCAGCAGGGTTGGACTATTTATCAAATGGATATAAAGAGTGCATTTTTTAATAGATACATTGATGAGGAAGTATATGTGTCACAACCTAAAGGCTTTGAAATAGCTTATAAGGAACACTATGTTTACAGGGTGAAGAAGGCCTTGTATGGTCTTACTCAGGCACCTAGAGCATATTATTCTAGGATAGATTCATATCTAGGTAAGAAGAGTTCTATCAAGAGTCAATCAAATCCCAATTTGTAAATCAAGAGTACATGGATGATCTTTTTATCTTGGTTCTCTATGTAGATGATCTTATCTACACTGGGAACATTACAGATTTGTTTATAGAGTTTAGGACAATTATGATTGTCGAATTTGAGATGATAAATTTGGGACAGATGCACTACTTGGTATAGAAGTATGACAAAGTGAAGATTAAATATTCGTGTCTCAAGAAAAATATGCTTTAGATATCTTGCAAAAAAATTAGATGAAGGATTGCAAATCCGCTGCACACCTGGTGAAGTTGGGTTTAAATTGTCCAATACAGAGGAATTAGATCGAGTCGATACCACTCTAAACTGTATTGGTAACTCGATCTTTTTGACTACTCAACTAGATATCACATATGCAATGAGTTTGGTATCTAGGTTCATGTCAAAACCTAAAGAAACAAATTGGAATGCAACAAAGAGGATTCTCAGATAATCATAGGGACATTGAATTATGGACTTCAATTTTAGTATTCAAAGGACAACAAATTGATAAGATATATAAATTCATATTGGGTTGGTTATAAAAATGATCAAAAGTCTACTTCTAATACATTCAATCTTGGTTCTACATCATTTTCTTGGAATACTAAGAAACAACCGATTATCTCTCTTTCTAAAACAGAGGCAAAGTACAAAGATGCAACACCAACAATTTTTCAAATGGTATAGTTGAGACAATTATTATTAGATTTTCATCATTTTGAAAATGGACCTACCGTGTTGTATTGTGACAACAATGGTACTATTAAGATGATAAAAAAACCCAATTTTTCATAGCATGACTAAGCATATTGAGATTCAACATCATTATATCAAAGAGTTGGTTTAGCAAAGGATAAATCAAGATAGTGTATTACAATAGAGAAGATTAGTTAGCAAATATTTTCATGAAACCCATAGCTCGTGAAAGGTTCATAAGCTCAGAGATTCTCTTCAAGTTCTCCCCAATGGTCAATATGGAGGAGAATGAAAGAAATAAAGCCCGTTGGGCATATGATTTAGTTTTATTATTCTTCGATCATATTTGGTTGCCTTGTAATTAGAAACTATTCAGTTTGTTAGAAGTTTGTTAGAGAATATCTATTTTTAGTGGATTTGATGTTTGTACAAGGATCTATAAATATTTCTTACTCATAGAAGTATTGTCAGATTTGTGTAAGTTTTGTATAAGCTATGTGCAAGGTCTTGATGCTCTTTTGCATTAATAATATTAAGCTTTTGTTTGTGTGTGATCTGCATATCATTTTGGTGTTTTTATTTTCATCTCAATTTTCTTTCATAATTTCCCTACATCTCTTCCATGAAAACCAACCAAATAACATTGAGTCTTATGTTTCTTTTAATCACAAAGTCAATGATAGCAAATGAATTGCTTGGGTTCCAAATACAATAATGTCGATGTAACCTTTTTCCCACACAAATCTACTGCAACTTCAAACAACTTCTCCATTTGGTTGATCTAAACTTTCTATCAAACTTACACATATCCATCTTTGGTAGAAAGTTACAAGACCCTGAAGTAGCATTAACCATGCACTGATGTGGCCCAATATTTGAAACAGGACTAAGTTATTCCACTAATATATCAAGATGGGTTGTAACGTTGATGGTTGTGATGCGACCAATTTGTTGAGAAAATTTGCAAGCTCATTCAATATGTTTTGATCTAATCTATATTAGCATTTGAGGCCATATCATCCTCTAATAGTTGGAAACTCTCATCAATTTGGCTCACTTTTTGCCCTAGATTAAGAGAATCCCAATCAGAGGTCTCCCTTGAATGCCATCCTAAATGTCTCCTATTTGTTAAGAGTCTTCCCTAGGGTGTATGAATTCTTGCCCCGACATCTAATTTATGGCCAAATAATGATGAGTCTTGACTAAGAATTATCATGGAACTAGACTATTGAGATTGTTGTTTCAAGACAAATCCAATGATTGTTGTATCTTATACGGGTGCCAAGCAAAACCCTCAAATATGCCAAAAGTTGAGGTTACGAGACCTATACCGCTATGATCACCTTCCCAAGACAAATCCAATGACAATTATATAGCCCAAGGGTGCAAAAAACTAATTCCAAACTTTATTTTAGATTGAAATAAATGGTGCAAACGAAAATACTAAATTCTCCTTAGAAAAAATGTTTTCAATTTTGACCCTCCCACAAATCACGATCAAGTTCATCCCAAACAAAACTAGATCTAGGAAAACATTTGCAAGAAAGGAGAACAAATTTACCCAAACAACTTTCATTTCAATTCCCTCCACTACCCCAAATGTGTTATAGAATTTTCCCAAATTGAAGCTCTAATACCACTTGTAATAAACATGCTATATCGCAAAAGCATAATCATAGCAATAAATCATAATATAATAGATCACAAAGAAGGAATAACAACATTTACTCCCCAAAAAGAACAGATCCGCACAAATTAAATGAGCTATAACAAAATACATGAATATAAAAGTGAGCAACTTTATTGGGGGCTACCTCCCAAGTCCTTACAAATAAGACGAGAATACCACATATATGATGCCTAATATCCTAACACTACCTCCTATATAGACCCTAATTAGGCTATGGAAAATCCACAAATCTAAATAGGTCTATTACCCCTATCAATAAGCAACCAAGAGATTAACAAATGATTCTATCAAAGGTTATGTGTGCCACGTGTGAGCCACATATCCCAATGCAAGCCATAAGTTAAGGGCATAGCAATGCCCTTAACATTAAAACTAGGACTATCACTTCAAAGTTAGTTATTGTACCCAAGTGGATTGCTAAATAGGTATAATAAGTGCAATTGCTCCCTATAAAACCTATGCATGAGCTCACTCCCATGAAAGATCACAACACAAAGAATTAATACTACAAAGGTTTATGTCTTGGTTTAAACAAAAAATCATTTGGTAAAATTAAATTGGTGTCCTTTAAACTTTTGCATGACTCTAAAGGCACCTTCACGACTACGAATGGGATTTAGTGTATATCAATATCATGATGGACCATGTGCAAGAAAGTGCAGCAAACAAATCATGGTCTACATGGTCTTAGAGAGAGAAAAGAGGTTGTGACTTCGGTGATTTGTTATTGATAGCATATTGTTGTTGTTGCCCATTGGATAACAAGGAAGAGTCCACATATCGATAAACAGTTAAACAAACAACACAAGATAAAAGCAGCAGCTAACTGTCTTGCAAAACAGCCTGCAGATAATTTTCACACTTTATCCATCCGAATTCCATCTAAATCATTCCATATATTCCATAAACACACATGCGATGATTCCAGAGTCCGTATGGAATGTATACCTCCTCAAGCTATAATCAGGTCACAATCAATATATACCTCACAAAGACACTAACACAAGTTGTAGGTCAGTACATTGCCCTTTGGCCATGTCTATTACTTTTAGAAAGTGCTGTATCTGAATTCTTGGGCATGTCTACTGCTGCATGGGTAAGAGCTTAAACTTTGCTATTTGACCAGATCATCTTATGCATTTGTTGAAGTGCTTAGTTTCTTCTATGTATACATACATGTTTATAGAAATATTGGTTTTGCTCTTCCACAAGATCTTAATTTATTTTTGCAGATATTTTAAAAAGAATTTTTCATTAAACTAGAGTTTCAATAGCATTAAAGATGGAAAACTTCGTGTATGACCGGCATAACATATCCATTTCTAGCCATTTTTCAGTCCAGCTGATGTTCATGTGATTTATTATATAAGTTGATTACATCAACATTATTCCAACTTGGGACGTACTCTAAAATGAATATCTCAAAATTGTACAGACATGTTACATGTATAGAGTCCAGACATGATCTGATAGCATTAATTTGGGCTGTTAAATAGTTACTGTTCATATCAAGACTATGTGCCGTTCAAACCAGAGACAATAATTGTCGGAACATAGCATGTATTAATTCCGATGGCTTCCCTCGGAAAAACTATGAATAAAAAAACCAATCACGACAAATTGTTCATGAAAACGCTTAAGACCTGTTCCTCAAACCTAGCCTGCAAAATTATTGATATCCTAAAAATAGGAACAATCGTAACAAGTTGACACCGCCCCATGGTATCAGTTATTTAAGTCTCCAAACAAAAAGAAATTCAAGAACTGAATAGCATTAAAGATATCAATTGCACAAGATGAGGTCTTTCAAACGAGGAAGAAAAATTAACTTGCAGGTACCGAATCCTGAACTTTCCACACTTGGATATGATGTGTAGATTCAGAACGCCAAATGGGTTGCCTTCCACTTTGAACAAGAGCAATTTCCTCGCCTTTTTTCACCATGCCCATTTTCTGAATAAATTACAGCTTCATCAAAATAATTTTACTGGAACAAAATTTAGTCTCCAGATTTTGGAAAACCAATATCACATAGCACAAATTTAGACATATAAATAAAAGCAGCCCCACGCACGGATGGTTCTTACTATGTCCTATAATGGCAATCATAAACCTAATACAGAATGCATCTTATTAACAATCATAGTTATATAACTTATACCTAACTGCAATCACAAGAAGGCAAGCATGAATGCCTATGAGATACTCAAATTGTTTCTTTGAAATATAAAGATATGGAAAAGGATATTTTAAGGTAATAGAGAGCATATTCCTCCCAATATTGGGTTTGGCAATAAAATCAGTCCAAAGGAACTGTGGATTACTCCATCTAGAGGTTGGTGGAAGGTGAAGCCTGATGATGCCTCTAAACTTCTAAAGGAAATCCAGGGCAGGCAAGAACAGGAATGTGCCGTGCCAACAATGGTGACATGCTATTCTGGTATGCCATTTACCTTGGACTTTACACCAAAAATGTACAGAAGTTACGGAAATCAAACTTGGCCTCATGGAAGATAAAAACTGTGCTCTTGACAACATCATAGTGGAGAGTCAAGATAGACTCTAAAGTCTGAACTTTTATGGTCCTACCTACAAAATAATGGGTAAAGAACCCCAACAATTGCAACTCCCCAACCTTGACAGAGACACCACTTCTATCCAGAGAACACTTCAGTTGGTTATATTATAACATGTTCATGTTAGAAGGCAAAAATACAGGTTGCAGATCACTAAGCGAAGAGGGCTACTTCACTTGCTCTTGGGACCTCTTATCTCAAGTGAGAGGCTGCATCTAACACGGCTGGCCTTGACATAAAAATGTCTATAAAATTCCTTCAAAAAGATAAAGTTTCATTGTCAAGTCTTATGCATTAGTATCGTAACATTTCCACCCATATTATTTTCAGGCTAAACAAAATGAGAATGAAAATCCTTAAGTTAAAGCGGAGAGGGAGATAATTAATTGTCAAATCGTACCTCAAGGTAATGTAGGGCGACAGATCTATTATTTCACTCTTTTATTACCTGTGCTGGAGTTATGTATACATGATAACGAATTGGACAGTGTCAAAGGCAAGTTGGCCATATAAACATAATGGAAGGTTTGGTTAAGGGAGGTGGTAGAAATATACAGGCACGAGAATAATTTGAACAGAGATGTTAGTTTGGGTTTGAACCAAACAAAGAAACCAATCATTAATCTAATCAAAAAACCTCAAGACATAGGATTGAAAATAATAAATTACGAATCAAAAATTACAAATGAAATTAGAAACTTGACAAATAAATCAATTTGTAGTAGAACCATTGGTAGCATTAGTTATATTAGCTAGATGATTAATTGCCAACATTCTCTTATCTTAGTTATCTATTTAATTATTAACAATAATAACTAAATGGTCAAAAATAATAATTTTTTTGAAAAGTAGGTATAACTTAACTAAAGATAAAATTAGCTTATTAGCATGGATTAAATTTCTTAGCTGATTAATTGTTTATAAACAAAAATAAATCTTAAGAGTATTCATTAAAGATAACAAGATGATCGTTTAATAAATGCTACAACTATTGGTCTAATTATTTTTTACAACTAATCCAATTAAAGTTTCCTCTTGTGATCCTGTTTATTGTCATCTTGGTACTTCAATAGTTTTATCCTTTGAAGAATGCTTGTGCCTACAAACTATATCCATTTTTGCATCTTGATGATGGATCACAGAGTGTTATCTGAAACATTGATCAAAAAACTTTTAAACTATTACATCCAGAAAATCTCTTTCCTCAATGTTTGGTTTGATTTCTTGATCAAATGCATGACACGGACACCATTACAGGCCCTTTTAGGCACATGAAATATATTTTGTCATTCTGTACATTGACAAAGGTACAATTTTGGAAGGACGTCATGAATCTAAGGACAGGCATTTTCCGATTATTGAGTTGTAAAGGTTTCTCTGATTTATTACCATGTGTTAGCTATCTGGCAGCAGTCCACAACCACTGAGTTCTTTTACTGTGAGTGAGATATTGGCACATCGTTAGCAAACTCGGATTTGGCAATACTGCTATGCCAAGCCAACTTGGACTCCGAAAAAACTCAGCCAAAACTCGATAAAAGACTCAGCAACTCCAAATGAGGCCTTTGAGCTGCAAATGACATCATTTTTCTATGTTTTTTAGGTGTCTCAGTTTCATGCTTGGACTCAGAGAATCTCACCAAAACTCGAAGAGTTTTACCAATTAGGCTCATGTTGGGTCACATGCTACACAGACCTGGAAATTTTATGACCGATTTGGAGAGCCTCACGACTATGATTGTCAGAGCAGTAACTTCTGTCAGACATGGCCAATGGAAAGGCAATAGGACCTACTGGCGAGAAGCACCACGTCTGGCCACAGTGCAAGAATTGTGGGAGAAAGAACACCTGGCATCCTTCAGCCCTGGCAAGGAAGCTACTCTTCAGAAGATTGAGAAGCACAGGAAAAACCCTAATGCAGAAGGCAGTAGTGGGCAAAGTTCAAACATTGAATACATTGAGTGGGTAGAGAGCAACGTTTAATAATGTGCCTGGGGTGAACTGATGCCTTGACCTAAGTTTAGAAAAACTCTCCTAGCGAATTTGAATGTGATCAGTCAACTTTGGAAACCCACCTAACTCACTTAAAGAGGAAGCTTGACAACCTGAGACAGAAAGTCACTGTGAAGGGTAAGAGTAGCCTATCTGCTGTTGGAATTAAGCCAGAGAACATCCTGTAGAGCTTTAAGATGCCCGCCATTGAAGGGAGTGTGGTAGGTGGTGACTCAAAGTAGATGCACAACGATGGAAATGGGGACTTTGGTTATCAGTTGAAGACCTTGGAAGATGATTTCTGTGGACTGGGTTGATGGCTGAAATTGGTTATTCTCTATATTCAGAAAATTTTGGACTATGCGGTGAAATGAGAGCATGTGAAGGGTGGATGTGGCTGCAGCACAAGTCAGGTCAATCAACCATATGGCCCCGAAGGCTTGGCAGTCTCTGCTGCATCATTTTCTTTTTCTGTTTTGAGTTCGGGCAGCTATACCCATACATGGTAAGAAGGAATTTACAGTTGTAAAATCTATTATATGTGCCAACCCAGAACATTGTACTTCATTTAAAACTACTTTTTTTTTGTTTTGGTAATAAGGGCTGGTTTTAGATGCCCATTTTAGGTAGGAAGGTCTGTCCAGTTTATGGTTATGGTGATTGTTATACTCCATGGTGCTTTCATGTTCATGGCTATATGGAAAACCAGAAGTTGAGAGTTTTGAACCCTAAACCCGAGGAAGGATTTGTGTATAGTTCTTTAAGTTAAACGTATAATATATTTTTTATTTTTAGCAAAAAAAGGCATAGAAATCATATTGGAAAGCTAAGAACCAAGCGCTTTGCCAGATTCTTCTTTACCTGCAATAATAACAAAGCCTTGGAAAAGGTCTCTTCAGCATCATCAGAGAATGGCAAGTATATTGGTTTTATACCCCGATAAAGGGCAAGCCTCTGTTTTACTCTTTCTCTGCATCCACCAGGCAAAAAAATTATCAACATTAGTCAAACCCATAGCTTACAATTCATTAAATTGCACTGAACAAAGAATTAACACCGGTAGTTAAAAACTAGTTGATCACATAATGCTTGACACAAAACTGCGGTGCAAGGTAACAGACTAGATGCATACTGGTTTGTAAAGGCAAATATTGTGCCAGAAGGCCGATAATGGCTTAGTAAGGTAGCCATAAAACCAGTTCTCGTAAACACCACAATTGATGTGCCAAGTGTGTTTGACATAATAGTTGCATGGAAAGCAAACATCTCACTCATATGTCTCTGCAAAATAAAGTTTCCTAAAGTAAATGAGAATCATTTCACTCTTAGAGAAAAGCAAACATATGAGATTCTCCTTCAGAGGCTATATATGTATGTAAATATAAACAATTATTATCGCTCATAAAAATCTTTCACGAACCTTAAAAGCACGACCAAGGTTAGTAGGGGGTGGCTCATCCAATGTGGTTGCTTCAATTTGTAATGCAACAGTGTGCATCACATTCACAGCTTTTAAAGGATATCTGCAGCAAAGTCCATGATCATTTCCTTTAAGTTTCTAGTTTTGACAATTAAAAAAGCTAGCATTGACATATGAAACTTATACAAAATCCTATGACATTAGGCCTTGTGGCCTTGGATATTGGAGACAAACAGAATAGATCAAAAAACACAATTTTGTCAGAACACAATTTTATCCCAAAAAAAACATACTTTCCATGAGCCGTTTCTCCTGAGAGCATGATAGCATCTGCACCTTCTCGTACAGCAATGGCAATGTCTGAAACCTCAGCTCGAGTTGGTGTTGGGTGGTTTATCATGCTTTCCAACATGTTTGTTGCGACTATAACTGGCTTCCCCATGCTGCGACATATGTTAATTATCTCTTCCTATAAAAGCAAAAAATACAAATGAAATCATCAACTACATTCTAATTATTTCCTCCTACACATTCAATAAAACATAGCAATCACGAAGTTTACCTGTAACTAATTTACGAAGTGTTTAGCCAGAAAAAGTTTCAATATCAATAAGAGAAGGGAAAATCATATAGTTGCATGCTTTGTTGGAAACTTGCACTGATTACATTTAGAAAACAAAATGCTGAGTTTAGCAAGCAAAAAATCCAATATTTGTAGGAGAATGGAAAATCATTGTAGAGAGCTTCGTGGGTACTTGGGTAGATTAGTATTACCAAGTAACCTATTTATGTTAAAATGTCTCAAGACATAAATAAAGTATTACTTTGGTTATGAAAACGTATCATCAAGCTGTGACCTTTGATGATCACCTTGGACTCATATTTATATTCACTTGTCTTGACATAAAAAAATCAGCATTCTATTGCAATTCATAGTTGTTTATTTACATAGCTAAGTTGTGCATATTGTTATATTCTGATGTTCAATCTGATTCTGTGCTTTCTAAATACTCTTTAAAAGAACAGTTAAGACAGTACACATGTTTACATTGGTGAACCCGATATAGCAGCATAAGGAAACTTGTATGCCATTATTCATGAACAGAATTGTTGATTGTCAATGCAACGATATCACACCGAAGAATATGTGAAAAACCAAACAGAAGGTAAGAGACATAAGAATGTCTGTAAGGTTGTGGAAGAAAAGACATTCCACTAATATCAATATCAATCAGATAACTGTGTCAGAAGAAAAAGTTGATTCATTATCAGAACAGATTGGACAATTGGAAGTATCGCAGGCTGAACCTGAGTTTGGGGAAGAAGTGACAGCTACTGACAAGAAGGATGTGGCACTGATTGTCTATACCCACCGAAATGACAAACATCAGTCACTTGGATCCATTAATTGTCCACAAAAGTGAAAAACTGTGGAGCCAAGTGAAAGAGCACTAAAACGGAAGAAAATGGACTGAAAACCATCCTTGATTTCCAAACATACTAGGTTTGGTGGTGAACCCAAATGAAGACCCGACAACACATTGCTTAAACTAGGAATATTATTGGAAAGCCAATGGCATTACTAGAGATAAGGGAAAATTAGAGTATTTCCAGGAACATTGCAGGACTGCAATTAAGTGGTTCAATCAACTAAAAACAGATGAAAACAGCGTGTCAGAAAGTTTGAACAGCATTTACCAAGTAGTTTAAAATTTGCCATACAAATGGCCAGATCCTTAATGAGCTCAAGATCAGTATAAAACAAGGAAAAGATGAATCGATTAAAGATTACAATAGGAGGATGTTGAATTTAGTGCAAACGCTAGATAACCCAGTATAGAATGATCTAAAACAGCAATACTTCATGAACAGATTAAATAAAATATTCAGAGAAAGTCTGAGGGTGGAACCAACATCAAAATATCGAGATGAATATCAGTGGATGTTGGATGTTGGATGTTGAACAACAGAAATTTTTACAGAAGAGGAAGATGAGGACAGACATGAGTCCAAATTAGAAAAAACAATAAAATTGCAAAATAAGAAAGATGATAAGAAAGTACGGTTCCGAAACGTGGGAATCTGGTGTTTGAAATGTAAAAATGAGGGTCATAAAGAAGAAGAATGTCGTGTGAAGTACGGTGGGATTTGTAATGTAAGAACTCATGACATTAGTGAATGTTCATTTAATATTTAAAAATACAAAAGCAAACAAAAACTGTACGATGTTACAAGAGGCACCACCTAGTAGAGGATATAGGAACAATCAATATCATAGATCATCAAGTAACAGTAGTAGTGGAAACAAAGGACCATGAAATCTAATTTTACAATATAAAAATGGTAGACCAGTGGTTCAGTGTTGGAAATGTAATAAATGGGGACATTTTGCTAGAGAATGTCCCAATGTAGCAGACCAAGTATAAAAGATGTGCTTAAAATGTGACCCGAGTGACCACGAAGATGACAACTGATCAAATTTGAAAACAGCAAACATGGTGGAAATTGAACAAGAAGATTACAAGGGCAGCTAAGAAATAGAATAGGGTTTGCAAGTGGCAAACAAAGAATGCAAGATGCTATCCAAGCTGTTCAGGATATAAACAATCAAGCAAATCAAGTGGGATGGGTATACAAAACTGCCCCACCACCCAAAATCAGATCATGCCAACCACATGCCTGATATGGGGATAAAACCAAGGAAAATGAGAAGAATGGTCCGATAGAGGAATTGGTATCAATAATACATGGAACTATGGTCAAAATACTAGTCAAATTACTGGATTGTTTACCATAATTAGCTCAAACATAGTCACCACAATTACCAAAACAAACACAGCAACCAGCAGAGTAAAGAGATGTATTGTTATTGGGAACAGATGGGGTTCCCAAAATAACTATTTAAATAGGAGATATGATCCCAATTAATGCATTAATTGATAGAGCATTAGGTGTAAACATATTACCAGAAAAATTACAGAAAACCTAGTAAAGCCACCATTGTTAATAGCTGACTTTAGGCTAAAATTAGCAAATCAAGAACAGATTGCCCCGTCGGGTATTCTTATAGATCAAGAGATTATGATAGCAGGTCCTTGTAATTATAAGAATAGAGAGCATGCTAAAGCATTACAATGCAATATTAGGACACTAATGGTTAGAACTTAGAACAAGTAAAGGCTAATCATAATTGGGAGAAAACAAATTTGCAGCAGAAATAGGTAAAGCCAGACTCACGATGGATACATAAAGAGACCAAACAAATGGAGAATAACCCTCTAGTTCGAGTGGGGATTCAGATAAGGAATATAAACGGGATGATGAGGGTGTCCAACGCTTGGATGAATGCTCGGAAGACAACAGGTACATGAATAGAGGTTTGCTACATTGGCAAATAGGTGAGTATGAAATGCTGAAACCAGCGTGTGTCATAGAAACAGAACAGGACAGAACTCAAAGAAATTGGTGAAAAATCAAATCACTGTATATAATAGACAGAGAAATAGAGGGTGATACAAGCATGCATCAAAGGGTAATTGTGGGTGGAAACAACTATCTGCCATATCTTAGGGAATATCAAACAGGAGATGTGGAGTTAAATATGCAACTTGCATATGGATTTACGCAATAAATAAACTTACAATATGCAGGGCCAGTCTCTCAGAAAATCAATTTGGGAATGGATGAAATTAAGCGGCAATGATGGGGACAGAATTAGAGATGGAATTGGCACAAGTAGCATTAAGAATATTTGTGTATCACAAGGAAATATTTTCTTGGACCTGCAAGGACTTGAAAGGAGTAGCAAAAGAGCTGTGTTCATCATATTGATCTGAAACCTGACACAGGACCGATGAGAAGTAGATATTATAGACTGAATCCTCGGTATGCAGCCCGAGTACACGAAGAAATTGAAATAATTAATGTAGACTGGGAAAATTTTTGAAGTGGCAACAAGTGATTGGGTGTCACAAGTATTGATAACCCCAACCAAAATATGAATAGATTAAGGGAATGCAGAGACTTCCGTAGTCTGATTGCAGTAACAAAGAAGGATCCATTCCTCATAATATTTACAGGTACGATATTAAGGAAGTGGTGAGTAGTTAATTGAATTCATTTTGATGGATTTTCAGGGTATAATCAAATCAGTATAGCTGAAGAAGACAAGTTAAAGGAAACAATTCTACTAGAGTTTGGTACATAAGCATATAATCGAATCCAATTTGGGCTACGTAATGCACCTGCTACATTCTAGAGGGCAATTTTGTTTATTTTCAAGGAAATGTCCACTAAGCACTTAAAACCCTTTTTGGACGATTGGTGTATTCATGAGCAGCGAGGTGAATATTTACAAGCGTTATTTCAGTGTAGACATTTGTGTTGGGAGGCGAGACTCTCCTTCAATCCCAATAAATTTCAATTATTAGTACAGTATGGAAAATTGTAAGACATGCTATATGTAAAGTAGTAATGAAAATGGATGCTGACAAAATAAAGATAATAAGTGAATTGCCTAGCCCTAAGGAGGTGGGGCAAGCAAGATCATTTTTAGGACACATTGGTTACTACCAAAGGTTTATCAAAAAAAATGCAGGATTACCAGACCCATTAGATTATCTACTAAGAAAGGAAGTACCATTTGAATATGGTGAAGAACAACAGGAAGCGATTGAGAAACTAAAAAAAAAAAGTTAATTAGTGCCTCCATTCTATCACACCCAATCTGGGATATAGAGTTTCACATAAATGTAGATGCTTCCAATTACGCTATTGGGTGTAGATTGGCACAAGAAGGACCATATAAGTTAGATCATCCACTATAGTTTGCAAGCATGTTAGTGTTAAAGGCAGAAAAAATTTATAGAAACACAGAAAGGGAAGCATTAGGAATGGTCTACTCCATTCAAAAATTCTATCACTATTTATTATCCAACACATTCACATTCTTTGTAGACGATCAAGTGCTGTTATATTTGATAAATAAGCCAGTCATTCATGCCAGAATTTTAAGATGGTTACTGTTATTAACAAGAGTTGACATTTTTCAGTAGTGGTTAGGAGCGGAAAAAGTCATGTAATAGTGGATCACTTGTCTCGGATTAAAAATGGTGAACCAGCTCATGGAATCAGCTATATGATTATCCAGACTCATGATTATATTTCTTATAGCAGTATTACCAAAATGGCAGTGATATTGGAGAATACATATCTACCAAAACATTTGCCAAAGAAGAATCGATGGCTCAAAGAAGAAATGTTATTTTGAAATCTAACCATTTCAGTTAATACATGAATTGTTGTACTACATAGGTAAAGACCAAGTACCGATAAAATGTATATAGGAAGAAGATGTAGAGTCAATCCATAAAGAAGTTCACTAACGTGAAGCATGAGGATACATGAGTGCAAAAGCAATAGCAAGAAAAATACTCTGAACAGGGTTTGTTGGATATTTGTTGTATACTTTACATGATTTACACCCCTTAGGTACTGTATAGCTTGGCATAGCAAGTGGGGTCTGGAGCATCTCCCTGGTTGAGGGGTTTGGGGGCAAAAGCCCCCGAAAAAAAATTGGGACCCTACATATGGTTTCTAGGTTTGTATAGTGGTTTTGGCCCATGATTTAGAAGCCCATGGTTTTGGTACCCATTCTATAGTAATACCATTTGGACAGATTCCTATTGATGTGCCTCCAAATACATGCACATGCATTACATCAAAGTAGAACTTTTAAGTACATTATTATATTGTAAACGGTTGAGTTAATGCAATAGAGAAGAAGGTTATTGTGTTGATTTTTTTCCCGAAAGGGTTTTCCTAGGTGTGATTGTGTATCATGTGTGTGTGCCATTTTTCTTTCAGTTATAGCTTTAGATTCTGCAAGCATTACTTCTCCCAGATTAGTTTATCAGCCTATGTTTCTCTTCAGGGTTGTGGTAGCCAACACTACAACCTGATTGTGGCGAATGGGTCAAAACATGTGATACTTGCCAAGGAATTGGGAGACTAGTCAAGGCTAATTTTCAGCCAGTAAACCCAAGTTTAACACAAGAATTGTTTGAAAAATGGGGAATAGATTTCGTTGGGCCATTCAAACATCCCTCACAAAAAGGAAGATGACGATATTTACCAGTAGCTACTAAATATCTCACAAAATGAGTAGAAGCAAACATGCTACCAAATAATAAAGCTAAAAGTGCAGTAAAGTTTATGTATGACAATGTGATAACAAGATATGGATGACCACTAAGTATAGTTAGCAAAAAAGTTCAGGATTTAATTAATGAAGTAATCAGAGAAATGACGGATATTTTTAAGATAAAAGTTAAAACATAGTAAGTCCACAACATATTACCCAAGGGCAAATGGTCAAGAAGCAGCGTCCAATAAATCCATGATGTCAATAATTAATAAAACTTGTGGAATAGAAAACAAGATTGGGCTGAAAAGTTACAACAACATTGTGGGCATACAAAACTACATTTAAGACAATAATGGGTTTTACACCATTTCACTTAATGTGTGGACAAGAATCAGTGTACCAATCAACTTTGTAGTACCCAGCTTGAGGGTGGCAACAGAAAAACGATTGGGAAAAGAAGAAATTTTATGCGAAAGCTTGTTTCAATTGTTAGATAAGTTAGAAGAAAAGCGACCATGGGCACAATTATGAATTGAAATAGAACATAAAATATGGAAGTATAGCATGACAAGCACATTAAAAATATGAAATTTATACCAGGGATGCTAGTTTTGAAATACTCAGAAAACTAAGAAGGGGGAAAATTCGAAAATGCACTGGGAAAGTCCTTTACCAAATTCTAGAAGCTTTTGAAAATAGATCGATCCAATTGGAAAATTTTAATGGAACTAAACACCCCATCTTGATCCATGCTTCGAAACAAAGACAATATCATGCTAAAACAGATACTGGAGTAAACTTCATAGAGATAGAGACATTGGAAGAAAGAATAAACCAAACACCAATGGCAACCACCAAACAGAGGCTATGAATGGAGAGTACCGGACAAGAACCGAGACCAGCGAGCGCCAAACATACCATAGAATTGCCACCAAATATCGACTTCAAACCAGAGGGGTAAATTGCTACGTGTGGCAACCGCTGGACAGACAACAATTGCCGAACAACACAAATAATGTTGGCAACCAACACTCCAACTGGTGATCGCCGAACCAAAGAAGCTACTGGCAATTGCCAACAAGTTGGCTGAGGTGCAAGGACTAGCACCAAGCAACAAAACCATGTGGAATTACAAATAAATGCCACGTATAAAGCGTTTGGAAACAGGGAACAATAATAAAGAATAGCATTTATAAAAACAGCAACCACCAAAAGAGGTCAGTAATCAACAACCGCCAGATGAAGCATTCAATCGACAACAAAACAAGAAACTTTCAAGCAACTACACGTAGAAAAAACATTCAAGCGGAGCAAAAACAAAATAAGTAAGGTTATACAAATAATGCGTTTTCTAGTTTCCAGCAAAGAAAGCAGTTGTGAAACATAGACAGTGATTCACAGGATAGCACAAAAAATGTGAAAGAAGAGATTCTTGATTGGTTGGAAATGGGCAAAGTAACTAGAACAAATCTTGGAGCTAGAGGACAAGGCAAGCAACATCGAAAACAAGGTAAATTGCTGAACCAAAACTGTTACCAGCACCGCAGATGCCATCAGTAGAATTAGCAAAAGCTACAGGGAAGAAATCTGTGAATAACCAAGAAGACATTGTGGCAACACTGCTACTTGTTGAGGCAGCTCTTCAAGACAGACATAAAGCACGAGTGCCTCAAACCATTACAAAATGCATGCGCCTTACAACTCATTGACATGCCGGTTATGCCCATTGATGTGGGTGCACATGAAGCCTTAGTGCAGGATTAGGACACAACTAAACAGTCTTCGATTGTGCATGGAGATATGATCAAGCTAAATGGAGTATTACTCCATGAATTTTTTGACATTCCTGTGGATGGAGCTCCTGTGACAAATCAATAATTGGGAAAGCCACAAATGGAGAACGTTTTTAAAGACAGTTGCTTTGGTGATCCCATCATCATAGTGAAGAAACATGGTATCGTTACAAAACCCATAACTGATAAAGTCTTTAAGGCTATTGTGGAATTTGCTCTATCTAGGTTGTTTGCATAGTTACCAGGAGACATGAGGGTATGGCTACTGGTACGTGGATGAAGATGCCATTCAAATCAGGGTGTGTAAGTAAATGAATAAGGGTACGGCTAAATGGTATGTAAATGTTGTCATCAAAAAATGTGGGTACAGGGACTGGTACGCGGTCCTTGTCCCTAAATTGGAGTTTCTTGGTAACTATGGTTGTTTGTGATGGAGAGAAATTATGATATGCTATTTTGGTGTCTATGATATATTCAGGGGATTGCTAATGAGAAAAGGTATAACGAGGCAGAGGATATTGCCACAAAGATACATAATGGCTATTACAATGTAAACAAAGTCCCAAAGGTGAATTGTATCACCCAATATACATGCAAATTATTATGGATTTGGGTGGAAACCATCAAAGAGAAGCAAAAGACAATAATTTCACTGACTAGAGTTAGAGAATTGGCCTTAATACCACAAGAATTGTTGGCAGCCAATGTAAGAACAAAAAGACAACTCAAATCAGCAGAGGAATCCTGAAGGAGCAGCAGACTTTGCAGAGCCAGATATGGAAATCAAACGACAATAGAAAGTTCCATCTGTGAAGATGATGCATCCACCCACTGCAAAATCAGTTTGCAACATTTGTGATGAAGGTGAGCCAAACACCTCTGTGAAGGGTAAAGGTAAAGCCTTTTAGCCTCATGCAATATGATATGTTTAAATATGTAAAACCTGGTCCTTTGCCAAAATACACAATGGATCCCAATGAGAGAAGAAAATAGGTATAGAATATTGCAAGTGGGAAATACAATCTGGAGGTGGAGGGACCATCTCAAAATGTGGCGTAAGAAGAATTTGTAGAAGAGGAAGAGGACACTGATGATGACTTTGAAGTAGAAATACCCAAATTTAAAAAACCCATGCTGGAAGAAGCAGGATAATAATTGGATGTATTAGAACCATTGGAAACAAAACACTCTTTGAAACAGTTAAAAGTGTTGAACTCAGCAATGCAATTAAGAAACATTGTTGAGGAAGGAAAATTGGACCAACAGGTTGATGTGGTAGGGCTACAAGAATTTGCTGAGCAGGCAATACAAGACCAAGGGATCAGACGGGAAGTATTAGCCAAGAAATTGGCATTTATGACACCCCCTGTGGTTAAGAAAATTCAAGTGAGTATTGTATTTGCACCACCTGCAGCAAAGATGAAAGCATCAACCAAATGTATCAAAATAATTATTCTTTGCATGAGGCTGGACAATATCATAAGATGATTGAAACACTATGGTCACAGTGGGTAGATGAGAAGAAAGCAAAAGAGGAGGCAGTGACTGCCAAAATATAGTTGGAAATAGAATTGGAAATGTTTAAAAAACCTTTGCCAAATCTAAAATGGCCAAAGAGGAGGCAGATGTAACTATTGAAACCGAGCATGAGTTGTTGCTCCTGGCACAAAATACATATACGGTGTTTATTGCATACATAGCTAAGTTGTGCGTATTGTGACAAAGTCGTATTCTACTGTCAACTCTGAATTTGTGTTTTCCATATATGCTGTAAAAGAACACTTTAAGTTTAGACCCTATGCATGTTTACAATCATATCATCATATTCAGCAATCAACGTGCTAACTCACAGTGAAATTAAGGACCAAAGTCCAATAGTATAATATACGTGCTAAGCTCTCTGCATAAAAATAAATTAGAATTACTGAATAGGGACCGGCTCGTATTTTGAAGAATACTCCTCTTACATCATTCTATTGATTGAGTTTGATCAAGAAGTTATTTTACCATAGGAAATTTTTATTTGAAAGGTATATAGATCTCTGCAGTGAAATTGTACATCACTCCTTACTAGGAACTATGATTGTTTAATCAGCAACCAAGAAACTGTACTTTCATGTTGGCCAGCTTTCATTAACCTGGAATACTTAATAGGTAAAGCTGGCCAAAGCATAGGATTACTTTCCCTAGTTAATCATTTGTGGTGAATGTCCTATTATTAAAATGACAAACCAAAGATTCCAAGATAGGGATGGTTTCAGAGAAGGGCATTTTCAAAATAATTTAAAATGGGAAATGTATAAATGAGTTTATGTTTATACATACACAATTCTCATTTTCATGGAAAACAAGAAAATAATATATATGACTTGATGTTATGTGACTGAATTACCAGGAGTCAAGTCCAGCATGCTCAACTATGTCATTCCACACTTATTTGCAGAAGACTTTTTGAGGTGACCAAATTATTCTGGATAACTTATTAGCTAATCTTCACATCATGAATCAAAGCACAGATATCTAAAAAAGCGTAAATGTGTATATCATATTCTTCATCCTTCCTAAGAAGTGTTGCAACCACAGAATTCAAGAAAAGAAGTTCACACACAGGCATGGCATTCCATCAAATGATGACAAATGTTCAGCAAGGCAAGAATAAAATTGTAGATTACCTGGAGTAAAGGAACTTCCTCAATAGGAAGCTCTGCTCCAAGATCCCCCCGAGCCACCATAGCCTACACAAGATCAAGGGAATGACCATCCATCAGAGTCCTTGACAAGTATAAATACTATAAAACATAATTTATGCATTGGTAACTTTAATGAGCATGGCTGAGGCTGACAGTAGTCATTACCATGTGCATGCAAGCCGAGTTATTTTGAAGTTTGTCCTAAATAGACCAAATGAAAGAAGACATTTACTAATATCCACCAGGCCAGCCACATCGCCACAGCTAGGATATTACATAACCTTAGATGAAGTACATTGATGAAGGCGTACAAAAGAGGAAGTAGCTTTCTAGTTTGACAATGTCTATTAAGTAAAATCGTGCAAAAGATAAACTCGGGCTTCTTATTGCTTATTAAGCGTGATGCTCTTACAACTGTCCCCCATTACCATTACACCACGACCCCTTGGGTTAACAATGATGTCATATTGTTGAAGAAATTAAAACTTAAAAATCAGACAAAAGAATTTCCAAATCAAGCAGCTTAGGCTACTTCCAGATGTATTATTTAGCCAAACATTCAGAGTTTGCATGTACATCCTAGAGGTCAAAACTTAAGAGGTACCTTTTGAGAATGGTTTGTAAATGTTCTGTAAATGTGTTTGCAGACTTCAGATTTTATTCAATAAAATCCTTGGTTGCTCTGCGGGACTAGAAAAGCTTCAACATTGTTATCATAAAAAGTTAAACCCTGAACAGAAGCCATCAAGA
Source organism: Torreya grandis (assembly GCA_037957365.1). Taxonomy (NCBI): domain Eukaryota; kingdom Viridiplantae; phylum Streptophyta; class Pinopsida; order Cupressales; family Taxaceae; genus Torreya; species Torreya grandis. The sequence goes on along the minus strand of JARHVA010000884.1, from coordinate 2,768,080 downwards.
CAAAAGGTTGCAAACAATCTGATCAAGAAGTGTTCCATCTTAGTATGAAGGTTGTGGTGGTGACTATTGTGTTCCTTCATATGAAACTAATTTGTTTTCCCTTTGCCATATGAAATTAGTTTTGATTACATGGGGTTGTTAGAATAGTGTTCACACTAGATGGTTGTTTTTCTAGTTATTTATGGCACTAATCTAACTTTTGTGTTTACACCTAGACTAATTAGGCTTATTTAGGGAATGATTAAAAAAATCCAAGTTGCTATTTGTTTTAACAAACTTGGTCACGTATATGTTGTATTTAGCATTTAGCTAGTTTTGTGGGATTTGACTTATCCCCTATATTACACTTTCCAAGTTATTATTTAGCTATGGATAGCTTTGTTGTAAACCTATATATTTGTGCATTCCCATAGACTTCATATAAAGAGGAGTATAAAGAATAAAATATTATTTTGGTTTGTATTGCATTGTTTGAAGCAATAATCATTTTCCTTTGAGTTTCTTCATTGTTGAGTGTTTATTATTTGTTGGCAAGAGCTTATGTTGTGGTTTTGTTTTTCTCGATTGATCTCGAGGATCACTCGTGCCTCCTACCAACTCCAATATGTTATCATAGCTTTGGAGCTTCTCTGGTTACAAATTCCCTTGCTTTTGCAAACATTCAGCAGGAAACTTTTGACAGGTGAGTTTTGAGGCTTTCTAACCCTCACCAATGTATTTGGAGGGCCCGTCTATGTTCTGAAAAAGTGCAGTTTGCTTCAAAGTTATTTTGCAGGTTTTTGGTATGCAGCAGAGGCCATCCAGTGAACAAGGTTGCATCGATTTCCGTGCACAGTGAACAGTGTACAGATGGACAAGTTTTTCAACAAAAAATATTTTTAATAGATTTGTACCTTGTTGCATTGGTTTTCGTGCCACTGCATTGGTTTCTACTTTGTTGCATTGGTTTATGTGCCTGCTAATGTCACATTGTACCTTGCTAACGTCATCAAACCACCAGGCCTAACCAGGGTATGCAGGATAGGTGTATCAATGATGTACTCATTGTTCCTAAGATTTCTTCAAACTTGTCCATTTATCAAATTTGTAATTTTGGTAGTGGAGAAACTATGGAGTTTACTCCCCATAATGTTGTAATTAGAGAATTCACTGATCCAAAGGATGTAGTAGCAACAGGTGTGATGGACCATAGTTCACGCTTGTATGTATTTGAGAAATTTGAAACCATAGTAGGTTCTCTAGTAGCTCATGCCAACACTGTGAGCAAATTGTGGCATGAACATTTTGGTCATCTCAATTATAGGGATCTGCAGCAGCTGAGTTTCCAAAACATGGTGACAAGCCTTCCTAAGGTCTCCAATAATGATGGTGTTTGTCCAGGATGCATGCTTGGAAAACAATATCAAGATCCCTTTCCAAAGGGACAAGCTAAGAGAGCTAAGGCTCCACTAGAGTCAGTAAATAGTGATTTGATGAGTTTTCCAACTTGTTCATTTTCTGGTGCAAAATATGTACTAACTTTCATTGATGTTTTTACTCGAAGGACTTGGATGTATCTTTTACAGTAAAAGTGAAGTTTTTGCGAACTTCAAATCCTTCAAGTCCTTTGTAAAGAAGCAATCAAGGCTTCACTAGAAAAAGCTTCGCACAGACAATGGGGGGGAATATGTAAAAGCTTATTGTATCAAGCATGGCATTTAGCACCAATACACAGTGTCTTACACCCCTTAGCAAAATGTTGTTATTGAGCGGAAAAACAAAACACTCAAGGAAATGAAAATTTGTATGATACAATCCAAAAAATTAGCACCTTAGTTCTAGGCTAAAGCAATTAATTGTGCAAATTACATCTAGAATCGCATTCCCACAAGGCAGTGGTGAATAAGACTCCTAAAAAAGCTTGGTCAAGGGAGAAACCTGATGTTTCTAGATTCTCTGTCTTTGGAAGTAAGGCTTCGGCGTTTGTTCTTGATGTCAAGTGCAAATCTATGGAGAAGACGAGCCAAGAACTCATATTTGTTGGCCATTGCAAGGATGTAAAGGCATATTGTCTCTTTGATCCTATCACGCATGATGTCTTGTTTCAACGAGATGTTAGAGTTGAAGAGAAGATCACTCCTTTGGTATCAAATTCAGAGTCTTCTCCATCCTTCATAATACCTCATATACATGATAGGGAGGGCATACTACCTGATATTGATGAAGACACAAATGTTGAAACTGCTCCTCCTTCACAACACATGCCCAAGTGGGCACAATCTACCTTGCAAGCAGTCAGTGATTTGGTTGGTGATCCTGCAAATCGTCACCGTACTCAAGCTCAATTTTGGTATTGCTCTTTTAAGTAATGCATTTTCTAATGATCCAATTTTATTTTCTGAGGCAGCCGGTCAACCTAAGTGGGAAACTGCCATGCGAAAAGAATATTCTTCGCTCATGAAGAATAACAAATGGGAGCTAGTGCCTCTTTCTAAAAGAAGAAAACTTGTGCAATGTAAATGGGTCCATAAGACCAAATATGTAGCAGATGATACTGTAGCTAAGCACAAGGCTCGTCTTTTAGCTAAGGGCTTCTCACAAGTTGAAGGGGTTGATTACTTTGAGACTTTTGCTCTTGTTGCAAAGAAGGATTTTATACACCTTGTTCTCTCTCTCGCTGCATCACATCAGTGGATAGTATACCAAATGGATGTGAAAAGTGCTTTCCTCCATGGTGATCTCCAGGTGAAAATCTATATGGAGCAGCCTCAGGGCTTCATGCAAGATCCTTCACTTGTTTGTCAACTACATCATTCTCTTTATGGCCTCAAACAAGCTCCCCAAGCTTAGTACAATAAGATGAACAATTTTCTTCTGAATTCTAGCTTCTGCTGTTGTGAGTCTGATCACAATGTTTACATCCTAAAGCAATATCTAGGGTTTTTGCACTACTTTCTTGGCCTACAGGTTCATCAATCTCCTCAGAGGATTCCGATTGGCCAACAAAAGTATGCTACAGATCTACTTCATGGCTAATTGCAAGCCTACTCCCACACCATATCAATCAGGGATTGACTATTGATTGCAAATCTAAGTTGGTTGATCCTACATTGTATATACAATTGGTAGGCAATCTTTTATATCTGACACATTCATGTCCCAACATCACATTTGTTGTTAACCTCGTCTCTCAGTTCTCTCATGAGTCTCATGAGAGTCATTGGCAAAGAGCCAAACGTATTCTACGATATATTAGGGGCACTTTGGACTTTGGCAGAGTTCTTCAAAGATTGAGGGATTCGCTAACTCGGATTGGGGTGGATGTGTTGATACCCGCCGATCTACTTCTGAATTTACCTTTCACCTTGGCTCAAGTCCTGTTGCATGGGCATGCAAGAAGCAATCAGTTGTTGCAATGTCATCCATTGAGGCAAAGTATAGAGGTGTTGTTAAAGTTGGACATGAGGCTCTCTAGCTATGGTCGTTACTTGCTTGTCCACAATGGAGTTGTTAGATTCGAGTTTGTTCCTACAGTTGAGCAAGTTGTTGACATCTTCACTAAGCCCTTGGCTTCTCCTCGTTATCTTCAGTTGAGAGTGTTGCTTGGACCCTAGGGTGAAGAAAGTTGTACTTGGGGGGGATTCATCTTAAAGTCCATTTTTCTTTGTGAGTACATGGGTATCTTATCAAGCTTAGTAGCCAAGACCCATAAGTTGTTTTTTCCTCCCTAACTTTCACTTAAGGGAGGGTGTTGGAGTAGTGTTCACACTAGATAGTTGTTTTTCTAGTTATTTATGGCACTAGTCTAACATTTGTGTTCACACCTAAACTAGTTAAGCTTATTTAGGGAGTGACTGAATAAATCCAAGTTGTTATTTGTTTTAACAATCTTGGTCACGTATATGTTGTATTTAGCATTTAGCTAGTTTTGTGGGATTTGACTTATCCACTATATTAGGCTTTCCAAGCTATTATTTAGCTATGGATAACTTTGTTGTAAGCCTATATATTTGTGCATTCCCGTAGGCTTCATATAGAGAGGAGTATGAAGAATAAAAAATTATTTTGGCTTGTATATTTGTGCATTACCGTAGGCTTCATATAGAGAGGAGTATGAAGAATAAAAAAATCATTTTGGCTTGTATTGCACTGTTTGAAGCAATAAACATTTTCCTTTGAGTTTCTTCATTGTTGAGTGTTTATTATTTGTTGGCAAGAGCTTTTGTTGTGGTTTTGTTTTTTTGGATTGATCTTGAGGATCACTCGTGCTTCCTACCAACTCCGATAGGGGTAGACTCTACATAGACGCTTTTTTATGTTGTAGTCAATTCAATAATAGCTAAAATGAATACCCAATGTTTATGTAACCAATATGCCATGAAAAGAGGACCCTAGATATTGATCTGCAGAAAGCTAGCAACATCATCATTAATTGAATAAAGTGATCCCAACATGATTGAAACTCCTTGAGGCAAAGAAAGTGGTGGACGGAAAAATGAGGAACATAAAGGCCATCAAATGATTAAACATAGAAGGAACAATTCCAGTGAATTGTGCTACTTGCTCCATCTAAGACATAGGCATCATAGAGTGCTTATAAGATTTGAAAACACTAATATTAAGCGACGATCAGCTCAAAGTCCAAACCTATCCATCCATGACCGCAGACTACTACCAATGCTAGAGAAAGCCACTGCCTCTCGTAGACTAGGTTCTAAAGAAAGTCAAAATTTAGTAACAAAACATTTAAGCTTGATGTTTCTTAGCTACCAAATCTAGCTTGCATCCAATGTATTCAAAGAATCTGGCATGTCATACCCAAACAAAAGGTGACACGATGGATTCAATAACAGAATGAAGCAACAGCTAGCACTAAATTCTTTTTGACGCATTGTGGAAGATAAATTACGGGAAAACAGAAGAAAATCATTCCTCATGCATAGCATGCATGGTAGGGCATATGTGCACAAATACCCACTCTATGGATATTTGCAGCATTGGCCTATACACACCATGGCGTCTCTGTTGGGAATCAGAAATGGGTATTTCCTCTGATGGGAAAATGTTTTAGCCCCTCAATCGAGCCATTGAAGAGGATCCCAACTGCTTACTCTTCTGTGTAATTGATAGTTAATGACAACTTCTGAACCCTTTACTGTGAAGTTGGAAGATGGAATAGACAAATAAAAAAATTGCATATCTTATAAGGGACCATCTAAAATTTGTGATTTCAGACGTGGAAATTGAAGAAACATGTTTACGTGCATAGACTAAAATTACCTAAGAAGAAGATAATCACAAGTCTTGCACAGACAAATACGTAGCAAGATCAGTGAAAAGAAGTTGTGATGATATGAAAATTCCCATCAGAAGCGAACAATCTCTGAATGAGGATGATGTCAAGCTTTCTGCAGTTGTTGATTATCGGGTGCTATTTTAACCAACTTATGTTGCATTTATGTAAAAAGTTCTTTGTAATCAAATTATGTTACTGCAAGCTTGGTCCCATGGGCTATTTGGCCTCACAAATTTTAAGTATAATCTAAAACATAATTTTCACTTTTTTTTATTTAAACAAGTGTAAATTCTAGCATAAAGAATAAATCTATCCCTCCTCTCAAAGTGTTGATACAAATATGAGTTTCCCTGCTCAAGCTTTGCTATCTTTTTTCCTGACGGAGATATCTTGAGCTCTATAGAAGAAACTACAGCCTGAAAACTTGATCGCTAGAAATCAACCACAGACAATTATATGATGGTCTCAGTTCAAGTTAACTTCAATTCAAGAAAGCTATTCAGAAAATAACGCAACAAACAGCTTTACTGAAACTCATACTTCCTGCCTGCAGATCAAAGAAGATTATACCATATTTGCAACAACAATGCTTTTGTCTTTTAAAATTTTATGTCAAAGCTGTAGGCAAACCATCAAGAACTAGTATAGACATAACATCAATGTCCAAAAAAAAAGATGCTAACCATAATGATAAACAAGGATCACTGATATTTAACTTTCTAGCCTAATGTTTAACAGGCATGACTTCTCACATAATTTATTCATCCAGTTCAAAGCAATCCCCTCAATCAAAAAAATACCAACTTATCCAACTCAGGCCTGTGATCTAAGAAGACTGCACTTACCCCATCTGATGCAGAAAGAATTGAATGAAGATTTGGTATTGAATCTGCACTTTCAATCTTCACAGTCACGTGTATGTCCGCACCACAACCTGCACATATTCACAAATAATTATATTTAGAAGTATACATGCACCAATATTTTGCCATTGTTTAATAAATACAGAACTAAAATTTTACAGCATATAAATAAGGGAACATGCTTTATGAAACCCAAAGACCAATTACAAAGAATATTATTGCACTAGAAAGGTAAATGTTTGCTCCAAAGCTTTACTTTTGAGATAATCTTTCAATTCATGCACCACCTTAGCATCTTTAACAAAGGAAACAGCATAAAAATCTACTTCATTTTCAACTCCAAATTTAATATCGTCCCAATCTTTATCTGCAACAAACAAAAGACAACAATCAGATCTGATCAAATACTTGATTAAGCTATCTCAGATATCATGTTGAGCAAAGCAACCCAACACACAAATGACAAAAAAATAAATATATTATGCATATTACAAGGGCGATAACATTGCCATAAAAAATTTCTAGAAAGATTCCACCAATAAAGAGGTAGAAGAAAAAGGAATCCTGATAATATTATTGTTTCTAGGAAAGTTTCAGACTGAACTGTATGTCAACAGGGAAACAAAAATATACATGCACGTTTGAGAGTTGATAAAATGATCTTAGCTATAACCTGTTATGGAGGGCAGGGTAGCACTTTTTCCACGCACATTTAAGTGGCGCCGCGATTTGAGCTCCCCTCCATCAACGACTTCACAAATTACTGAGTCTGCTGTTTTCGACTTCACCACCAATGACATCATTCCTCCTAGAGAAGTAACAAGAAGATAAAATGTAAGAAGATAAAATGCTGGAAATAGAAAAGGCCCCTCCTTTGCTACCAGCTGAAAGATGAAATTCCAAGCCAAAACAAGGAAATTGTACCATCAACAAGAAGTGTGTCTCCTTTCTCCACGTCATTCACAAAATCATCATAATTCACGCTTACAGAGTCTTCTGAACCCACTCCTCTTTTGATGGTGAAAGTGAACTCCTGACCCTTTGTAAGCATGATTGGCTTTGGTAAATCTCCACTCCTGACTTCAGGGCCCTGGAATGTAATGTTCAGATTATTTCCTATTTGAATAAAAAATGACTAACTCTAAGAAACAATAAAAGAAGGGGCTAATTGTGCCCCAGACTCAAAATATGACAAAAGAACATGTATATATATTTATTTTTAAGGATGCAAAAAAATGCAGAAGGAAATAAATTATGAAAAATATTCAAAATCTACATCTTCTGTGAATGAATAGCAGCATTGCAATGAGAAATTAAAATTATAACCCGGCAGGTCATAAAGTTTTCAGACAGTTAATACTGCCAACAACCTGAATACATTACGAGAATTCAGCACATATACAGCTCCAGTTAGAAGGAAATCCTAGAGAGTTCTTAAGCTTATAAACAGATTGAAATTATGATCAACTTTTATTACATTGAAATTATAGTTTATTATAAACTGATTAGAACATCAAGTTTCCATGCACTAAGTTGAAAAGAATTCCATACAGAGAAAATTATCATGGTTCATAAGAATTATAGGTGAGTTGATACTCTAAAAAACATTTCACAATTATATAAGTTTCAAACTAAATAAGATTGGACTTTTAAAAGTAAAATTATGCAGTATAAAAATACAAGTGCAGATAACCATCTATGTTTCCACATTTAACTTATTACTGTTACTTATCTATTCCAATACAACTGAAATCCCTTGTTTATTTACATAACCATGGTAATTTCACGGCCAAACGTTACCTTGGTATCCAACATAATGGCAATGACATTGTCCGCATTTTGTGCATTATATTCTTTAACAAGATCAATGACTCTCTTGTGAGATGCATGGTCTCCATGAGACATATTCATACGAGCAACATTCATCCCCGCCTCAGCCAGCTTGCGTATCATTTCAGGTGTGCTTGTAGAAGGACCAATAGTGCATACAATTTTTGTCTTTCGCTGTTCACTAGGTTTTGTCCATATGCCAGCTGACTTGTCTTCTGCATCTACACTATCCCCAGGTGGAATGTTGTCCTTCCCCTGCCCAGACAAGAGAATCTAGCAGTAAGCCATGGAATAGAAATCAAAAAATAAATAAGGGCAAATTCACCAAAACGAACAGTTGAGTTTTTCCTATTACGACTACAAAAGATATCAATCAACAAGAAACATAGGCAACTCAGAAACTCAATTTGTTCTCAGATAGAAAGTAAATACAGTAGCATATTAATAGTGCAATTCAATAGAAGAAATTTGGCTTTTGGTAAACCCATGCAACATTAGCCTCGTGTTTTATCTGTTTCTGAAAATAATTTTATTTGTCAATGCCAATTTTGTCTTGACTAGCTTCTACTATTGTGGATTTTTCAGCTGAAAGGACTGTGTAAAATCAGAGAATGCAACAAGAGAGAATAACAGATACAAGTTTCTAGAACATAGAGAAACAACAAGAGAGATTTGAACTACCTTTTTCAATTCTAAAAACTTGGTGAAGAAAAACACAGCTAATAGTTTCTCTGAAGCAGTGTAAATGAATTGTAATACCTACAATAAAGCAACAGCATTAAGAAAAGAAAGATTCTGGAAAAGACGATCAGAATGTTGACAATGAAGGGAGACTTGATCCAAATGCCTAAAAAAGATGGATGGTTAGTACCATATTCAAAGAGCAGGTTATATCAGAAAATTCGATACAGCATTTGATTTTTCTGCTTATAAGTTTTCGAGAAGAAGAAAACACTGCCTGTATTTTTTTTTAAAAACTTGGATAAAGGGCAAGGGAAGATACAAGATAACTAACATATGCAAGCAGTTTTGTTCAACTTATTCAATTGTTTTTGCTTGATCTACTTTCAATTCGAACATAGGGAAATGAACAAGAAATGGATATTTATATTATTTGTTAAACTTTGGCCACAGTTAAAAATGATCATTAGGATACAACACAATGAAAAACTTATTGCAGCTTTTGGGTTACCTTGACTGCAGAATGATGTTACAATAGAGAATGAATATGATGTATGACAGTTACAGCACAAAAAATGAAAGGAAGCTACAACATAGTTTTACCATAGTTTTTGGTTGCCTTGAATGCAATTTGAATTTACAACACAAAAAAATGAATATGCCACTACAATACAGTATAACATTATAACACAGTTTTACCGTAGTCTTTGGTTACCCTGAATGCATGTCATGTCACAACACAAAAACTGAATGCGACATTACAAAATACAGCACAGTTTTACTGTAGTTTATAGAACATAAGCGATTCATATGGAGCAAAAATGAAGAGCAAATAATGACAAATTGCATCCTTCTATTTGAAAATTCCAACAAAGACATTCCTTAAAACAAGCTTTAGAAAAACTCATTTGACATGTAATGAACAATTTCCATCAAATTGCAGACCACAAATAAATCTGCAGACTGTTTCACAAAATGGGTGAATAAGAAATGTGCAAGTAATTGACAAATTGTTAAAATAAGTTTGAAACATAAAAATAATAAAAGGGCAAAGCATTTGACAAAAAGTATGAATGAGATTGGAACATAACCATGAAAAGTGTGCAAAGTGATTAACAAAATGCTGAATGAGATTGGAAGGTAGCAATTAGAAGCCTCCAAAGTGTTTAACAAAACGTCTGAATGATATTGGAACATAACAACAAGAAATGTGCAAAGTGTTAGACAAAATGTCTGAATGAGATTTGAAAATAACAGATGAGATGAGAAAACTTAAAAGTATTTGACAAAATGCCTAAATGAGATTGAAACTTAAAAACAAAAACCATGCAATGTGTTTAAGAAAATGTCTGAATGAGATTTTAACATAACAATGCAAAACGTGCAAACTTTGACAAAATGTCTCGATGAGTTTGTGTCTTAGCAAAAAGAAGCCTTAGTCTTCTAAATCTTTACCACCTTAAAAGACTCAAAGCATTGCCATAATGAAGAAATTAATTCTATTAAACATCATTCCCAATCGCATAGACAAAATGCGGGAATGAGAAACATGTCAGTACTTTATGAGAGAGAAAAGTGCATAATGTTTGACACAATGTCTGCATGAGAAACGTGCAAAGTGTTCGACAAAATGTTTGGATGAGAAATGTGCAGAGTGTTCATGTTCGACAAAATCTCTATATGAGAAACGTGTAAAGTGTTTGACAAAACGTCTGAATGCAAAACGAACATACCCCCAAAAAAACCGAACTTGCAAGGAGCAATAACCATCTAAAGCCTTCCCAAGTCTCAAAACCATTGCCAATTCAAAACAATAATAATAATAATAATAATAATAATAATAATAATAATAATCCCCAATCCCATGTCAAAGTAAAATCAAACCCCAAAAAACCCGTGTAAGATGCGTTAAGAACTCCAACTTACACGTTCCAGAAGATCTGCAGGGGACACAGGAATCAGCTCCAGCTCAGGCTTCGCCACCCTCTTGTTCCTCAAGCTGGTGGCCTCAATTAAGGACCTCGCCTGAAGCCTTTTGTTCTGTAATTTTCTCTGCTCAAAAACTCCAACCCTGATACCCAAAAATCTGGACGAACCCAACTGTTCCTGCAATGAATTCCTGTGCTTGGCAGCAAAGGCCTGAGTGCTTGAACATAACACAGATCTACTGACTGCTGCCTGCGCCATGTTTGTCTGGGCTGAGTTCTAACAGCACAGAACTGATGTGTGGAGGTGGATCAGCGCATTATTTGAATGAATAAACATACAGCAGAGAGCTTCGATGGCGATATGTTTCACGTTTGAGCGGAGTTCACGAAGATTTTCCTCCTAGCCTCTCTTCTGTATATTATTTAAAGTGATAAACAAACTAAAAATTACTAACAACTTTACAAAGGACAAATTTAAAGATACTCACAAAGTTCCGAATTCCAGCAACTTATATCGGCAAAACCAAATAAAACACTCCATATGGGTGGTCAATTTCAATTTTTCTTTTAAAATATTTGTTGGAGAACAATTTTATGTTGTACGGCGTCACCAATTCGGTGCCAAACCATAACCCCATTAACCCGGGTAGAGATGAATGCAGGTTTGCATTGATTAGCTTGAATGGTATTAGATTTTCATTAATGCATGGTGAATTTTTTTTCATTGAATGGTCGTTGGTTCTTATTAATTATGAGGTTGAAGTTTTTGGCAAATTCAATTGCAATTTGGTTTAATAAGGGTAAAGAGAGAATTTTAATTGCAGGTTAGTATTTTTTAGTTATGGGTAATTAGATAGAAAATGTTATTTTTGTTTTTTCCAAGAGATATAATTTATAAAGATTTGTGTTCAGACTTTGTGTATATTATGATATATGAAGGAGGTATTATTATCTGTATATAGACTTAAATTTTTAATTATTTATACGTAATTGATATAAATATTCTATTACATGATTATGTAGACACTAAAAAATATCATTGTGCATTTATTAGTCGTAAAATTACAATACTCTAAAGTATGTGTGTGTATGTTGATTATTGGTTCAAATTAGGCTTTATATACATGTGTCCCATTGTTTTTATATCTCCTTTCTCCTCTCTCCTCCCTCCATTTCCCCTCATGTTAATGGGGTTTTCCCCATAAACATACACTATATGTTTTTGCAGCGTAGGAATATAGATGTGAGCCTTTGGTACCCATTTGGGGTCCCCTAGAGGTTATGAGTCCTTTTCTGATAGTTCTTCTACCAGTTCGTTGTCGGATTTTGTGTCAATAGGGTCTTAATATGAATTTAATATGTCTATAAATATACAGTTGTATTAATGCATTTAGGACATTGATAAATAGAAACAAATAATGCAAGCATGTAGAGAAGGCATTCAAGAATCTAAGTAAATCTAAAGAACATCTAGCATTTACTATTATATTTTAGAAGAAATCAAGCATTCATTATAGCTCAGAAACTCATAGTATATACATATTACATCATAATAGATTACCTAGTTGAATTGTATTTAAAAATACTTGGTGTGTTACAACCAATATTGTATACACTTGAGAGCCCTGAGAAGTAGCGAGTGCTTAAAACCCCGATTGACCATAAGCACATGCTCAAAAAATAAAACCATTTTCTTTATCATTTGCAAGTTCAACTACCCTATTAGGGTTTGAAGAAAAAGATTGATTTCCCATAGATCGGCATGAAGATTCAAGATTTGCAATAAAGGTTTTTGGAACCCTGGAACTAACAAATTTATTTGTCAAAACAAATTTTGCATGTTCTTTATTCACTAGAAACATTAATTCCATAGTTATAGATACCAAAAGAGTTGAGTGTATGATTATTATAGGTGCTCAAGTTACTACAAGTTTTCTAAGTTCTCATTGTCTTGCCAAAAAAACTCTAATTTTATTGTCAATTGTGATGATTATTTTCAAATTACTCAACAATCAGGGTATTTCTCTTAACCCTCTCTTTGACAATTATTACTCTAGAATTATAATAGTGACTAAGTATAGTTTTATTTTCTTACTCTTGATTAGGCCTAATTAATTATGTATGGGTATTATTTACTATGTTTTTAATTATGTGAATCAAATTAAGTGTAATGGGTAAAATACAATAAAATATATAATTTATAGAAATTAGAAACTTGCTAAAAATAGTACTTAACTAAGGTTAGAGAGTGTTTCTCAAAACTTAAATATATCTAACTATGCATGTTGAGTGTAATTGAAAACTGTATAGAAAGAATTGTAAACATAATCGTGTTAGAAAATAGTAAGTCACTTACTATTGGTACAAGTCCACAGGAGGTGGACATGAGCACATTGTGGCCTTGTCTATTGATTGTGGTCGCAACCTGGTTGACTCTATTGTTGATTTTTCAACTTGGGTTTGTGTGACTACTTGCAAGGGTTGACTGTTGAGTTTGGGGTGCTGATATGTCACATGAAATACCTAAAAATAGGAACCCTAGGTCTTGGGCAAGAAAATCAATAGGAATTAAATGCAAAAGAGGGAGAATAGGGTTAAGAGAATAGTTGAGCGCCTCAGAAACCCCTTGTGATGAAATATTGCATACATAGCCTAAATGGGCCTTAGTACGATGTACTTCTCCCTCCTAAAGTACTTGTGTGATTTATGATTATACAATTAGCTCGCTATAGATACTAGATTTTATTGAAGTGCTTGACAAATGGTTGCCCTTGACCTACTATAAAAGCTACTGAAACTTGGCCTATGACTGTTAGGATGCTTCAAAATTGAAATAGGAATAAATAGTGTCAAGTAATTATTTGATAGATGTTATTTGTATGTGAAGAAGCCTTGATGTGCTTATATAGAGGAATGTTTTAAATGTTTTCACTAACCAACTTTACAAAACGTGTTGAAAGGGTAATATTAAGTGACTTGAATTTTAAAAGTTATTGTTGGAGCATGGGAGACAAGGTCACACTAGTTGGACGGGGCCGCAGTGCGCTCATGTTCACCTAGTGCAGAATTGTCCTAGAATACCAAAGACCATTGGGACATGCTTAGCAAAGGTATTTGAATTGAATAGGTGTAAATGTGATAGCAATAGGGATGTATGTGTGATTTTTTCAATGTTCGCAAGATAGAGAAAGTTCATGTATAGATTTTAGGTTAGAAAAATGTAGAATAGACAAAGCATGGGTACAAATGTCAAGAATAAGCATTGTCAAGCACTTCATGATTAATTTTGAGTGTCTACATTTGCCTTCACTTTATTCTAGTGATGCAAGGAAGTGAAATAACTATAGTAAAGTATATGAAAACTAAAGTGTATACACACACTTTATCTTTTGATGTGAAGTTTGATCATGCAAGATGCCTTAGTACCAAACCTACAATAATGCCACTGAAAGTTGTCATTATCCATATTTGAAAATTTAAAAATATGTAACTTGAATTTTGAAATTTGAAAAAAGAAAAAGGAAAGTATACCCCTAGAAGAGTATGTGATATAATTGCATCATAACTTGGAATTGGAGAAGTGTTTGCTCCCTTGTTGAGGTATTTGGAGAATTGTTGAACTTGTGATGAATTAAGAGTTATCAAGTCTCAATTTAAAAACTTTTGAATGCACTTGAATTGGAAAGATTGTAAGTTCCACTCTCATTTGATTGTATAAAGTACTCTATAAAATATTTGAAGGAGGGAACTGACAAGCAGTCTTTTTACCTACCAGTTATCTGACATAATGCATACAATCCAAGCCACATGGGTCGGGGTAACTACTGGTAACAACCTAAAGTAACTATTTCATTAATTATCAACCTAGGGGCATAAGCTTGATAGGATGACTTCACTGTATGTGCACATTGAATCTTCTATTTTGACTCTTGTCGGACTTATGAAAAGGAATTGCATAAAATAAAGGTGTTTGTAAAAGAATCAAACTTTGTAGAAAATAAATTGACTAAATAAAATAGTTGGATTGGAAGCTTTCATAGGACTATTCTAAATCACATAAATTAAATATAATTACTCACACACACATATAAAATCTTAACATAGAATTATATAAACAAAACAAATTACTTGTTAATACTAACTAGTTGGATCTCTATTGTAAGTCTTCCTAAGGGGACCTGTTGACCAAATTTTGATCCCAAGTCAAAATTTGTCACCCCCTCTAGGTTGAAACCTTATAGGGTTTTCAAGTGTTTGTCATGGTATTTTCATGTTCTCTAGTGGTCCTAAATTATTCCATATGGTTATATTTTGATCTAAAACTCGAAAGCTTTAGTTGAAAGATAATTCAAGAAACTAGAACAAGACAATTCAAATAATGTTATCTATGAGAAGAGATGTTTTATTGATAAAATTTTCAGACCCAAATATATGCTTATCTCTGAGAAGAGATGTCTCTTTTCCATCTCAGGTTACATCTTCATTTATACATGTTTTGAAGGTGGGGGAGGATGTGTAAGGTCACCAATATCGAGGGAGATGAATTGGTTCGACTCCAAGAATTGCTATTTTTAGAAACTTACTATTTTTAGACTGCACTACTAAAATTAAACTTTGGGGCACTTCCATTAGGTTTTCAGGGGTCAAACTTCATCGAGCAAAGCTTGATGCCATCTCACTATGTTCTCCTCATTCTTAGCTTTCTAATGGTTCAAACGGTGAGTCAATTGGAGCTATGGTGCAAAAGTTATGGCTCCCAAAAGTTTTGTCATCAATTGGGATAGACCCATCACCTAAATTGTCACCTGAATTGTTGCCCGGATCATATTTGTCCTTGTATAGCATTGTCCAAGCTCTGGTATTATGTTCACTTATCTAGTCCTATGGTCAATCTCAAGGTCTTGCATAGTCAAACATGGTCAAAGGTTTAGTTTGGTTTAAGGTCATTATAAAAGGTTATTTGAAGTGTTATTAATATCATATTATCATTATCTAATTTTTATTTGACTCTCATATGCAAAAAATGTCAATTTGACCACCTTTTTTTCCATTTGGAAGAGTTGGATGTAGCACCTCAAGGAACAAATGTTTAAGAAGATTAAACATGTCCCTAGTGTTAGAGAAAGGTTAGAGAATATTCAAGGATAGTTAGATTCTGATAGAATATGTAGTTCAACACCTAATCTTGGCAAAAGAACACTTTAAAAGCACTTGTACGGCCTTGTAAGATCATTTTTCAATTGTAAATGATTTAGAAGTGTCCTTTGGGCTCTCTCAAATAATTTTATATCTTTGGACCAAGTTTTAGGTTGAGTTAACTCCATACACCTTTTTTCCTTCATCGTTGCCTTCATAAGCTCAAGAAGGCAAATTTGAACTAAATGGTACGACTAGGAGAGAGAGAGTTAGGAGCTAAAAATTTAGCCATTGTTAGGGGTCCTAGTAAGTTTGAAATTAATGGTATTGGTTTGAAAATTTATGGCTTCTTATTTATGAATAATCACTAAGAGTGACTTCAGGCCACTATAGCCGATTCATCTAAGAGGGGTCTGTTCTTGCACCTATTTCTCTAGCTCAAAAATTGATGGAGAAGAATGGTTTTGAGGGTGGTTTTTAGAGGTAATGTATCTCCTTTTCATGGTGGTTTCATCATCCAAATCATCTCCATGAGGTGTCTTCACTTGGAGGAAAGATGTCTTGATGTACAAGCTTCTTTAATGGATTATGCTACAAGTCTCTATTTTGTCTTCATGGTGGTCACTCTCAAAGGTTTATAATGCTTCATTATTTATGGAAAATCCCTTAGTTTCATGAATTTCATGTGTTCTTTTTTGAGATGTGTCTTTTGTCTATATTCTTCAAGTGTATGTTCTTTAAGACATTGTCAAGGTTTGAAGAGTTTATTAGAGTTTTAACTATCAATTTGGCTTAAATACCAAGTAATACATCATGGTATATGGTTTTGGGATGATATGGATCCATTGAAAGCATGAGGAAATGAAGATAAGAGCCCAAACATACTTTCTAATGAGAATTCATAAGTGTTCCTTCATATACAGGCATGTATGAACTATAAGAATAGGTTGGAGATGCTCAGAGCTATGGTGGAGACTTGATATGTATCTTTATGCATTCATATGCCTCTGACTTCCTTACTTCCATCATGAGGGGATTCAAATTGGATAGACTCTCCATTCTCTACATACAAACCATATATATAAGCTAATAGGCACCTTTAGGTCTGTATAAACCTGTAGGGTAAGTTGAAGATGAAAATGCATTATCATAAGACTCTATAGGCCATTGAAATAGTGATAGAAAGTGTGTGGTGGTTGACAATGTCAATAAAACCAAGGACTTGATGAAGTGGATTGGTAGCTTATACAATCCAGTAGAGACCTACAGGCCCTAAGCCTGTAGGTCCTTATTTAGGACTAAGGTCAACCTCAAACCAACATAAGGGAGTCTTAGACATGAAAAATTTAATGCCTATGCAGATGCAAATAGGATATAATCTCAAGAGGTCCTACTCCTCACTTGACAGTAGAATATGAGAGCTTCATGTAAGCATAATCAAATGAAGAGTTTGGTAGTCAAGGAGTGAGCATTGCAAACTTCCAAGTGGAGGATAGATTTGTCCTAAATCAGAGTACTTCTATTACAACCAACATAGGGTCAAAGAGAAGAGATTTGGGAGATGTTCAAGATGTGGATACAAGTCCAAACAATCATCCTTCAAGGTAACAAGGTGTGAATGCAAATTTGGTAGCCTCTACAAGTCCTATAACTATTTAAAATTAGAATTTGGGAAAGGTAAGCAATCTTTCATTGCCCCAAGCTCGAGGTACTTCATTGCCTCCTAGGATGCAATCAAATGATAATGTTGATTCCTTGAATATCATTAATTATTTGAAGGACACAAAGACTAACATATCTCTTTGGGAAGTACTTCATATGCTTGGTCAAAAATAAGTACTCTAATAACAGTTGTCCCAACTCCATGTTTCTTCCCAACTAGTCAAGGGTGTATCCCTCACAAATGCACCTACTAATTAATGACCAATTTTGACTTCTAGTCAAATTGGATCAACCCATACTATTTTGAAATTTTTAATAAGGTTTCTTGTATCCTATGGGGTCTCTTATTGTTCTATATGTCTCACTTATCATTCCCCTAGTCCTTGTTGAAGCTCATCCTCCTTATACTAGGCTAGTCAATGAAAGTCAATCTTAGTCAAGCCTAGTCAAACTTAGTCAAAGTACCAAATTGTCTTGAATATGGCTTAATATAGTCTTTGATATGTTTCAATGGCTCTTCAAGTCATAAATTGGTCACTTGCTAGGTTTCATGTGCAAAAGGGGTCATTTGGCCACATTTTTAGCCAATTAAATGACTTGTACAAATGGTGGAGTTAGAAAATTTATCACAAAGGTGAATCTCAATGTGGAAGAGGTCAAGATCAGTCAAAAAGTGGTTAGTGTCAATTAAAGAATCAATTATATGCAAAAAGGGGGAGTTTCTCCTTAACTTTAGGCCCTTTTGGGCACTTGTACGGACTCCTTGAGTTCACCATCAGCTAAAAATGTGGGTGAAATGACTCTTCACCTCTCACACTCTTTTCCATGCTTGGTTTTCAAGGCAGATGTCAAAAATTCCATCTATAACTTATTTTCTTCCATTTTCTCTTTGCAAGCTAAGGAAGGTCATTTTCAAGTGCTTGGTGTGGACCATACAAGTGGAGTTAGGAAGAATGGTCTTGGTGGGTGAAAGGTCTCTGAGTACACTTCACTTTTATAGTAGGATTTCTCATATTGGTGGCTCCACCTTTGAACAATTGCTAACACTCTAGGCAATGCATTTACAACCATGAAGGGGTCACTATTTACACTTGTTTCAGATTTTTCTTACTTTGGTTTGATGGTTTTATTTGTTTTAGGTGTTTATCCATGCTTTCCAAGACATTTAAATGGTTCTCTTGTTTCTGAAAAGCTCAAGTGCCTTAGAAAGCCTTTTCTAGGCTTATGTATGCTTACAAATTAGTCCTTTCACACTTACAGTCATCTCACGTGCCTTGAATGGAGGTTGTACACATTAAAGAGAGTGTTTTGAGTTGGTTTCAAAATATTATTGATGAGGTTATCCAAACTAAAGGTTGAAATTTTCTTTTGAAGTGTTTGGAGAACCTTACCCTTGCAAATTCATGTTCTTTCATGTTTTTATCTGCATATACAACTCAAGACACCCACTTACAGTCTTGATGATGTCATGTTGATACTTAGAGGAATATCCTTGTGCCAAAATTGCTTATCATGGTTCAAGATGCATCAATACACCTAAGAAAACTTCTCCTAGGCTTTTTTTAGTGGTGTATCACCCTCATTGCCTCACTTATAGTCAAATGCATATCTTTAGGTGTCATTTGCAGAGCTACAGGGGTTTGTATAGAGGTATTCTATAGGTTTGAGCCCTCATGAGGTTTATGAGGTAAGTTGATGGCCTAGAAAACATTATTAAGACCCTTAAGATCCAAGCATGGTTTTGGGAAGACTTTACTAAGCAAGGAGACTGATACAAGGACCTTTTCCCTAAATAGACAAAATAGAGAACTTGCATCTTTTGTGTTTTGGTTTAAGAATCTAAGAGTGTGTTTGGGGAAGGTGAATCACGAGTTTTGGAGAGTCTCACCATGAGGCTAGCCATTGGTAAGATAAAGATAATGAAACACTTGAGAATTATGGTGTTTGAACAACTCAAAACCATGCTCAAACATACTGAAAGACCTCAGTAAGTTCTATAGGTCTGAGATCAAAAGTAACTTCTTTCAACTAAAATTGCATGTTAGGTTTATTTTCCATGAGGGAGTGATTCCAAATGATCCAAGTGATACTCATGAGCCAAGATGTCAAAGATAAGATAAAATTTGATGTTTTGAACCCTAAGCACTCTCCTTTATCCATACACAGGCTTGGGAAAGGACACCTACAGGGAGAAAAGACTAAAACTGGGAAACAAGTGTGATCAAGTTACAAGAAAGAAGATCATAAACCTAGGAAGGATTTATGTTTAATGAGCAAAAAAATACCTTAAATTCCATAAAAAACACCATGACCAGGTCCATATGAAGCCATGATCATCTATAGGCAGACCTAAAACTCATGAAACATAGTCATGCAGGGTTATCAAGTAGTGGTCCACAACTCATGTTTTGACAATGATTTTGAGATTTTAAGTTAAATGAAAGTGAAATGTTGAAAACCTTATGAAATTGGAGAAATAAATACAACCCTTAAAGAAGTATCAAGGATCAGAAGGTGCACTGACAACCTCTTTACGGACCGAGACATAGGTCAAATAAGGAAGTCAAGGACTAGGCATAGATTATGATGGTTTTAACCATCTAAGATTGATTCAAGGTGATCAATCAGGTTAGGAAGTTACAATAGGATATTTAGAAGGTCTTATCTACCATATTTCCCTAATCAAACCTATAAAGTGACCTACAACGAAGCTAAAGAGATTATAGAAGGTAGCAAACAGTGTGAAGCCTTGAAGGTGCTAGTATGATCTAAGAATCAAGGGAATGGTCCCAAATTGACCATGAAAAACTTGTGAAGAAGGATATGGAAGGGTTTTAACACCTTGATAGGATCTTCAAAGAGAGGTATCTACAGGAAAACATCTCAGTCCACTGTTGCAGTCAGATAGAGTCCTAGCTTGGAAGGAGTAAGATGAGAGTTTGACTACCTAGGAAGGAAGGGAAGATTTAAAATAGTGTAATATGATTCACCATGATTAAATTGATTTAAATTTATTCCAAAGACACTCTCAAGGTACCCAAAGACCTTTTTCTCTTGGCAAAATGAACTCAATCCATATAGACAGGCTAAGAAACCTTTGGTTCAAGGGGTAAACATGGAGATTTCACTTAGAAGAAATGTTTTGGGTGGATTATAAGGTTCCATAATCATGAAATGGGGGTGGAGAGGATTTATAAACAACTTATAAGCATGAAAGTAGTTTGGAAAGATCATCTATGAAGAGGTTTGGGCAAAAAATGCAAGAAAATAGGGTTTTTGACCCTTTTTTTGAGAAGATTAAGATGGTTAGACCCCTTAACAATGGAATTAGTAAAAAAATTGGTAAAATTTGTAATTAAGACCTTATAAATCTTCCCAATCATTAAATTTACACCAAAAAAATAGGGCAATAAGCCTCTATATTGTCTCATAGGTAAGGTGTTTTTCCCATGTACAAGACTAGTAGTTTTGGGGAAAAGTGATGAATAGTGAACCAGAGATCAATTTGATCAGTCAATAGGGTTTATATAGCTATAAAACACATGGGGAAACATAATAAACTAGTCTATAATGTTTGAATGTAAACAAAGTGGTCTAGACAAGAAGCTCTGCAGGCAAACCTAGTGAACCAACATGCAAATTTAGCTCCAAATACAAGGTCATTTCAAATTCCAACCCTTGCCAAGAATTATAGTGTTTTTAATAATGACTATGGGGGTGAAAATGATGTTTAAAATATATGAAAGTGCATGGTAAGTGAAAATAGGAGTCTTTTGGCTCAAAGGTGCAGGCAGACCCATTGGCAAGGTATAGACCTAGTCTCAAAGCAGGGGCCAGTTTCATTCTAAGCCCTTGGTGAGATATTATAAAGATTGGATAATGTTTATATGGAATTATCAGATGTGATTCAACCTTTTTTTTGTAGGAAAAATTTCTAAGAAGCCATTTTTGGCCCAATATGTGCTCAGACCCTCACATGATGCAAAAAAGGAGCTCAAATGCCAACTTCAAATGTTTGGATCTTCCATAGTGCTTGGCATGGGACCTTGAGATGATTGGAAAGTTAGGGAGGGCCCATAAAAAGGCCTCATTGGAATTTTTAAAGGTTTCCAATGTTTTTTATTTATGAACAAATGTTAAGAGTCCAAACCACTAGAAACCCTTGCAAACCCTACATAAGGACCTGATTGGCGAAATTTTGAAAATTAAGCATGAATATGAGATGGAAATGCCACAAAACTTTATGAACATGTAGAGGACTCTCTTAGACTCACTCCAATGACAACTTTTGGTATGGACTTCTATGAATGGGTCCAGAATAGAGCTCTTTTTGGCCTTCTTATGTGTTTTGCAGGTGTGAAAGGGTTCCAAATGATCAAACCACTCTTGGGAGAAAGTTTAGGACTTTTTATAAGTCATAATATTCATTTGATCAACTATCTCACCTCCTAAGCCTATATTTTATCTCTTTCATTTCAGACAGTCTAGTGGGCAGATATTGAACTCTCAAGGAAAAGTAGTGAAACTTAATTTGGAAAGCCTTTTAAGGATAATTTATTGAAACTAATGATATGGACACCTTTAAAAAGTGTCACTCCCCCTTGTGCATGGATCAGACTTAAGAATTGGGATGGTTTTAGGTGCCAAGTGTGAGAGGTGCATGGAGAGAGCTCATTTTGGGGATATCATGGATGATTGTGCATGGTCAAAATGATAAAAATGATTAGAGGCTAATCTAATACATGTGAGGGCTTGTTAATAACCCATCATACTTAGACCCATCATCAAACTTGATCAGTTACAATGATAAGTGTTAGGTTGTGGAGCTAAAAGCTTCACTAATGCAAACAGGGAAGGAGGTTGTTGAGAGGTTGCTAAGTTGCAGGTCAACCGACGTCGGTCTGATCAACTGACGTCGATCATATACAGTGGGAAAGGCAACCAACATCCATCAGGTATCAGCTGACGTCAGTCATCCCTAGCCTGACAAGGACCGACGTCGATCGCCTGTGTAGTTCCAAAACTGCCAGTTCACAGACAGTTAGTTAACGAACCGGTTGTTTGCATGTTGAGAGGCTAATTATAATCTTGAGCTGCGGATCTAATTATTGTAATTAGATGTCTAATTATTGTTTGCATGAGATCTATTTAAGAGACTCATAGGCTGTATTGTAAGGTGTGCTAGTTTGAGTTGAGCAAAGTTAGCTCCTTCTGTGTGTGAAGTGAGCAAGGGTGTTCCTCCTAGTTCCATAGCAGTGCCAAGTGTGGGTGCTAGTTTTGGAGAATCAGAAGGGTTCTTCAGGTGTGTAGGATCTCGGTCAGCAGGTGTTGCAAGGCCAAGTTTGGAGATCTACATGGGTAAGTAAGATCATTGATCTGCAGGTGTATGTGTGTGCAGGATCCAAGTTTGCAAGTGTGTAGAACCAAATTGATTTGTAGGTGTGCAATATCAGGAAGGATAACAACACAATAAGGAGCAAGATTAGGAGAGATCTACTTGGAGTACGGTATGTACTCGATCTAGAGCAAGAGAGGAAGGCAAGGCAGTTCCTTCCATAAGTAAGATCATTTGGGTTACAGGTTGTTGTAGTTCTTGGGAGATCTACTTGAAGTACAATTGTGTACTTGGAGTGCGTGGAGCACTTGTGGAGTGCATGGAGCACTAGTGTACTGGCAGTAGTGGATATTGACTGGTTGGAGGTGAACACCAACTCTGTGTTTGAGTTGTGTGTTGGGACCTTAAGAGAGAGAGCTTTGAGGAAAGAAGTACTATACACTTGAGGTGTGGGAAGCCTCTGAGAGGTGTGAAGAAGAAGTTGCATCTTCTTTATTGTATTCTTTTTTGGATGAGTATTAATACAGGTTGTGTATTGTCTCTCATATTCTGTGTTGTTTCTGAATTCTAGTTACTTGTTACTTCTGGTTAATTCCACATCTTAAGTTGCTTATATATGGTAATCAATTGTGCTTCTACGGGTTCCTAATAGTTGGTATCAGAGTGAGGTTGTTGGCTCATAGCTTGATACCAACAAGTGGTATCAGAGCTAAGGTTGCAGGGAGTAGGTTTTGTGTTTGGTTACAAGTCACTCTCAGGGGTTTTTGATTGAGTGGGAGTATAGCAATGGCAGAAGAAAGTAAGCTTAGAATGGAGGAATTGAAAAGCACGAATGGTCAATTACAGTCCTATGGAAAGAAAGAGCAGGGAAAAGAAGATTGTTGGTTGGTAGAAGATCAACATGAAGGAACTGAAGAAGTAGATGTTGCAGGGGTTGTTACACAGGATGCTCTGGTATGTTTCTTGGATAAAGTATAATCTTGGTTTATAGATTCTGTTGCCTCTTTCCATGCAGCCCCAAAGAGAGGTGCTGGTGAGTCTTGCCAAAGAATTGGCAAAGGGGAAGTGAAGCTGAAATTGCAGGCGGCCAAGACATGGGTGTTGAAGGAGGTCATGCAGGTCCTAGTCTTGAAGATGCAGCTAATTTCTTGAGGAAAGTTGAGTGATGAGAGATGCATAAGAACTCTCACAGCGGATGCACTTGAATTAGCTGGTGGTAAGAAAGCAGGTACTCTTTATCTACTTGCTTATATTACTGATTCTTCTTCTGTTGCAAGGACATGACTTTGTAGGCTTGGTCACATGAGCAAGAAGGAGATGCATGTTCTTAAGAGGAAGTCAGATGTATTTGATAAACTTAAGAACTGGAAAGCCTTGGTGTTCTTGGAGGAGATGACGGACAAAGACCATTAGATGGGGCTGGATACTTCTGAGTAGGGCAGTTTGGAATGGGTTTTGATTCAAAGGAGCTCACAGGTAAAAAGTCATCACTCACAGGCGAACACAGGTATCGGCGTCAGTTAGGAGAAACCGGCATCGAATAGACAGGTGCTAATGTCAGTCATGTGCAGACCAGAGCCGGTGGTGTCAGGCAGGGTAAGACCAACGTCGATCAGGAGGACTGACGTTGGCGACAGTAAGACCGACATCGATCAGGAGGACTGACGTTGGCAATAGGTAGACACCGACATCGGTGGGGTCGGTAGTCAGGACAGGTGCATGGGAACTTACGTTGATCAGATGCAGACTATGTGGTGATCAAGGTCGATCACTGAGATGGATTTTGGGCCGACAACAAGCTATCAAGGAGTCTCAAATGCCCATGGGGAGGACTGAAAGTGTAAGTAAGCCTCAAATTCATTGTCCCTCTTCTTTATACTAGTTGCTGACTGTAGAGCAGGAAGGATCTAGGAAACAGTGGGAGCATGGCATGAACAAGATGCAGGACTAAATGGGAGATTTGGTAGGGTTGCCAGCTAGTAGGAAAGCACTGAGACGAATGGATACTTTGGTTAAATAATAGAGAGAATGGACACGTGAGATGGAAGGCCAGGTCATATGGTCTTGAGGAAGCTGCAGGACAGTGGTATAGGTTTTGACAGGTGGATGATAAAGCATGGCTTTAGTCAATGTCAGTGTAACCATTGTGTTTGTCTTACTAGGTGGATGATGAGTTGCGACATTATCCTGTTACTATATGTGGATGGTATGCTAGCTAGTAGGTTCAGACATACAGGGTTTTACTGAGCTAAGGGTAAGTTTAGTACAGTGGCATGTCATGAGGAATTTGGAGCAACAAAATTCTTTGGCATGGGAGACATGGAAGATCACAGGTTGATTTTGTCTCCAGTGGGAGCTGATGTGAATCAGGTGTTGACGAGGTTTAGGATGCAGAATCAGAGCACACTAAGGGCTAGATAGTTCAGTGTCTGAAATCACATGAGGTCTGGTATAGACCTGAGTTTGCCCAAGTAGTGGGTGCTGTCAAAAAGTTTGGAGCCGATCCAGGAAAGAAGCACTGGAGGGTAGTTCAGTGGATTCTCAGGTATTTGAGAGGGACTAGCAACAGGTCAACATGCTATGCAGGGTCAAGTTCTTTTCTACATGTGTTTGTAGATGTAGATGCGGTGGGTTACTTGGATGATAGGAGGTGCACCACAGGTCTTGTGGTGGTTGGTCTTCAAGGTTGAGCTTGAAGAGGGATACAAGCCAGGAAACATATTAGATGGGGTACAGGTACAGGTACAGTGTAATTATTTATCTCTAAGTGGGAGATTGTTAGGTTGTGGAGCTAAAAGCTTCACTGATGCAAACAAGGAAGGAGGTTGTTGAGAGGTTGCTAAGTTGCAGGGTAATTGACGTCGGTCTGATCAGCCGACATTAGTCATATACAATGGGAAAGGCAATCGACATCGGTCGGGTATCGGTCGACGTTGGTCATCTCCAGCCTGACAGGGACCAACGTCGGTCGCCTGTGCGGTTCTAAAACTGCCAGTTCACAGACAGTTAGTTAACGAATCGATTATTTGCATGTTGAGAGGCTAATTATAGTCTTGAGCTGTTGATCTAATTATTGTAATTAGATGTCTAATTATTGTTTGCATGAGATCTATTTAAGAGACTCATAGGTTGTATTGTAAGGTGTGCTAGTTTGAGTTGAGCAAAGTTAGCTCCTTCTGTGTGTGAAGTGAGCAAGGGTGTTCCTCCTAGTTCCATAGTAGTGCCAAGTGTGCGTGCTAGTTTTGGAGAATCAAAAGGGTTCTTCAGGTGTGTAAGATCTCGGTCAACATGTGTTGCAAGGCCAAGTTTGGAGATCTGCATGGGTAAGTAAGATCATTGATCTGCAGGTGTATGTGTGTGCAGAATCTAGGTTTGCAAGTGTGTAGAACCAGATTGATTTGCAGGTGTGCAATATCAAGGAGGACAACAAAACAACAAGGAGCAAGATCAGGAGAGATCTACTTGGAGTATGGTGTGTACTCGGTCTAGAGCAAGAGAGGAAGGCAAGGCAGTTCCTTCCATAAGTAAGATCATTTGGGTTGCAGGTTGTTGCAGTTCTTGGGAGATCTACTTGAAGTATGATTGTGTACTTGGAGTGCGTGGAGCACTGGTGTACTGGTAGTAGTGGATACTGACTGGTTGGAGGTGAACACCAACTCTATGTTTGAGTTGTGTGTTGGGACCGTAAGAGAGAGAGCTTTGAGGAAAGAAGTAATGTACACTTGAGGTGTGGGAAGCCTCTGAGAGGTGTGAAGAAGAAGTGGCATCTTCTTTATTTTATTCTTTTCTGGATGAGTATTAATACAAGTTGTGTATTGTCTCTCATATTCTGTGTTGTTTTTGAATTCTAGTTACTTGTTACTTTTGGTTAATTCCACATCTTAAGTTGCTTATATATGGTATTCAATTGTGCTTCCATGGGTTCCTAACAATAAGGTAGTTTTGGAAGGCAAATCATGAGGGGTAGTTTTCTATGCATAGAAAGGAGTTTATAAACCACTTTGTAGGTCTTTAATGATTTGAGAGGTAATTTATAACTCTTGATATTGCATGGCTCACCCCATATTTTCATCCACATGAATTCTAATTTATTTTCATTTTCAGACACTTGTCCTTGTTCCTATGGAACTTCTCTTTTCTCTCTCTTCTTCTAAGTTCTATAAATTGAGCCTTTTTGGCATTGTATGGATCTAACCACAACTGGTATGGTGAAGCCCTACTAGAATGACCTTACACTTTATCTTTGAACATTGAATACAAGTCTAATTTTGAGTTGTGAACATTTTTTCTAAGTGTGTGAGTAATGAATAGTGGAGCCAAGTGATAGTATCATCCTTACTCCCTTTATCCTTCATGTTTAAGCAAGAGTTATGATTTTAACAAGTCATGTGAAGTGTATTTATTGTACTAGGATCTTATTAAAGAAATTAATTGTCTCTATGGTGTGAAATCTGCCCCTAGACCAGTTATCTTGTTGATTGTTCTATGTATGCTACCTTCACATTGAAGCAATTATGATAGAATCCTTCAATGCTTAGAATTCATCTTGGAAAGCTTTTTTGCTTAGTAGGAGTTTGATAGTTTATGGGATATGTCTTGGTGGATCACTTCTTTATTTTAGTTTTCCATTTTATGCAAAAATTCTAACTCTTTTCATGAACAAGCATTAAATTAGGTGATAGGCATTTAAAGAAAAATCTAGGGAGCTAGCCCTCATAAACTAGAGATTCATCTCTCTTACAAGTTCCCCACAAATTGAGAGATGATTCAATGTTGCATCAAATTGTAGGAGTTGAATAGAGTGTCCTAGGGTGCATAATTTGATGCTAACACTAATATTGTGGAACCATCCACTAAGTCAGAAAAACCTCCACCTTTCTATCTTACCCTCATGATGGGAGATAAACTAGTACATATTTGCATTGTGGATAGTGGAGCAATTACTTCAAGCATGCCAAAAATAGTTGCAAATTAGTTGGGCTTGTAATATGAACTATATAACAAAGCAATATTATAGCTTGATGGGACATCAACCAAGTCAATAGGGCTCATCAAAAGTTTTAATTTTTTCTTGCACAACTACCCAAGTTTCCCAATTCTATAAGACATATTGGTGGTAGATCTACCTGCATAATTTACTATTTGCCTATCAAGAGACTTCATCACCAAGATAGGAGGACATGTTTCTACTAATTGGTCCTTCTTGGCCTTTAGAACAAGGTATGGAGCAAAGGTGACTATAAAAACACAACCATTTTCCAAGTTCCACATTGAACCATATGTGGAAGCTAGTTCTAATTTGAATTATACCATCTATGAGCAAGAGGAGCATGTTATATATGATGGAGTTCCAAACATGAAGTTATTTTAGATCTCTTCCTAGATGAATATGGTACTAAGACATATGAGTATGATCCCTATGCTTTCATCAAAGAGACAAGCCTTGGCACATACATCATTCATGATGAGGGTGATGAAATTCTAAGGTAAGTCTTGATGGTTCTTTTCAACAAGCTACACAAGGTAACTATTATCTTCACATGGATGATGACGCTAAGTCTCCAAGTCTGATAATGTGTTTCTACCTACTCAAGGTGAAGGAATTCATGAATGTGATAGTCATGAAAAAGAGGATGATCTATGGTAGTAGTTTCATGCCATAGTTCAAGAGTTTGAACAAATAAGCAATCCAACTCTCTTTCCTAAGAAACATGATCTTGATGGTAAGGTCATTGGTAGACCTATTGAGCATGAGAAGAAATGCCAAATCATTGTCAGGAAGGCTAAAATATTGGAAGAGTTCAATTAGACTAAGGTAGAAAATTGTGTGGTTAAGGAGCAACCTAGGCAACAGTCTAATGTTGACTCACTTGCAGGCATGACCAACCAACAAGAAATCAAGTTTGAGAGATCTAAACATCAATTACATTATGGTCTAGATGAAGGTAAAGCTGAGAAGGATTTCATGACTCCCAAGAATTAGAATGACAAGCACTAAATGAACATGAAAGAGATCAAGAAAGTTGCATTGTTGAGCAGTCCTAAAGGAGAGCTAGAAGGAATATTCAGTAGAGTCTTAAGTGATTCACTTATAGCTAACAGAGGTCCTATGAATAAAAAGTCTTTTGATCTTCTTCAAATGCAATTTTTTTTAACAAGCATCCATCATATGGTGACTTACTCCCATGGATCAGTTGTGACTCAATAAACATCCTTTTTTATCCTAGTTAAAGTAAGAAGAAGTGTTTCATTGCCTCAAACATGTTTTGAGGTCTGTACATAGTATAGTAGGTGTGTTATTTTGAGTTTTTTGTGTGTGGTTTTCCCTAAATTCTTTGGCATAGTGTATCTTTATTTCTTGTTGTGTTGTGTGGTGTGATTTCGAATTATTTAGAAGGCATATCAGTTTAGATTACAGTATAAGAGTCACTCCATAACCCAATGGAAGGAGAAGGTTACTAGTCCATTAGCATTGAAGGTAGGCTACCCCTGTGAATCGCCAAGAATGTTGATCAAATTTTAACCCTAAGTCAAAATTTGTCTCCCCATCTAGATTTAAACCTCATAGGGTTTTCGAGTGTTTGTCATGGTCTTTAGTGGTCCTAAATTGTTCCATATTGTCATATTTGTCCTTGTATAGCATTGCCCATGTTCTGGTCTTATGTTCACTTATCTAGTCCCATGGTCAACTCAAGGTCTTGTATAGTAAAACATGGCCAAAGGTTAAGTTTGGTCTAGGGTCATTATAGAAGGTTTCTTGAAGTTTTATTAATGTCATATTATCATGCTCTAACTTTTATTTGACTCTCATATACAAAAAATGTCAATTTGGCCACCTTTTGGCCCATTTGGAAGAGTTGGACATACCGCCTCAAGGAGAAAACATTTCAAGAAGATTCCAAATGTCCCTAGTGTTAGATAAATATTAGATAATGTTGAATTATAGTTAGATTCTGACATCATCTTTAGTTTAAAGCCTAATCTTGGTAAAATGATACTTTATAAACACTTGTACAACCTTGCAAGATCAATTTTCAATTGAAAATAGTTTAGAAGTGTCCCTTGGGCTCTCTTGGATTATTTTCTAGATTTTGACCAAGTTTTAGGTTGAACTAACACTCTAGGCACCTTTTCTCCTTCATCGCTGCCTTCACAAGCTTGAGAAGGCAAATTTGAACTGAATGTACAACCATGAGATAGAGAGTTAGGAGATAAAAATTTGGCCATTGTTAGAGGTCCTAGTAATATTTAAATCAATGGCATTGTTTTGTAGATTTATGGGTTATTATTTATAAACAATCACTAAGAGTGATAGTGGGTCAGTATGGCCTATTCATCTAAGAGGGGTTTGTTCTTGCACCTATTTATCTAGCTTAGAAATAGATTGAGAAGAATGGTTTTGAGAGTGGTTTTTAGAGGTCATGTAGATCCTTTTCATGGTGGTTTCATTATCCAAATAATCTCTATGAGGTGTCTTCACTTGGAGGAAAGATGTCTTGATGTACAAGCTATTTTAATAGATTATGCTGCAAGTCTTTGTTTTATCTTCATGGTGGTCACTCTCAAAGGTTTATAATGCTTAATTATTCATGTAAGATCCCTCAATTTCATGAATTTCATGTGTTCTTATTTGAGACATGTTTTTTATATATATTCTTCAAGTGTATGCTCTTTGAGACATTATCAAGGTTTGAACAGTCTATTGAAGGTTTGATTGTTAATTTGGCTCAAATACTAAGTAATACATCATGGTATATGATTTTGGAATGATATTTTTCCATTGAAATCATGCGGAAATGAAGATAAGACCCCAAACACACTTTCCAATGAGAAGTCATAAATGTTCCTTCATATATAGTCCTATACAGACTGTAAAAATAGGTTGGAGGTGGTTGGAGCTATGGTAGAGACTTGATACATATCTTAATGCATTATTATGCCTCTGAATACCCTACTACCATCATCAGGGGATTCAAATTGGCTAGACTTTTCATTCTCTACATACAAACCTTATGTATGAGTAATAGACACCTACAGGTCCATATAAACCTGTAGGGTAAGTTGAAGATGAAAATGCATTGTCTTAAGACTCTAAAGGCCATTAAAATAGTGATGGAAAGTGTGTGGTTGTTGATAGTGTCAATAAAGCCAAGGACTTGATGAAGTGGCTTGGCAGCCTATACAGTCAAGCAGAGAGTTGCAGGCCCTAATTCTGTAGGTCCTTATTTAGGACTAAGGTCAACCTCAGACCAACATAAAGGAGTCTTAGACATGAAAATATTAATGCCTTTGCAAATTAAAATAAGATATAAGCCCTTGAAGAGATACTAGGTCACTTAGATAGTCAGGGATGAGAATGAGATTGAGTTGGCAGTCAAACAATCATCTACAATAGTTGTACAGACTGTATATGGGAGTAAGTAAGAAGTATCTTGGAAACAATCTTAATGTGTTAGTAGACCTTATAAGATAGTGATAATGTTAAGTTTTTTTTAACTTTCAAACATCATGTCAATAGAAAGGAGTTTAGCTTCAAAGCCCAACAGATAGTCATGAGCCGTAATGAGCACCTACAACCATGACTCAAAGGTACAGGGTAAAGTTCATACAATGAAGGGGTAGAGTAGTGTTTGAAAGGTGTTTGGACCTAATTGAGATTGAAAACAACTTATTGAACTAGTGAGGAAGTTAATGATGTGAGAGTAAGGTCTAAATCACAGAATGATAGTCATGACCCTTGAAGATTGACCTCAAGCTTGAAGGAAGGGTCAACTCAGTTTCAAACCTAAAGAGAATAGTAGAGGTGTTGAGAGATGCTTTGATCCTAAACTTGAGACCTAAAATAAATTCAAGATCTTTGAGGAGATCAGTGGTATGGAGGAGAGAACTTGAAACTCCTATACATAGTCATGATCCTAATAGGCACCTACAGGTGGCTAGTGGGATAGACTGGTATCAAACCCCCCAAAAATACAAAGTATTTGAAGAGGATTTGAAGCCTAATTGAAAACCTAAAGCAAGTCCATGGACTATTAAATGAGATCATTGAGTTAGGAGTGAGGTCTAAACCACAATCTAGTCAAGTGATTCTCAGACATCACTTACAGGTTACCCCTAGTGCACACTGACCTCAAGCTTGAAGGAAGGGTATAAATGGTGGAAAGACACTGAGGTATATCTTATTTAACACAAAGATTCATTGAGATATTTGAAACCAAATAAAATAGGAACAATATTGACCAAACTTGGTTTCAAGTATATACACAGTCAATCAATAAGTTACATGTCTGCCTTAGGAAAGGGTTTGGTTTGATTGAATGAAGGTAATGGAATTTGAAAAGGTTTGAAAGAGGTAATTAGAAATGGTATATAGTGTCATGGATATCTCATATAAATAATCATACCTGATGATAGGGATAAAAATATCAAAACACAGTCTAAGACCTAATGAAGCCTAAGAAACCCTAGAGTCACAGGCAAACCCTACTAGTCTTGAGGGAAATTGAAGTGTTGAGGCCTCTATAGGCATGATCATGCTTTGAAAATTGTCAAAAATGGTATTTATGAGTTAAAAAATATAATCATTATTAGTTCAAATCCATACTAATAGTGTACATATCCATTGTTTTATCTCAGACCTTACCCATTCTATTGGCAAGGGGTAATCATGAGACTAAGAGATATTTTTAGACTCAAAGCATGAAATAAACATGACAAACCTCATGAAGGAACATTGAGGGAAAAAAAACATGATAATGGTCGTATTACACTCTCAAGTGGTACCCAATCTCAGGATTCAACTCAAATGCCCTTAAGGGCTAGTGAAGAGGTAACAAGCTCATAACCCCAAGTACCCTAACAAGTGTACTAGATGCATGCATAAGGGTAAAAAATACTACCAAATCATGTGGAATAACAAGTTAAGTTTTTTTGGATGTTTATAAACCTATCCCAATATTTAGATGAATTTTTTAGGCCCAAAACCCAATTTGGACCTATCCCACGCTCAAGAAACACTAAGCATGCCACCTGAGGAACAACTTCATATGTTCATGCCATAGCTCACACATTGCATTATAGTCTGAGACATTTGAAATATTTTAGGATGGAATTGAATAATTTTTTACAAGGGGAAGTATGTTAATTGAGGATCTATTCTTTATGAACAATCATTAAGACCCCAAACGGGTTTTAAACCCCTCTAAAACCCTGATAGTGACCAGTCAAGGGAAAAAGACTTCAAAAGCACATATGATAACAAAATTTCTCCTATAAACTATTTTATGCTTCTGAGGACTCAAAGGATGTTACCCACATGTATTTTTATGTTGATGTCACTTATATGTATTTTCACAAATGCCTTGTTTTACATGTTTTTTAGTGTTTTGTAGGTATTTTGGGAGGAGGAGAACTTAAAAATCACTGGATGAGTTCATTGTGGATGTGCAATATATATTAAATTCAAAAAAAATTCATAGGATATTATGTAAGTGGTCAAACCAAGCCCATTTTCCAGGGCAATCTCAAACAGGCTCAAAATGAAGCTAGGTAACAAGGTGATTTCATGGTTTACATACTTACACATGGTCTCAGGAACTAAAAATTGACATGGATGTTGGTGATGTACTAGTAAAAGTTAATCATATTATTTTGGGTGATTTAAAATGTGGTATATGTTTGGAGTAAGAAAATAGGGTCCTAAGCAATGAGGCCTAATTGAGGCCTAATTCACGAGAGAGAAAGTCAGAAAAGATGGGCTTCCATTCATATTCATAAGATGAAATTTGACATGGAGATATAAGATCATAATGGGTCCTATAATATTCAATTTTTTTCTCATTATCATTTTTAAGACTCCCTAAACAAGGAGGTTTACAAGTTTTTAGGGCTATAAGGAAAATAGGCCTAACGAGAGCTTGAGGAGAAAAACAAGTTCTTAGGAGTTGTTATAGGAACAAAAATAGTTTATTTACGACATGATAAAATATTTTAAAACTATTAATGGAGACAATATGCCTTGAATAATATGCACTTGAGTTTTATTATACTTGGACCAAGTTAGGCATGGGAAATGAAGAGTTTCAAGACACCTATGCACATGAATGATAGAATTTCAGGTTAGAGGAGTTTATTAAGACATGTAAGATATTGAATGAGTTTTATGACATAATTTCATGGTAAATTCATGATTTTAAGGTCTATTTATCACTCCTTTCATGTAAAGAAGGGTAATTTTCAAGAATCTAGTCAAGGTGTCAAGCCAATTTGTAACCCGTATGCCACATAGAGGGTCAGAGCATCTTAAAGAGTGAGACACATGGCCTTGGAGGTATCTTGGGATAGTCTCATAACTATCTTTCTTGTTTTAACTCCAATAGACACTTGTTAATCTCCTTCTACCATACCCTCTCTCTCTCTTCACACTTATCTATATAAGCAACCATTTTTGGATAAGTTTTTAGAATTCACATATGGTATGGTGAAGCCCTACTAGTTTGAATATTGTTTGTTCCTTTGAATAAAATATTTCAAACTGATTTTGAATTTTTAACTTTCTTGTCTAAGTGTGTGAAGTAGTGCATAGTTTAATGATAAGTGATAATCATCTATCTTTGTGTTCACTATACTCTTTCATGTTTAGTGCAAGAAGTATTGTATCTAACAGGTCACATGAAGTATAGTTAGTGTCTTTGTTTGTCTCTAAGTGTAGGTAAAATCACTAATGTCTACAATGAGATCTTTTGTTCATCCACCTTGAGAAGTGCATTGCATATCACCTTCATATTTAAAATACTTAAATTGGAATAACCTTGATGTTGAATTCAATCTTGTCAATCATATTTCATAATGCATATCCATATTAGTCTAGGAGAGATTAACTTGGTGTATCACCTCATTATGTTAGATTTATTTCACGTTCTCTCTATCTCTTTTCAACCCCAAACAAGCTAGTAGTATAGGTGATGAGCTTCAATAGACATATCAAGGGAGCTAGCCTTTCAATCTAGAGGTTTATGTTAGAGTATTGTCAATGATGTCCTATTGATGTCATGGAGGTGTCCTGATGAGTGGATGAAGTGCCTTGATAGTCTATGTGACAATGACAAAGTGTGTAATTTGCTTGTCCTAGTATGCTTGATGTTGGCTTAGTTGATCTTCATATTTTGACTGATCAGAGGTGTTTAGGGTTGAGTATGGTGAATGGAGCATGTTAAAGAGGTTATTAAGATATTACCTATGTGCATGAGTGAAACTTGTCTGGCAGTCCATAGTTTTCATCTAGATAGTTTGGGTCTAGTGACAAAAAATCTAAGTTGGCAGTTTGATGACATCACCATTACCACGTATGAATGAGTCAAGGAGAGTTGGTCATATGATTGTGATCACATTAGTCCCTAGTTATTATGCTCCATATATCAAGTCATACATTGAAGCATGGTCAAATATATGAGGGTGTAAAGTTGGCTTCTTAGTCAGAATTCATTGTTTCCCCATACTTAGGCAAATTTACAATATGGCCATAAAGAGTCAAGTAAGCAGTTTGATGATGGAATATCTAGCACATGTGGATGTTTTAGAAGAAGGTGATCACATGGGTTTATTCAGTTTTGGACCTAATTTATTTATGCTAATTTTTAGATAATGTGATGAAGTGTGTCAAAATATATGCATATGCAAAGTTGGGATCCCAAACAGTTTGACTATGTTTTTCCGTAGCCAAATTTACGTAAGGCAATAAAGAGTTGAGTCAACACTTTGATGATGTTATATCTTGCACGTGTGAAGGTGTCGAGAGAAACTAATCATATGGGTTTATTCAATTTTGAGCATAGATTTGTGTTAAATTTAAGATCATGCATTGAAGCATGGCAAAAGTTATGCATGCTCAAATTTGGCCTCTCAAACAGGTTTTGACATAGTTGGATATGTGATAAAAGTTTTTCAAAAGACATTTTAACAATGTTATATCTTGCATGCACAAGGGTTCTAGGATCAATGTGTCACATGTTGGATTCTCCTATGTGAGGAGATCATCTTGTCCAAAATTGAGATCCTACATCGAAGTGTAGAAGAAGTTATTAAGGTGAAAAAATGGCTAATTAGGCATATTGAAAGGGTCCCCATAGTCATTTTTGGAAGTGTTAAAACTTGAGCAAGATCAACGGTGTGCATTGCTCCAAGAAGTTAGGAAGTAACAAGATGATGACAAGTGTATGATATTTAACAACTAAGGAAAATTACAATATAAATATCTAATGGTGAGTGAGTGTTCATACAATTTGATCAAACGATGAGCATTAATCATTAAAGACCTAACTGATCCACAGAGATCAATGGAGCGCGCTAAGTCAAAGTTCTTAAATTACATGAGATGAGGTCAATGTGACTGAGGTTTAACATCTAAGCATTGGAAACCTATGCATTAAAGTTTAGATATGATTGATGGTGGGAGATTGATCCAAAGTTGAGAGGACACAAGATTTGAGAATTGTGTTTAAAGGTTAACTATGACTGTTGCTATTCAAATATTTGAATTTAACACAGGAAAAATTAGAGCTTTATATTTTGTCCATATCTTTTGATAGAAGTCAAATTTATTAGTGTTGTAAAAAGAAAAGATGAAGAGGACTCCATGGCACATATAATGAACCTAATTTGAAGATTTAGAAGTAAGTACAATCAAAGCTATTGTGCCTAAAAGTTAACTGCATGTTCGTGCTTATTTTGCAAGTGACCCAAGAAGGATATTTTAGCTTGTATTGTTGTAGTTTTGATGTATCATAGTGACTTGGTTATCAGGGAATATTTTAGACTCCATGAGGATGCTCTGTATGGATTTTGAAGGTGTGATCAATCTATCTTGAGTATGAACAATGCTTAAGAAGTTGATTGTATGTTCAGTAATGGTGTTCTTGTGTATAAGGTCTATGTTTGAGTTATTTGAGCATACGTAGAGGTGAGTTATGTTAACTGTGATCATTTGAGGATGTCTTAGGGGACATAAAGAGTGTACCTATGTATTTGAAAGTGGTCCTACATTATTGTTTTGCTTGAGGGTGAGCTAAATGGGTGAATAGGTCTCCATGACACCTATAAGAGCTATAAGGGCTTTATTAAAAGGTGTTGCTACTTACGGGTGACCCAAAGATGCTATGGCCAACCTATGGAGATTGTATTAAGTTGTTTATTTATGTGGGAGATGCCTTAAGGGATAAAGCATGCCTAAAGGCTGACCAAGGCAATGCTTATCAAGATTAATCTATAAATAGTGGAACTAAAGATGATGGGTTCTAGAATTTGCATGAGAGACTAAGGAGCGATTGGAGAGAGTCTTGTGTGTGTTTTGTAGAGTGAATAAAGGGTAGAGTGCCCTAAGGATGAATTGAAGATTAAATCAATTTGAAGACTATTTGTTTGACCTATAGGTCATAATTATGTTGGTAGAATAGTGTTTTTGTTGTTTGAGTGTGAGCAAAGGTGAAGTGTGATAAGCAAAGGTCCATCATCAGGGGTTATTGCCATTGATTCATAAGTGGATGTGTTCATAGGTGTTGTTTGGTAGCTCAACATCTAAGGTTGTTGCAACTTCCTTATAATGTGAAACTTGCTAAAAGGTTTAGTTGTTGTTGCAACTCAACTAGACAGGTGTGGCAACACCTTGTGGGATTGAAGTCTCACTAAATAGAGATTGTAGTTCCTTGATCATTTATATATTATTATTATTATAAGACAATAGTCCAATTATAGGTTTTAGTGGGTTTTATTCCCCGAGAGGGTTTCTCACGTATGTCTTGTGTTATGTGATTGATCTTGCATTGTCTCTTTTGCTCATTGATGTGAATGTTGTGTATGCTTTAAGAATGATTGTGGTTACTAATTAAGTATTTGTGATGATCAAAATTTAAGTTAGCTTATTTGGGCTCACTGATTCATCCCTCCTTTCAATGATTGTACCTCTAAAAATTGGTACCAAAATAGGTGCTTTGGTAAAGGCTTAATAACTTGAAGGTGATCCAAGGTACAATATGGGTAGTCATCAAGGAGGTTTTTATACTAAACAAGCACCGATGTTCAATGGATATAATTATGTTTTTTGGAGTGTAAGGATGAGGACATATATTATGTCCCTAGGTTTTGATGTATAACAATCTGTTCTGGATGGTTATGTTGTTCTTATTACTCTATCTAGTGTTACAAACAAGAAGTTATTTGAGAACAATTCCAAGACGATGAATGCTATCACTTGTGATCTTTCATATATTGAATGCACCAAATTAATCCATTACACATCTGCTAAAGATATATAGGATAAAATGAAGATCATTTTTTAAGGAGATTCAAAAGTCAAACTTGCTAATTTGTAAACTTACATAAGGCAATTTGAAAGTCTCAAGATGAAGGAAGAAGATTCTATGGTATCTTTTCTGTAGAGAGTTGTTGAGACTATGAACATCATTAGAGGACTTAGAGAGAATCTTGAAGAGGCAACTATATTATAAAAGGTATTAAGGTCTCTATCTCTCAAGTTTGATCTAAAAATATATCTTTTATAAAAGAGAGTCATGATCTTACTCAGTTGAAGATGGATCAATTGTATGGCATCCTTACTGCATATGAGATGAGAATAAATGATGATATACTACCAAAGAAGGAAGTTGAATTCAAGATAAAGATGAAGCCTAAAAAGAAGTTCCAAGGTAAGAATTATAGGATATATGGGCTCCCAAAAGTATGGAAGCTTAAATATTGGTCTAGAATTATGTGATGAGTGTCTCTAGGTGATCAAGTAGTTTCAGAGGTGTTCATTGACCAGAAGGAAGTTTGTTGACCTTGCTTGTTTTGAGATTCTAGGGTTTTGGGCTATACTAAAAAAGTGGTTTGCCTTAAGATTTGAGGTTTGAGGCTTCTTAATATGTTTAATGGGCCACATAGATGGTCAAATCAAGCTTCATAAAGATTTGAAGGTTTGTGGTTCTCAAATTATTTAAGTTTTTTTCCTTATGGAAGGCTAATTAGCTAGTAGGTTTGTGAAAGAAGTATGTTAAAAAAGATGTTCCTAGTGATGAAAGTTGGTGTGCTTAAGGGGGCATATGAGAGTGCTATAGATATGAATTTTTAGGTCCTGAAGATGTGTCTTCTAAAATTGTGGGCTCTACAAGTTTCAGGTAGGGCTACAAAGAGGCTAGAGAGGCATAGTTTGAAGAAGAGTGATTTTTACTTAGTTTTTCCAAAAGAGCAAGGTATGAGTATCTGAAGGTATGTCATCAAGTTTGTTCAGTACATGTTTCCTATTTTGTATAGTGCATATGTAGAGTTGGTGGTCATGGAAGTGTCTTGAGAAAGAAGGCTAGTAAGCCTGCATGGTGATTTTTTATGGTGTGTGGAGATCCGAAGATACTTAGAAGGTTAAATTACTTAGAGATCTTAGGGGGAGTCCCTCTTAGATTTTTTTGGTGAGGTATATCAGATTTATATGGTTTTGTGTGATCTTTCTTCATTGGTTACAATGCTTGATTGAAGAGAGGTTGACATGGAGCAAGATGAGGTTGTTACGACAAGTAAAAGTAGGCTCAAAGTAAGGGGGAGTTTGTATCATCTTTCTAAGATGGTACTTTCCTATTAGATAGTATTATTAGGTCCTCATGATCAATTTTTGCCCAATTTATCATTATGTCAAAGGGGGAGAAAGTTTCTATATGGGAGAAAGTTCCTCTTATGAGAGTGTTTTGAAGAGAGAGAAGATGAGGTGTATATTGCTATATATGATGGTTGCTGACATCAATGACAAAGGAGAATATTATTGGAGTGTTATCAATGATGTCTTGGTGATGTCATGGAGGTGTCTTAATGAGTGGATGAAGTGCCTTGATAGTTTTTGTGATAATGATAAAGTGTGCAATTTGCTTATCCTAGTATGCTTGATGTTGGCTTAGTTAATCTTCAGAGTTTGATTGATCATAGGTGTTCAGGGTTGAGTATGGTGATTAGAGCATGTGAAATAGGTTCTTAAGATGTTATCTAATCTTTGAGATCTTTTGTGCATAGGTATAACTCATCTGGTAGTCTATATTTTTCATCTAGACAGTTAGGGTTGAGTGACAAAAAAATTGAGTTGGTAGTTTGATGACATCACCATTGCCACGTGTGAATGAGTCAAAGGGAGTTGGTAATATGGTTATGATCACATTAGTCCTTAGTTGTTATGTGTTAGATATCAAGTCATGCATTGAAGCACAGTCAAATATATGAGGGTGTAAAGTTGGCTTCTCAGTCAAAATTCATTGTTTCCCATACTTAGCCATATTTACAATATGGTCAGAAAGAGCCGAGTAAGTAGTTTGATGATGAAATATATATCATGTGTGGATGATTCAAGAGAAGGAAATAATATGGGTTTATTTAGTTTTAGATCTAGTTTATTTAAACTAATTTTCAAATCATGTGATGAAGCACGTCAAAAGATATGCATATGCAAAGTTGGGTTCCCAGGGAGTTTGACTATGTTTTTTCATACTTAGCCAAATTTGCATAAGGCAAGAAAGAGTTGAGTGAACATTTTGATTATGTTATATATTACACGTGTGAATGTGTAAAGATAAATTGATCATATGGGTTTATTTAGTTTTGATCATAGATGATTTATGTTAAATTTAAGATCATACGTTGAAGTGCAACAAAAGTTATGCATGCTCAAAGTTGGCCTCTTAGGTAGGTTTTGACATAGTTGGATCTGTGATAGAAGTTTTTCCAAAGGCATTTTAATGGTGTTATATCTCACACACATGAAGGTTACATGATTAGTGTGTCACATGGTTGGATTCTCCTATGTGAGGAGATCATCTAGTCCAAATTTAAGATCTTGAGTCAAAGCATAGAAGAAGTTATTAAAGTGAAAAAATGACTACTCAGGCATATTGAAAGGGTCCCCATAGTCATTTTTGAAAGTGTTAAATCTTGATCAAGATCAAGGATGTGTGTTGCTCTAAGAAGTCAGGAAGCAATGATATGAGAATAGGTGCATGATGTTTAATGATTGAGAAAAGGTACAAGATAAGGATCCAATAGTGAGTGGGTATTCATACAGTTTGATTGAATGGTGAGCATTGATCACTAAAGACTTGACTAATCCATAGAGATTGATGGAGCACATTGAGTCAAAGTTCCTAAATTAACAAGATCAAGTCAACATGACTAAGGTTGACTTATGAGCATTGGTGGATTATGTATTAAAGTTTGGACATAATTGATGGTGTGAGATTGATACAAAGCTGAGAGGACATGAGATTTGAGCATTGTGTTTGAAGGTTAATTATGACTGTTGCTTTTCAAATATTTGACTTTAACACAAAAAAAATCAAAGCTCTATATTTTATCAATATATTTTGATAGAAGTCAT
This sequence comes from Torreya grandis, assembly GCA_037957365.1. Lineage (NCBI taxonomy): Eukaryota > Viridiplantae > Streptophyta > Pinopsida > Cupressales > Taxaceae > Torreya > Torreya grandis. Next base: position 2,726,973 of record JARHVA010000884.1, on the reverse strand, counting down.
ATTTTAAGTGATGTAAAAAGCAAAGATGAAGAGGACTCCATGGCACATCTAATGAATCAGATTTGAAGATCTACTAGTAAGTACAGTCAAAGATATTGAGCCTATAAGTTTACTATGTTTGTGCTTATTCTGCAAGTAACTTGAAAAGGATATTCAAGATTGTATTGTTGTAGTTTTGATGTCTCATGGTGACTTGGATATTGAGGAGTGTTGTAGACTCTATAAGGATGCTTTGTATGGATTTTTAAGGTGTGATCAATATATCTTGAGTATGAACAATGATTAAGAAGTTGACTGTATGTTCGGTAATGGTGTTCCTATATATAAGGTCTATGTTTGAGTTGTTTGAGCATACATAGATGTGAGCTATGTTGACTGTGATCATTTGAGGATGTCTCAATGGATATAAGGAGTAGACCTATGTTGGAAGTGTTCATGTGTTATTTTTTTACTTGAGGGTGAGCTAAATGGGTGAATAGGTCTCAATGAGACCTATAAGAGCCATAAGGGCCTTATTAAAAGGTATAGTTGCTTAAGGGTGACCCATAGATGCTATTGTTACCCTATGGAGATTGTATTAAGTTGTATCTTCATGTGAGAGATGCCTTAAGGGCTAAGGCATGCCTAATGGCTGACCAAGGTCGTGATTATCAATATTGCTCTATAAATAGTGGAACTAAAGATGATGGGTTATAGACTTTACATGATAAACTAAGGAGTGATTAGAGAGAGGCTTGTGTGTGCTTTGTGGAGTGAAGGAGGGGTAGAGTGCCTTAAGGATGAGTTGAAGAGCGAATCAGTTTGAAGACTATTGGTATGACCTGTAGGTCATAATTCTATTAGCAGAATAGTGTGTTTATTATTTGAGTGTGAGCGAAGGTGAAGTGTGATAAACAGAGGTCCATCATCAGGAGTTATTAACATTAGTTTGAAGGTGGATGTGTTCATAGGTGTTGTTATGGTAGCTCAACATCTAAGGTGGTTACAACCTCCTTATAAGGTGAAACTTTCTAAAAGGTCTAGTTATTGTTGCAACTCAGCTAGACAGGTGTGATAGCACCTTGTAGTATTGAAGTCTCACTAAATAGGGATTATAGTTCCTTGATCATTTGTAAATAGTCTAAATTAAATCTATTTATTACAAGATGGTAGTCTAATTGTAGGTTCTAGTGGGTTTTATTCCCCTAGAGGGTTTTCCACGTATGTCTTATGTTATATGATTGATCTTGTATTGTCTCTATTGCTCATTAATGTGAATGTTGTGTATGCTTCATGAATTATTATGGTAAATGATTAAGTGTTTGTCAATTAATGTGAATGTTGTGTATGCTTCATGAATTTTTATTATAGGATAGTAGTCCAATTGTAGGTTCTAGTGGGTTTTATTCCCCTAGAGGGTTTTCCATGTATGTCTTGTGTTATATGATTGATCTTGCATTGTCTCTATTGCTCATTAATGTGAATGTTGTGTATGATTCATGAATTATTATGGTAAATGATTAAGTGTTTGCAAGGATCGTAATTTAAATTGGATTATTTGGGCTCATTGATTCACCCCCCTCTTAGTGATTTTACCTCTAACAATTTACCCATGCAATGGACAACCCATAGGTCTAGGGGTAATCCCATGTTCCACTCAATTTGGAGAAGGATTAAACTACCTCTCCAAGGGTGCAAAATTGAGTGATAACAATTTTGGCATGCTCGATGGGACTATTATCTCAAGCAGTTCTTGTCAAGGTGAATGTTGGTCTTGACAACATCACAACTACATAAGTGTTTCCTAATCAACATTTGATGACTCCACTAAAGTTATAACATCTTATTACAAACTAATTTTTTATTTATTTTGTTCATTCTTCATGGTCCTTACTAAATCAACAACTAATAGAGGTTCTCATTCTACAAATCCACTCCCTTATGTTGAACTTCCTCTTGACGTTCAACATCTTGAGCCTATCTTGACACTTGAAGAACAAGAAGAGTTTGAAAGTCAAGAAGAGTAAGGGAGTGGAGAAGAGTTTGAAGGAAACATGGCTAGGCAACATACTTTCCCAACCTTCAATACTCAAAATCCTAGAAACCTTAATGTATATGATGATATCCCTCCCAATGCTACCAAAAGTGCTCCCACTTTCAATAGGGAAGGTCCTATCATCCCAAGTGAGCATATTATATATATATCCAACTTCTAAAATTTCCATATTGTCATAGAAGCTAACATATAAATCATATTGTTTGCCATGTATCTTAGGGGAAAAGCCCCTGATTGGTATAAAACATTATCGAGAGGATGCATCACTATTGGGGATGAGTTTGGGGAGTTGTTGACTCAAATATTTGAGGACAATAATGATCATACATCACTTATTCATTAGCTAAATGTTATCCAAAGAGGGCCCAAAGAAACCATGCATGATTTCAATGAAAGGTTCTAAAGGACTTGCAATAGGTTGTCACCTCTCATGATACCCCTGCAAGTTTTGTTTTTCCAACCTATCTTAGATCTATTGGGACTGATATTTGTGTCATGTTGTAACCCATGGGTGGATATAATTTATCTAAGGCCTATGATATAGCCATTAGAGCTAAGAATGGTTTGATTCAAGTTAGTAAACTCCCTCTAAAGGTCTCTATGCGCATATTGCCTAACATGTCTTCTATTCATCCATTGTTAAATCCAAGCAACAAATCCAAAGCTACTTTAAAGAAATCAGATGATGCCATTGATTAGTAAGCAAAGTTAAAGGCCTTAGAAACTCAAATTAGGCAACCAAATCAAGAATTTGGAGCTCACCAAAACCCATATTATTACCCTCCTTAATCAGATAGATTTCCACCTCAGTATAATTGTCAATGGAGGGGACAAGGTCAACCTAATTTTAATAGGCCATCTAATGTTTATGATCCAAAATATGATCCCACCACAAGAGCCATGGTTCTAGTCCATAGTAACTTGGTTCAAGGATAATAATGGCAACATCATGGACAATACATGAATGCAAATGAGGGTGAAGGTCAAGCTTTGGTTTCTCAAGGAAGTCCTACTCTTCACTTGACAACAGAAGATGAGAGCTTCATGAAAGCAAAATTGAATGAAGAGTATGGTAGTCAAGGAGTGAGCCTTGAAAAATTCTAAGTGGAGGATAAACTTGTCCTAAATTAGAGTACTTCAATTATAGCCAACACAAGGTCAAGGATAATAGATTTGAGAGATGTTCAAGATGTGGATGCAAGTCCAAACAATCCTCCTTCAAGGTAATAAGGTGTGAATGCAAATATGGTAGCCTCTATAAGTCTTGCATCTATTCAAAATTATAACTTGGGAAAGGTAAGCAATGCTTCATTGCCCTAATCTCAAGGTCCTTCATTGCCTCCTAGGATGCAGGAAAAGGATAATGTTACTTCCTTGAATATCATTGATTCTTTGAAAAACACAAAGACTAACATATCTATTTGGGAAGTAATCCATATGTCTGGTGAAAAAGAATTACTCCAAGAGTAGTTGTCCCAACTCCATGTTTCTTCCCAACCAATCAAGCATGGTGGTGTAGCCCTCACAAATACACCTAATCATATTTTGAAACCCTCAAAAAATTCCAAAAAGCCTCCACATTTCTATCTTACCCTCATTGTGGGAGATAAATTAGTACATATTTGCATTTTGGATAGTGGAGCAAGTACTTCAGTCATACCCAAACTAGTTTCAAATAATTTGGAATTGAAATATGTACCATATAACAAAGGAGTACTATAGCTTTATGGGACACTAGCCAAGTCAATAGGGCTCATCAAAAGTTTGAAAGTTTTCTTGCATGACAACCCAAGTTTACGAATTCTACAAGACATAGTGGTGGTAGATTTGCCAGCACAATTTTCTATTTATTTATCAAGAGATTTCACTACCAAGATAGAAGGATATGTTTCTACTGATTGGTCCTTCTTAGCCTTTAGAACAAGGTATGGAGTAAAGGTGACTATAAGAACACAACCATTAGCCAAGTTCCACATTGAACAATATGTGGAAGCTAGTTCTAATTTGAATTGTACCATCCATGAGCAAGAGGAACATGTTATAAATGATGGAGCATCTTCCAAACTTGAAGGCATTTCTAATATCTTCCTAGATGAATATGGTGTTGACACATATGAGTATGATCCCTATGCTTGTATTGAAGAGACAATCCTTGGCACATACATCATTCATGATGAGGGTGATGAATATTCTGAGGTAAGTTTTTATGGTTTTTTTCAATAAGCTATAAAAGGTAACTACTATCTTCACATGGATGATGACGATAAGTCTTTAAGTCTAATAGAGCATGAGAAGGAGGAAGATATCATATTTCTACCTACTCAAGGTGAAGGAGTTCATGAATGTGATAGTCATGAAGAAGAGGATGATCTATGGTAGTAGTTTCATGCCATAGTTCAAGAGTTTGAATAAATAAACAAGCCAACTCTCCTTCCTAAGAAACATGAACTTGATGGAAAGGCCATTTGTGGACCTATTGAGCATGAGAAGAAATGTCAAATCACTGTCAATAAGTTTGCAATATAGGAAGAGTTCAATTAGAGAAAGACAAAAAATTATGTGGTTAAGGAGTAACCTAGGCAACAATATGATGTTGACTCACTTGTCGGCATGATCAACCAACAAGAAAACAAGTGTGAGAGATCTAGACATCAAGTACATCATGGTCTAGATGAAGGTAAAGTTTAAAAGGCTCTCATAACTCTCAAGAAGTAGAATGACAAATACCAAATGAACATGAAGGAGATCAATCATATTGCATTATTGAGCAGTCCTAAAGGATAGCTAGAAGGACTATTCAATAGAGTTTCAAGTGATTCACTTGCAGCTACTAGAGGTCATATGAATGATAAGTCTTTTGATCTTCTTTACATGCAATTTTTTTTAAAAAGCATCCATCATAAGGTGAATTACTCTCATGGAGCAGATGTGACTCAAGAAACATCTTTTTTTATCTTGGTTAAAGTAAGAAGAAGTGTTTCATCACCTCAAACTTGTTTTGAGGTTTGTACATAGTGGGTTAGGTGTGTTATTTTGAGTCTTTTGTGTGTGGTTTTCCATAAATGCTTTGGCATAGTGTATGTTTGTTTCTTGTTGTGTTTTGTGTTATGATTTTGAAATATTTAGAAGGCATCAATTAAAATTTTAGTATAAGAGTCACTCCATAGCCCAAAGAAAGGAGAGGGCTAATGGTCTATTAGCATTACAGGCATGCTACCCCTGTGCATCACCAAGAAAGTTGACCAAATTTTAACCCCAAATAAAAATTTGTCACACCCTATACGTTGAAACATCATAGGGTTATCAAATTTTTGTCATGGTTTTGTCATTGCCTCTAGTGGTCATAAATTATTTTATATGGTCATATTTATCCTTGTATAACATTATCCAAGTTCTAGTCGTATGTTCACTTGTCTAGTCCTATGGTCAATCATTACCTTAGATAATTTTATATATTTTTACAAAGTTTTAGGTTGAAATAACACTCCAAACACCTTTTCTCCTCCATCATTACCTTCACAAGCTTAGGAAGGCAAATTTAAACTAAATGGTATGACTAGGAGAGAGAGAGTTAGGAGCCAATTTTTTTTCAATTGTTATGGGTCATAATAATATTTAAATTAGTGTCATTGGTTTGTATATTTATGGCTTATTAATCATGAACAATCTTTAGGAGTGACAACAGGTCACTATGGCCTATTCATCTAAGAGGGGCATGTTTTTATGCCTATTTATCTAGCTTAGAAATTGATGGAGAGGAATGGTTTTGAGAGTGGTTTTTAGAGGTCATGAATATCCTTTTAATGATGGTTTTATTATCCAACTCATCTCCATGAGGTGTCTTCACTTGGAGGAAAGATGTCTTGCTGTACAAGTTATTTTAACATATTATGATGCAAGTCTCTATTTTATCTTCATGGTGGTTACTCTCAGAGGTTTATAATTATTCATTATTCATGGAAGATACATCAATTTCATGAAGTTTATGTGTTATTATCTGAGATGTGTCTTTTGTCTGTATTCTTTAAGTATATGCTCTTTGAGACATTGTCAAGGTTTGAATAGTTTAATAGAGGTTTGATTGTCAATTTGGCTCAAATATCAAGTAAAAAATCATGGTATATGGTTTTGGGATGATATTACTCCATTGAAAGCATGAGGAAATGAAGATAAGGTCCCAAACACACTTTCTAATGAGAAGTCATAAGTTCTCCTTCATATATAGGCCTGTACGGACTGTAAGAATAGGTTGGAGATGCTCAAAGATATGGTGGAGACTTGATACGTATCTTTATGCATTCATATGCCTCTAAACTCCTTATATATGAGCTAATAAGCACCTACAATTTTGTACAAACCTGTAGGGTAAGTTGAAGATGCAAATACATTGTCATAAGACTCTATAGGCCATTGAAATAATGATAGAAAGTGTGTGGTGGTTGACAATGTCAAGAAAGCCAAGGACTTGATGAAGTGGTTTGGTAGCCTATATAGTCAAGTAGAGACCTATAGTCCATAAGCCTTTACATCCTTATTTAGGACTAAGGTCAACCTTAAACCAAAATAAGGGAGTCTCAAACATGAAAAGCTTAATGCTTGTGCAAAATGCAAATAAGATATAAGCCCTTGAAGAGATACTAGGTCACTTGGAAAGTCAGGGATGAGAACAAGATTGAGTTGGTAGTCTAAAAATCATCTACATTAATTTTATATATTGCATACAGGAGTAAGTAAGAAGTATCTTAGAAACACTATTAATGTGTTATCAGACCTTCTAATACAGTGAAAATGATAAGCTATTTTAACCCTTCAAACATTGTGGCAATAAAAAGGAGTTTAGATTCAAAACCCAATACATAGTCATGAGCCCTAATGAGCACCTACAACCATGAATCAAAGGTGTAGGGTAAAGTCCATATAAATAAGGGGTAAAGTAGTGTTTGAAAGGTGTTTGGACCTAATTGAGATTACAAACAGCTTCCTGAACTAGTAAGGAAGTTGATGATGTGAAAGCAAGGTCTAAAACACAAAATGATAGTCATGACCCTTATAGACTGACCTCAAGCTTGAAGGAAGGGTCAAATTAGTTTCAAACCTAAAGAGAATAGTAGATGTGTTGAGATATTCTCTAATCCTAAACTTGAGATGCCAACTAAATTCGAGATCTTTGAGGAGATTAGTGGCATAGAGGAGAGAACTTGAAACTCCTATACATAGTCATGATCCTAATAGGTACCTACAAGTGGTTAGTGGGATAGATTGGTATTAAAACCCAAAAAATACAAAGTTTTTGAATAGGCTCTAAAGCCTAATTGAAAACCTCAAGAAATTCCATGAACTATTGAAGAGGATCATTGAGGTAGGAGTGAGGTCTAAACTAGAATGCAATCAAGTGATTCTCAAATGTCACCTACAGGTTACCCCTAGTGCACACTGACCTCAAGCTTGAAGGAAGGGAAGAAATTATGAAAAGACATTAAGGTATATCTTAGTTAGCACAAAGAGTCATTGATATATCTAAAACCAAATAAAATAGGAACAAAATTGACCATACTTAGTTTCAAGTATGCCTTAGGAAAGGATTTTGCTTAATTGATGGAAGGGAATTTACTATGAAAAGGTTTGAAATATGTCATTTGAAATGGTCTATAGTGTCATTGAGATCTCATCTAACTACTTAAACCTGATGATAGGGAGAAAAAGATCAAAACACTGTCTAAGATCTAATGAAGCCTAAAAACCCTGGAGTCATTGGTAAACCCTACTAGTCTCAAGGGAAATTGAAGTGTTGAGGCCTCTATAGGAATGATCATGATTTGAAAATTAGTAAATAGGGTTTTTATGAGTTAAAAAATATGATCATGATCAGTTCAAATCCATACTAACAGTGTACATATCCACTGTTTTGTCTCAGACCTTGCCTACTCCATTGATAAGGGGCAACCATGAGACTAGGAGATCATTTTGGACTCAAATCATGAAATAAACATGATATACCTCATTATGGGACCTTGAGGAAAAAAAAACATGGTAATTATCTCATTACACTCTTAGGTGGTACCCAATCTTGGGATTTGACTCAAATGTCCTTGAGGACTAGCAAAGAGGTAATAAGTCCATAGCCCCAAGTACCCTAACCAGTGTACCAAATGCATACAGAGGGGTAAAAAAGACTAAAAAATAATTTATAATGAAAATTAAAGTTTTTTTATTGGTTTATGATCCTCTCATAGTAGTTAGATGAATTTTTGAGGCCCAAAACCCAATTTATACCTATCTCATGCTCAAGAAACACTACACATGCTACCCAAGGAACAACTTCAAATGCTCATACCATAGCTCACACTTTGCATGGGAGGATGATACATTTGGGATAGTTTATAAGGTTAGTAAATAAGTTTTTCCAAGTGGAAGGAGGTTAATTTATGATCTTTTCTTTATGAACAGTCATTAAGACCCCAAACAGGTCTTAAACCTCTCTAAAACCTTGATAATGACCAGTCAAGGAAAAAAGACTTAAAAAACACATTTGATGTCATATTTTAATCCTAAAACATCTTTTATTTTGTTTATGACTCAAAGGAGGTTACCCACATGTGTTTTCATGATGATGTGACTTGTACAAATTTCCATAAATGCCTTATTTTGCAAACTTTTTGGTGTTTTACAAGTGTTCTGAGAAGGTGATAACTTCCTAATAATTATATGAGGTATTTTGGGATGCTTCCTAGGTATTAAATTATAAAAAATTGAGAATGATATTTTTTATGTGGTCAAACTAGGCTTGTTTTCCAAGGCAGTCTCAAACAGGCTCAGAATGAGGCTAGGTAATAAAGTGACTGCATGGTTTGCATACTTCTATATGGTTTCAAGACCTCAAAATTGACATGGAGGTTTGTGATTTAATATTTAAATTTAATCACAAAATTTTGGGTTATTTAACATGTGTTTCATAGGTCTAGAGCAATAAAATAGAGTCATAATCAAAGAGGTCTAATTGAGGCCTAATTCAAGATAGAGAAAGACAAAAAAGATGGACTTCCATTCAGAGTTAGAAAATGAAATTTGAAATAGAGATATAAGGTTATAATGGGTCATAATATATTTCATTGGTTTCTAATTATAATATATACAAATACATACACAAGGAAGTTTATAGTTTTTTAGGGCTACAAGGAAAATAAGCCTAGTGAGGGCTTGAGGACCAAAATGAGTTCTTGGGAGTTATTTAAAGAACATAAATGGTTAGTTTTATAATTGATAACATATTTTAAGGCCATTTATGGATATAGGATACCATGATGAATATGAACTTGAGTTTTAGGCCACACTTGGACCAAATTAGGCATGGGAAATGAAGAGTTTCAAGACACCTATGCACATGAATGATGGAATATCATATTATAAGAGTTTCTTAAGGCATGGAATTTGTTAAATGAGTGGTATAAGATTATTTCATGGTTAATTCATGATTTTAAGGTCCATTTGTCACTCCTTTCATGCAAATAAGGGTAGTTTTCAAATATCTAGTCAAGGTGTCAAGCTAATTTATAACCCCTACACCACACGGAGGGCCAAAGAATCTTCAAGAGTGAGACACATGGCCTTGGAGGTCTGTTAGGGCCCTCTCATAATTCCATTTATTTTTTCAACTCTCATGAAAACTTGTAAATCTCCTTATACCATGTCCCCATGTTTCTCTCTTCACACTTCTCTATATAAGCAGCCACTTTTGGCTAAGTTTGTAAAATCCACATCTAGTATGGCGAAGCCCTGCTGGTTTGAATTTTATTTGTGCCTTTGACTAAAATATTTCAAATAAATTTTGAGTTTTCAAAATTTTGGTCTAAGTGTGTGAAGTAGTGTATAACTAAATGATAAGTGATAATCATATATCATTGTGTTCACTTTACTCTTTCATGTTTTGTGCAATAAGTCTGCTCTTTAACAGGTCACATAACGTGTAGTTAGTGTCTTTGTCTATATTTAAGTCTAAGGAAAATCATTAGTCTCTATAATCATATCTCTTGTTCACCCACCTTGAGAAGTGAATTTCATATCACCTTCATGTTTGAAATACTTATGTTAGAGCAACCTTGATGTTGAAGTCAGTCTTGTGAATCATCTTTCATAGTGTATGTTCATAATAAACTAGTGGAGATTAATTTGGTGTATCACCTCATTAGTTTAGGATTATTTCATGTTCTCTCTATCTCTTTTTAACCCCAAATAATCTAGTAGTATAGGTGATGAGCTTCAATAGATAAATCAAGGAAGCTAGCCCTTCAATCTAGAGGTTTAACCTTGCAATAAACAACCTGTAGGTCTAGGGGTAATCCCATGTTCCACTCAATTTGGAGAAGGCTTGACATACCTCTCCAAGGGTGAAAAATTGAGTGATAATAAGACCCTCCTCTCTCATCCTTGAACTTCAATCTTCCTCTTAACCAAAAATATGATTAACTCAGAATGTTATGTTTATTATATCATATAGTAATTAAAGATTGCTACAACAAATTACAATAACTCTTGTCAGATTTATTGCTACATTCTACACTTAATATCAAAACAATTTTATAATTAAATTCCACACCTTTTCCATATTATATTTATACCAAATATGATACTTTACATATATGGTCTAACTAGGACTATAAATAAAACATAGTTACAATGAGATCGTTCAGTTGCAAAAACATAAATTATTTCTCAAGGTTTAAACTCTACCCAATATAACTCATCCAGTATATTAAGTTATTTATAACCAAATTTGGTTAGAGATAGCCTAATAAAATTAGTGTTGAATTCAAAGCTTGTTTTTAGAACCTCCAATAGTTGATAGGTAGTGGCAACCTAGGCGAGTTTAACTTTATTCATATTTTAGCATCTATGGGATTTCTATAGCTCATTAACAGTTGTGGTAGATTGAATCAATGGTTATATAATCTCAATATTTTCTATTTTATCTTCTCATTGGCTATAAGATATACTAACATGGGATCCTTTGGTTGCAAGATGTGTTGAATAGGATCCTTTAGCTGCAGGATGTACTGACCCGTGTTGCTTCAAAAAATATTCCTATTTTACCTTTGAACTTTTTCAAACAAATATTATAATAAATAATCACAAAAAAAAAATAATCGTATTTACTTGAATCACAAAAGCAAAATCTCATTATTCTATGAAATATAGTAATATATATCTATCATGTATTAAACTTGTTTTGAGTAGGAATATACAAGGAATAATCTTAAAAAACACATATTAGGAGAGATTATGGGTAAGCAATAGACATTCAAAACATGACATTTTTGGGGATAATTACACCCCCAACTTAAGTTTTTACTCATCCTTTGAGCAACTATCCTTTACATCTCTACTATACATACAAATTTGAAGTCCAATGGTTCCCAAGAACCACTAGAGCTTTCACCTTAAAAGCCCTGGTTGTCTTCATATCTTTTTCATCTCTTGTTTTCCTTGTTCGAATATAATGATTGCTTATCATGACAATATATTATAGGATACTATAATGGAGTAGGTTGGAACATAATGGCTAATATATTTGGCCCTTTCTTTCTAATTTTTTCGATATATGTGTTGTCTATATCGAAAGTTGCTATCAAATTAAAAGGTGAGTATGGCTACCTTTTCTTTAATTCTACAGTGAGTTCTCCTGACTTGACTATGCAAGTTTTGTGTGCATCTACCCCTATACAAGATCTTAGATCTAAGTAAAATTTTTGTGCTTCCAACTATTATTTTATAAACCAAGAAGAGACTTATTTTCTATTCATCAGGCGAACCCAATCCTAAATGATGTTCGTAGGAATTTTAAATTCTCCTCTGGTTGTTAATACATTTTCTTGTTCTTTCTACTTGTAATCCACCATTTCTTGGCCTCTTTTACATTCATTGGACATATTAGAAGAAAATGCTTTTAAGAAAACATCCCCTATATATATATGGAGGTTCCAATCAAGGTCATAAGGCACAACATAATTGTGAATATAGAACTCATAATCTCTACCTTAGTTAGGCTATTCTTATACATGTCAAAAAAATCACTGGAATCTAATGCTTGATAGGGAAGATCATAACATAGTATCATAATTTTAAATTTAAGCCATTGCTTCTCTAGATATATAGAGTATACTCTAGCAATAGGCCTACAATTGATAAGTTATTCTGTCAATTTAGCCATTTCTTTCATCTTAATTTTCAATTTCATCATTTGTTCCTCATCAACTTGAACTTTCTTTCCTAGTGTAGTATTTTCATTTTTCAATTCTTTAAAACATCCAATCCATTCATCCATATATTGGCTTGTGCTAGTGAAAAGAGTGAATGGTGAATTATACCTCTATATTTGAATGGAAGTAGAGGTAAATGACTTGGCTATAGATTGGTCATGGACCACTGATGCTATCTATTTAGGTGTTACAGATTGGGCCATAGTTGTGGAAATTGGGTCTTGTAGCTATAATGCTATTGTTGCTAATGTATTCAACCCTTGGATTTCCTACTCTTTTAATTTCTTCTTCAATAGCTCAATTTCTTATAATTTCAAATCCAGAGTTGAGAATTCTTGATGTAGGGATGCTACATGTACTACATCCTCAATTTGTTATTGCATAACTTCATTCCTTTCATCCTATTATTCTCCCATATCTTCTTCTAGCTACTCTTTTTCATTAGTTGAATGTCTTTCTTCCTTAGTTGAGTATTCCCCATCATCTATCTTTGTATCTTCTAATCTCTATGAGGTAGAAGGTACTTCACTAATAGATAATGAGACATCAATTTATTTAAAGGACCCTTCAATGATGTGAATTATAGTAGGGGTTCTGGATGTTGGATTTTTTTACCATTTTCCTCTCAACCTATGAGATATCCTTCTATATAATTTTACTTGCTTGGCCTTCTTAAGATCTCTAGGTTTTGGGGTAACATTCTCTTCTAACTCATCTAATGGATAAGATTGAAGGATCAATTTTATTTTTCTCCTTGTAGTCTCGTTATCCCTTAAATATTTTGGTGTATGTTCTTATGTGGCTAAAAGTTCTTGTGTGGTTGTAGGTTCGTATGTAACTATAGTTTCTTGTGCAAGAGGTATCTCCATATCTACGTCTAGAGATTTATCTTCCCTTTCTTCTTCTTCTTCAAATTATTCTTCTATTTTTACTTCCTCAAACTCTTCTTATACTTCCTCCTCAAACTCTTCTTCTACTTCCTCCTCATCCTCTACTTCTGCTATGTACCTAGGGATATGATATACTAATGTATTTGGGTTGATGGAAATGCCAACATGTGGCACACATCCCCCTTAGTTAGTTATATGGGTCCAATATATTAGGATAATTGAGTAATTTGTGGAAGTAGTGCATTATATTATGGTTAGCCTACATTGGGATTAAGAGATTACCCATCTATTGTTAGTTATATAGAGGTCTATATAAACGAGATGATAATCGTTGTAAAGGAATGAAGTAAGCATTGAGTCTTATATTATAAGAGGATATTGGAGGTTGTCCCCTCAAAGAGACATTGTGGAGTTATTCCTTCCTAAAGGAGTATTGTATGGTGTTTCCCTACCTTAAGGGTATTCTAGTTCTACATATATTGAGTATTTGGGCATCTTAGCCCACCTATATCTTTTATGTTGTGTTGATCTACATTATATTATATATATTTACAATTATTATAAGTGTGGATCATAACAAATGGTATAACAACTTTGATTTGGGCAATTTGCATGGGATGAAACCTTAGTTTTGTGGAATCATTAATATCTTGTAATCAGTTGTGAATTTTTACACAATTGTTTTGCTGGAGTTGGAAAATATGTTAAGGAAGTTAGTTAAAAAATCGAGGTTTTATGATTAGTTTTGAGGGAGTTCTTACTATTTTAGAGTTTTTAATACTTTCATCAAATCTTATGAAATGTAAGGAATTTTTTAATGAAATTTTCAATAATATTTTATCAGAACATGTTAGAGTTACAGTAAAAATTTTAGAATTTTTTGAAATGCTTTGAGTGGTTTACTATAATTTTATGATTTTTCATAAATTCTCTCTACAGGCTAAAATATTTGGAATTTTTACACTAAATGTTTACTAAAATTAAAATATATTATAGAGGAGATACAATCAAAATTTTGGACTAGTTAGATATGTTTACATTATTTATTGAGATTCTAGGGTTTTTTTCATTAACCTTAGTTTGTGTGAATAATGGAGTTTAAGGAATTTTTAGGGAAGGAAGATACTAATGCTAAAGAATGGTGGCTCTTTTTTAAGGAGAGATTTTTTAATGATTTTTTTTTGGCAAACACGCTTGTCTCTTTTTTTATTTAGTCTTGCACAACATTGGTTTAAATAGTTGAGTTTTACATAATGATATTCTTCATGGGAAGAAATGGAACAAGTTTTCCTAGATCGATGGGATATAAAAGAAAAAGAGAATGAAGAAGAGGAATAAAATAATGATGATGTTGGTGATGAAAAAGAAAAAATAGTAGAAGAAAATGAGGGAAATAAGGAAGATCATACATATGATGAAGGAGAAAAAAAAACAAAGCACCATGATGATGATGATGATGATGATGATGATGATGAGGCTACAGATCATGTAAAAGGAGAGGTAGAAGATATTGAAGAGGAAGAATAAGGATTATATGATAAGGGTTTGAATAGTTTGTATTCAAATAAACTAGAGTCAATTTTTCAATTTGATGGATGCATTGAAAATAAGAAGGTCATTATGTCCATAAACCCTAGTAGCCATTATAACTTCATCAACATGGACATGGCTCAACATCTACATGTTCAAGCAAGAAATATCAAAGAGGCTCAAATATATGGTCATAATATTTAGGTTTTTGAAGATTTAAAGATCACTATGGACAAATATGTTTTGCATTCATATTTTTATGCTTAGGATATGGATGACATGGATATGGTTCTTAGATATCCATGGTTAGAGATTTTGGGAACAATCAATATTAATGTTCAGAATAAGTTCATGAAGTTTTGGTATAGGAAAAAGAAGGTCACTTGACATGATATCATAGTTGTAAAGGCACAAAGAATAATCAAGGTAGATCACGAAAATGAGATTAAAGCAGGTGAAGAAGAACATGTGAAACATTCAAATGAATACATAGATGAAGAAATAATACAAGCAAAGAAAAATACTTCATCTACTCAAGAGACAAAGGAACCACCAAATCAAAAGGTGGAAGAGGTAGAAGAAAAGGTTGATAAGGTCAATGTATAAATTTTTTTGAGGTATATAGACACCCACATCATCATGAGAGGAAATAATCATGGAGCCATGTGAGAAAGTGTCATAACAATAAACATTTTGGCTATATAGGAAATCAGAGTTCCAATAATTATGGCTATTCATGGAAGCCAAAGAAGGACTACTATGGTCAGGTATGGAATTAGAGTAGGAAAGTGGCCTATGGAACATGGAATCAGTGGGTAAATCACTATGAATATACATGGAATAATAATTACTATGGTCATGAATAGAATTAGAGTAGTGTAGCAGAATATGGTACATGGAATCAAAGGAGGAATAATTATTCATGGACATTAAGGTGGTATAGTTATGATCATGAATGGAATTAGATTAGCACATTGGAATTTGGAAATAAGGTTGGAAAGCTATCCCCTGCTAAGATCACATACGGGTGGTTGGATGATTGATCTTGGAGACAAGTGTGTAATGATTTGAAGCACACTCATTATTTGGTTTCTTCCTATGTTTCGGGGATGAAACATGTCAAAGAGGGAAGGAATGCTATGTACCTAGGGATATGATATATTAATGTATACAAGTTGATAGAGATGCTGCCATGTGGCACACATCCCCTTTAGTTAGTTATATGGGTCCAATATATTTGGATAATTGAGTAAATTATAGAATTAGTGCATTGGGTAATGGTTGGCCTACATTGGGATTAGGAGGTTACCCATTCATTATTAGATAGATATAAGTCTATATAAATGAGATGATTATCATTGTAAAAGAATGAAGTAAGCATTGAGTCTTATATTGTAAGAGGATATTGGAGGTTATCCCCTTGAAGAGACATTGTGGAGTTATTCCTTCCTAAAGGAGTATTGTATGGTGTTGCCCTGCCTTAAGGGTATTCTAGTTCTATGTATATTGAGTATTTGGGCATCTTGGCCCACCTATATATTTTGTGTTGTGTTGATCTACATTATATTCTACATATTTCCAATTGTTATAAGTGTGGATCATAAAATAATTCTTCTTTAATTTCTTCCTCTACAACTTCATTACCCTCTTCTTCATTTTATGCTATTATAGGCAATTGCAAAAAATATTCCCAACTTAGGTTGGGTCTATTTCTATTAAGGCAATTTTGGACTATTAGTTGAGGTAAGTAAATTTGGATTAACTGTTTGGTATTCTACAACCATTCTTATTAACATGTTAAATAGAAAAGTCGGTCCATTTATCCTAATGCCATGCCTCAAATGATTCAAGTATTTGAAATGGATTCCATACAACATAGAAGATCTTCCTTCATAGGTAAAATACCTTATAATGAAAACAATTGTTCTAGTCCATACTTGGGGTAATCATAGTTGGATGGTCTCTTGGAGGATGTTAGACTCTCATTTCCTTGGAAAAATATTTCCCTTTCTACTGTTGTGTCATATTTATCTTTCCATAAATCTCCATCATAGGGTAACCTAGTTATCATACTGATGAGTGTCTTTGTTATATTAATTTGTAGACCTTTTATAATAGCTAAATTGTTATCTAATGACCTAGAAAATTCCTCTGCTATACTCTAGTTGAAGCTGGTTAATTTTTAAAATATAACCAACCTACATTTTGATAGATTATTATGATATCTGGTTGGTTTAACAGACGTGCAAGGATTACAAGTTCATTTCTTACACACTCACCACCCATGATTACTAAGTTGTTTGAAGTGATTTGTTAAATGTCAATGAGATTTTATTAAGCAAAAATGTCAATGTAGCTACTACACTTGAGTAGGCAAAAAGGACAGTGCAGAGTTGTAAGATTGTTAAGCTCAATTATTACCTCTTTAGGCATTAAATATTGACATCTCATAGCTCAAAGTGGTTTGTTTGAGATTGTATT
Source organism: Torreya grandis (assembly GCA_037957365.1). Classification (NCBI taxonomy): domain Eukaryota; kingdom Viridiplantae; phylum Streptophyta; class Pinopsida; order Cupressales; family Taxaceae; genus Torreya; species Torreya grandis. Next base: position 2,709,784 of record JARHVA010000884.1, on the reverse strand, counting down.
CATCATTATGGATTTTTCCCCGTAATTTTCATATCACTCATCCTTGAGTGATGTAAGATCATAGAATGTGTGATAAATTAGATGAGATGAATGGGAATGAGAGCTTTGGTGGTGGGAAGGATTTATCAGCATTTTATGAAAAAGATAGTTAAAAGAGATTATTACAAGGGTTCTTGTAGCAATAAGTACTTGATTAAATTGTAATGATAGTATAATTACTATATAAAAATAATAATTAAAATAAATGCTTTAGAAAAAGTAACATGAATACCAATAGTCATCATGACTAGTTATTTTGTGAATGTGCATAGTTGGCAAGAGAGATCATAGATGATGTCATTATGCCATTGTGGAATGAGGATGTGGCGGTTGAAGATGATGTGAATGGTTTAATTAGTAATTTTTATGGATGGTTAGTGATGATGGCGACCATTTGAAGGTGAGTTCAAGTGGTTGAGGAAGATGGATGGTGCATTTCTATGGTCCAATGGAGTCTATAACACATGTAGGAAGTAAGATAAAACATTCAAGGAGTGTAAATGTATAAGGTGCATGGAGTGATACAAAAATTATATTTTGTGTCTACCAACTCCTAGGAGATATAGGCATACAGTCCTATAGGAACTGGTAACAGTTGGGTCTATAGATGTACTTATCATCCTTGCATGAAGTGAGTATTTTAGAACATGTTGTGTAATGTCTACACAAATCCTTTTTGTCAATGTGGCAATATATATAAGATATAGACCTTGAAACATTTGGTAGTAGCTGTGAAGAGGCTAGGGTATGTTGGAGCACATCAATTTGTATCCTATAGAAACAAAAATTGATCCTGTAACAATAGAAATGCAACTTGTAGTAGCAAGAATTAATCCTATAACATCTATAACAACTGTGTAAGGATTATGAGGCGAAAATTACCTTTTATTAATTTAGAGTCTTCTTTTATTTTTTTCAAGAGTCAGCAAGTTGATCTTCCCTCAAAGGTTATTTTACATGGATGTTAGCTAGCTAAAAAAATTGGTTTTCTAACTAACAACCGTCAATGATGTCCAAAGGTTTCCATTTCTATTTTTTTTAATGTTTTTTGGTTATCACCAATTGACTGGGGTTAGTTGATCAATCAAAATTTTATTTAGCCTGTACTTCACCATATTACATGATGGTACCAGCTAAAGAAAATTAGTTTATCCTTGATAGGAGATAAAGAAGGGTTTAAATAAATACCCTTCTGTCATAGAAATAATGTCATCCTTATGCTGAGAAAGAGACAATTGATGTTCATCAAGAAGTTGACAAGTGAAATTTTCCTTAGAAAAAGAATTCTTATACAATTTGAGTCAATGACCACTGACTAGTATACATAAGTGAATTGGGTCAATTGTTTATAATTTAATAAATCCATTATCAAAAACTTTCTCTATTTCATATGGCCCAATCCATCTATTTGGAGCTTAAACTTATAATCTTTATTTTTGGAATCAAAGAGTACATATCAATCTCATAGATGGAATGCTCGAGTCTTGATGTGTTTTCATGCCATCCAATTTGTTATTATTACAAAACTTTAGTGTGATAGAGTGCCTCCTTTTAAAGTTCATATGAAGCATTTAGCTAGAGGATTTTGTCTTGTTGAGCATGTGATAGGTCTAGTCTCAATTCAAGTATTATTCTTAATGCTATATGTTCAAACTCAATTGGTGAAAGAGGATTCTTACCATAAACCAACTCATAAGGGGTGAATCTAGTTTTGGTCTTCCATCTAATCATGTATGCCCAAACTACTTTATGAAGACGAGTTGCCCAATATTTCTTATGCATATTGAATGTCTTAGTAAGACTATTTTCCAATTCCTTATTTGTGATTTATACCTATCCATTGGATTGATGGTGGTAAGAAGTGGACATCTTACATTTGATTTCATACTCTTTAACCACAATAGATGTGAGATCTGATGTAAATTGTGATCTTTGATCTATGACAATTTATCTTGGCACCTTATAGCGAATGAAGATTTCCTCATACAAAAGTTTTTCCACCTTTTCATCTCTATCACGGGTTAAAGATTTCATCTCAACCCACTTAGTGACATAATCAATAGAGACCAAGATGTACTCCTTGTTGTTAGATTTAAGATCTATAGGGCCCACAAAATCAAGTCTCTACTTATCAAAAGGCTCTAGAACTAACTGAGGCTGCAATGACATCTCGTATAAATGTGTGGGTTTCCTTATACGTTAGAATGGATCACACCTACGAGTATACATCATGGAATCCTTATGTAGTGTAGGCCAATAGTATCCAATGGTGAGAATCTTGATATTAGTTCTTTTGACAGTAAAATGACCCCCCATAGGGTTCATCATGATAGGATTTAAGGATGTCAAAGACCTTATCCTCTCGGATACATCTCCTCATAATAGAATCTAGTACAGTAATAAAGAGATATCCTGAGATCCATGAGTAATGTCTACCTTTTAGGATCGAGTAGATAAATAGTTAGTAATATCTATAAACTAAGGTGTTTTAGTAGACATTACAAAAAGATGTTCATTTGAAAAAAAAAAAATCAACAATAGGGCTCTGCTCATTATATTGTAATCAAGATAGAGTTTTTTGAACTACATTGTCTTTACCTAGTCTATCCACAATGGTATTGTCAAATTTTTGTAGTAAAATTAACCATCTAATTATTCTTTCTATTACTACAAGCTTGTTCATTAAATACCTGATTATTATATTAGTGTGAATGAAGAATTGATATCTAGTAATGTAGTGTCTGAATTTATTGATGTCATAAACTAAAATAAGAAATTATTTATCTTTTACTATGTAGTTGAGTTCAGCCTCTTGGAGATTCTTACTGATGAAGCAAATGGCATAGCTTAGATATTCTTCTTTCTACCCAAAGGTAGCTCCTAGTGTAGTGTCTGATGCATTTATATGGATGTGGAAAGGCTTTGTCTAGTCAAGTCATCTGATTATGGGAGTTTTGTAAATATTTGAGTTCATGAAAGGCTACCTAATGCTCATTAGTCCAAACAAAATTAACATCTTTGGAAAGCAAAAAAATAATGGTGTTGCCTTTTGGCTAAATTTTTTAATGAATCGTCTATAATAGTTAACATGTCCTAGAAATTTTTTGACATCTCTTAGCTTCTATGGTGGGTAGGTCCTTAATTGTGTTGATCTTGGTAGGGCCTATTTTGATGCCTATAGGTGAAATGTGGTGTCCCAAAACAATTCCCTTAGTCATTAGCATGTAACACTTTTCATAGCTTAAGGATAATTGGTGATCTTAACATCAATAAAAGTCATTCTCAAGGCTACTAAGAGCTTCTTCATAAATCTCTCCATAGACTATAAAGTTATCCATATATATCTCTACACAATCATGGGAGAGGTCAGAGAATATGCTTAGAATAACCCTTTGAAAAGTGGTTGGAGCATTGCATAGACCAAATGATAGTACTGCATATGCATAAGTAACCCAAGGACAAATGAATATATTTTTCTCTTGATCCTTAGGTACTATATTTATTTTATTATAACCACTATATCCATCAAGGAAGGAAAATTACTTCTTGCTTGCTAATGTATTAAGCACTTGATCAATGAATGGAAGGGGAAAATAATCCTTCCTTATGGCTATATTTAGTTCCCTGTAATCTATGTAAATCTACCACTATCCTCCTTTACTTAGTACAATCACTAGGGGTGACACCCTTTTACTATTATAGATAGGGTAGATAAAACTTGCATCTACAAGTTTCTATATATTAGTTTAAACTGTCTTTGACTGTAGGGTTCATTCTACGTTGAGGTTGGCAAACGGTTTTATATTCTTATTTGATACATATGTGATGGGTGTATAATGCCAAAAGAATTACTCTCATATCATGATAATCCTAAGAAAATGCTACATTTTATTTCCAAAGCATTATAAGTATCTTGGTTTCTTATTGGACTATCTGTAGACACTAGAAAATTGCACACTTATAATTTTTGATAACTAAATACCTCAGGACCCCCTAAAACTACTTAACCCTTAACCAACCCCTCTTAGCCTAACCAAATCACTATTCTCCTATTCACATAATACTTTTCAAAAGTACTATTAACTATTCATTGTGGGACCCACTATCACTATTCATGATGACATGACAAGTGACATGGAAGGTGATTTGGTAGGTGATATGGCAAGTGACATGGCTTAGAAGTGAGGTGGCTTGATATGCGACATCATACCCCAATTGGGACCCTTTTCCAAGGTGCTTGATGAACTCATTTAAGCATCACAATCTGCCCCCTTAAAATATGAAGAATTTCCCCTCAAGGGACCATTATTCAACATGTATTTTACCTTCACACATGAAATTAACCTTCAAAATAAGATACCTACATCTTTAGTACTTTGGGAAAGACAAAGGGCACCCATTTTTGACTTATTAACCCAAATGGGACACTCACCAACCCAAATTGGAATCCCTACCCACCTCATTTTGACTAATTCATCCACCACACAGAAAATGGTGCCATAATTCTACTATTCCTATTTTGGCATGAATCTTCACAACATATGCTATAAATACCCCCCTCTCCTTCACCCAAGGTTAAGTTGGAAGTTAGTCTTTTATTATTAACATCTTGTTTTAGGTTTCCTTGGAGGAGGTTATCATTTTGGAAGTCATCATCATCTTGGAGGAGAAAATATCAAAGCAACACAACTCTACCAAAATTGCCTCAAGCTCCATCAGCAACAACATCTTCATCAAGCATCAAGGTAACATTTGTTTGCTTTCTTGTATTCCATTTCTTTCATTTCTTATCCTTCTTCTTTCCTCAGCCTCACATCTTTAGCCCATTTTCCTCTTCTCTTTTAATACCTTTAACTCCCTACCCTCTTATCCATTTACTTATTTTTCTATTCACCCTTTACCTCCTTCTTACCACCTTGACCATTTATCCCTTTTGGTTCTTTGCCATCTTGACCTCTTGACCTAATAATACATTTTACCACTTATCTTCCCTTTCTTGACTATAATTTCCCCATTTAAACATTTACCAACTCAATTAAAACCTTATCATTTCCTTTTGACTCTTGTCATAAACTAAACCAAAACCCCCAGTTTGTCCTAACCAATTTTCAGCATTAGTATAACCAAACTAGTTGCTTTATTTTGGTTAACTCAACAAAGCATTTAATTCTCTTGTATTAAATTTAGTTGTTTTCTGGTTTTAATTTTAGTTTGATGTAATTTAATGTAATAATACATTTATTTTATCATCTCAACTAAATGTTTAAAGCAAGTGGATTGACAACCTCTTAGAAAGCTTTCGCTTCTAGAATCTAGCTCACGCTAGGCAATCCACCCATCTACTTGTCTAACAAACAATTTTTTTTAGTATTTTCTTATTTGCAGGTCATCCTACCAAGACAAAGAGGATCTCTTCACAATCACTTAGATATAATGCGTGCCCTTTAATTGATATTCTTCCACACCCTTTAATTAGTTTCTTCTTTTCACACTTAAGAAAAAGCAAAAAATAGACATAAACACTATCAATTGTTTATTGATATTGAGAGGTTTGACTAGTAGGATTTCCACTTGTTTAGACAAAGCCATCATGGTCTCTATGTTTCCTATCAATGAAACATAGGTATAGTGATGAGGTGAGAGTTGATGGAATGTTCTAATATCCCTTATAACATCAAACAGTCATGTTTCAGGAATGACATTTTTAAGAGGATAGGGTGTGAATTCTAACATATCATGTGTTACAAGATATTCTTTATAGGTGTTTTATAGGATATTGGCAAGAATAATGTCCTCATATTGATTTATTAATGATATACTTTGATGAATTATGCATAAGGTGTGTATAGAGACTATTTTTTCATCTATGTCATCTAACTAAGGTGGTTGTTCTTCCTCAAAAGATGGTGTGGCTAGTGGGTATAAGACTAGTTTTTTTGTATCATTACTATTTGAGATTAGTAGATTCCTAGAAGTGTAACCAATGAATGCATCAACTGTGGTCAACCATGGTCTTCTTAATATAAGAGGGTAACCTCCTAAGTTGGTCTTAGGCTACAGGATGATGAAGTTAGTTAGATATTGCCATGAATCCATAGTAATGATGATGTCTTCCATGATCCTTTTTGGTTTAATAGTGGATCTATCAGCCATTTACAAGATAGTAGGTGTTGGTCATATGTGTGTAAGTCTCAACTTATGCATTGTTTCGATAGTCATAATGTTAATGGATGCCCCCAAGTCAATTAATGTATTAGAGATGGTTTGGCTTTGGATATTAATATTGATTATAAGACTTCTAGGATCAACATATATTAGGGGGACTATATTACCCAACATAATGCTTGTAAATTAACCAAGGAATTTGATTGTTTTGGGCTCCTTCCTTTTCCTTCCTAGTTTCTTCAAGCATAGTTTTCAAACAACTATAGTGTATATAGGTACATATTTAATAGCTTGAAAGAGTGGAATATTTACACACACATTTTTTAGTTATCTTAAAAAAAGTAAGTTCTGGTTTTGATTCATGATGTAGAATGTTTAGTCTCTCAAAAAAAGGAGAATGATCAGGTTCTTTTTGTTTTTCTAGCAAGCCTTACCCAAGAGTGGTAGTGGTTTGAAGTGGATGAGTATTAATATGATCATCCAAGGTTTCTTCAACCGGTTTAGTGATCATGGGTGAGGTGGGTTGTGGAAGAATGTGTCCTAAGCAAAGATGCACTTCATTAATATCCAAAGTATATGTTGGATATTTTTTTTTAGTGGTTTGTGTTGGCCGAACCAACTTATTGGTGGGGTTTGGTACAAGTTAGACAGGTAAATATATTGTCCTAGGAGGCGGTTGAGTATTTGACATTAAGACTGATGGTTGATATTGCTAAAATTATTGTTGATACAGAAATATTGGATTATTATTAACCCAAGGTTAGCCATTTATCTATGATTTCTACCATGGTTATGAAGGGTAAGACCATTGATAATTGTGGGATGACCAAGACTAGTTATGAGACTGTTGCCAAGTGTTTGATTTTTGAGTGGGTTGCCAATTATATGGTTATGACCAATTTTGGGGTTGGGGTTGCATATTATTCCAAGAGGACGGTCCATATAATTAGGAATAGCTAGAAATTAAGAATTTGAAAATGCTAAGTTTGGTGGTATACCTGGATTATATGGCATATATCTTTGTTAAGATAAATATAAGATTTGATCTCCTTTTCCACCAATTGCATGTAATTTAGTTGTTTCATGATCCTCTTCCGTGATGTTAGGTACCTTTACGTAGACAACATGACATTTGTAGTCTATTTTCTTTTTTTGATAGTCTGGATAGTAAACCATCAAGGCTTGCTATGTTTATTCTTACTTCTTCCTTATATGTAACATATCTAGATTAGTAGCCATATGACTAATGATGACTTGTTTCATATCCTATAATAGATTGCTTACCTTTAGTTTTGAGAGTCCATTTGTAACAGATGAAGTATCTGTTACCAAAATTTGTATACATGGATAATCTTGAGTAATTCCTACATAAAATTGTCAAATCATCAAAGGACAATGTTTAAACATCATCCCCAATTATTAAGTCCAATGCTTCCAAATAGTCTTCTCTAACTCCCTTCAAGAACCAATTTGATGGATTCTCTGTCCATTACAATTTGCCTAGATTTCTATAGGTTGAACATGAATCTTTCCATGTAATCCTCTAATGATTCATCTTCCTCCTTTGTTATCCTAAATATGTCATCCTTTTTATAGTTTATTCCTCGATAATAATCTTGGTATTTGGACAAAAACATCTCCTTCATTTCCTCCCAAGTATAAATTGCATCTTTGAGTGTTGTTAGAAAAAATTTTAGCTTTTGAGCATCTTAGTTATAGTCATAGCTACGACATAAGATGTCAAACTTAAAGAGGAATGTATTTGGGTATTCACTTGCCTTTTTTCAAAAAGTATGGAGGGTAGAATGAGGGATAATCTTCATAGGTGAATTTACTCTAGGGGTACAAATGGGGGATTCAAAAGCTATAGACTCATTGGCAATGTTTTCTTCTTGATGCCCTCCCATGAATTCTCTTTTTATTCATAGATCAAAAACTTCTACCACCTAGTCTTGAAACTCATTATCAATTCTTGTGCTTGTTGGATCTTGGATTATTCTTTAGGGATATAAGGTCTTCTATACAATAGTGAAAGAGTAGAAGATATTGAGGATTCAACTTTTTGTTCAATAAAGAGCCTACCTAACTCAGCAGATTTTGTAGGTCTGGTGTCTCTTCTAGCATCTAGAAGGGCTCTAAATGCTTCCTTCACAGGGAATTTAGGCGAGGATGGAGGGAATTGAATGATAGATTCTTGAATATGAGGTGATAGGGTGGGAATTCTTAAAGATGATATAGAGGGGTCATTTTCAAGGGTATGAATCTCCTTAAAAATTTCCAACTTGAACTACCAACCTAGCCAATAATTCCTTTTTTTCTAATTCTTTTATTGATAGATTATCTTCAAAAATTTCTCCGTAATCCTCAATTACTATGAAATGTATTTCTGTTCCTATAACAAGGGTTAATTATCTAGGAAAGAATCTTTCTAGATGATCCTGTTCTCTTTGCATGTAAATCAATTATCTTCCTTTTTTTTCTCTTTTCAATTTTGCCTGCACTGGGTTAGTATGGCTTATTTTTTTTTGAATTTCTCTATTCTAATCTTTTTAGAAAGCAAAACTTTTATCTATAAATCAAGAAATGTTTAAGTTGGAAAGCAGTATTCCTTTAATCTATGAATGTGATAAATCTTTAAGCTAGAAACTAAAATAGAAAATAGTGAAAGATAATTTCCAAGATTGGAGATTTCTAGTGTGTGACACACTTCCCAAACAATGGAACCAAAATGACAAGCATTTTTTTACCTACCAATTAACTAACGTAATGCATGCAAATTGACCCACATGGACTAGGGAAACTACCGGTATCCTAAAGTAATGGTTTTATTCATTTTGAACCCAACGACATAGGTTTGATATGATGAATTCGTTGTATGTGCACACCAAATATTCTAATTTGACTCTTGTCAGACTCATGAAAAGGAATTGCATAAAACAAAGGTGCTTGTAAATAATCGAAATTTTCAAAAAATAAATTGACTAAATGAAACAATTGGATTGGAAGATTCCATAAGACTATTCTAAATCACACAAATTAAATGTAATTACTTACACACACATATAAAATATTAACACATAATTACATAAATAAAACAAATTACTTAATTATACTAATGAGTTAGATCTCTACTATAAGTATTTCTGAGGGCGCCCTTCTTTCTCAACCTTGAGCATCAACATTCCTCTTAATAGAAAATATGATTAACTTATAATGTTATCTTTATTATATTTTGTAGAAATTAAAGATTACTACAACATATTACAATAACTCTTATTGGATTGTTTTCTACATTCTACACACTCTTAATCTCAAAAAAAAATTCTAATTAAATTCCACATCTCTACCATATTATATTTATATCAAAGATGACTGTTTAAATTTATGGCCTAACTAGGAATATAAACAAAACATAGTTATAATGAGATCATTTGGATACAAAAATAAAAATTGGTTCTCAAGGTTTAAACTTTGCCCAATAGAACTTATCAAGTCTATTAAGTTATTTACAACCAAATTTGATTAGAGATACCCTAATAGAATCAGTATTAAAGTCAAAACTTGTTGTTACAACCTTCAAGAGTTAACAGGTAGTGGAAGCCTAAATGAGTTTAACTTTATTCATCTTTTATCAACTATGGGCTTTTTATACGTCATTAACAATTATGGCAAATTGAACTGATAGTTATATGATCTCCATGTTTGCTATTTTGTCTTCTCATTCACTATATGATATGTTGACACAAATCCTTCAACTACAAGATGCATTGAATGGGATATTTCAGCTGTAGGATGTACTGATCCGTGTTGCTACAAGGAATATTCTTATTTTGCCTTTGAAATTTCTCAAACAAATATTACAAGAAATAATCACATAACAAAAGATAATCATATTTAATTGAATTACAAAGTAAAATCTCATTATTCTATAATATATATATATATATATATATATATGTATGTATTATGTATTAGACTTGTTTCGATTAGGAATATACAAGGGATAATCTAGAAAAAACACATATTAGGAGAGGTTATAGGTAAGCAATAGATGTTCAAAACATGACATTTATGGGGCTCATTAGGAACCACCAACTATGGCTCATTACATCTTGAAAAAGTGCTACCATAGACATTGAGTGTCACTAGACTCAAATGTGGCCCACTTTCAACATTGAGATGAATCACACTACTGCATACGGATCTAGATTCTATTTGAAACTTTTGCAACTTTGAACTTGAAACTTGAAATTTGAAATTTGAATCTTATAACTTAAAATTTGAAATTTGAAACTTAAAACTTAAAACTTTGAAATTTGAAATTACCTTATTAGAAACATGGACATGAATAAGAATCATGCCTCCTGTATCACACTTATATACCTCATGAGAAAGCATTATGTATTAAATAATAAATGAGATATATATCTACCAACATGAAATAGATAATATGCATAGATAAATAATCTAGCAATATTTGAAAAATGCTTTTAGGTCCTAATTTTGAATTTTTTAAAAATGTTTTGATTTTTTAATAATGTTGCAATATTTTAAGTGTTTTGAATTTTTATCGTATTTGTAATTTTTCAATATTGGAATAATATCTAATTAAAATAATTTGTTATATTCATGGGATTCTTAACATGTTTGCCTTCAAACATGGTTAGGCGGTAAGCCCCTGTACCCAGTCTTTTAGTGATTACAAAAGAACCCAACCAATTTGGTTTGAATTTTTATTTGCATTCTTTATCAACATTAGTATTCTTTTGATTTTATTTGAGTAATAAATCACCAAGTTAGAATTCATGATCATGAATTTTCTTGTCATATACTCGTTTGATAAACTTTTAAATATTTGAGAGCTTGACTCATTTATGAACAAGTATTTCTAATTCATATAAAAGTTTTTATTGATATTAATTATCTTTTATGATGTCCTTTAATGAGACTCGTAATGAAGGTATTTATATCTCAAGGGGAAATATATCTTATGTTACATAAACCAAAGTATGAGGCATGGTTTTTGTTAGTGTTTGTACACTTATGCAATATGCCCAAAGAGCATGGATAATTTGAATATGCCAATATGTTTCATGTTTTGCAACAATCTTGCAGATACTAAAATCTAATTTATATAGTACCTCAATCTTGTTCATTTGAAAAATACCTATCATGGTTTTAACTTTCAGTTATACACTTGCTCATTGCTGAAAGGCTCATGTTCAATATCTCTTTGTGCCTAATTACTTATCTCTTAGTATGACCATTGTTATTCTAATAACCAAGACTTATAATCAAAAATCTCTAAACCTAATTATTATCTTTCACTATTGGTTTTGGACTTGTACCTATTTTTTAGCTTCCTAGACACTTGCATCTCAAGGGGACACGTGTTGACGCAACTGTTTACATTTCATACAAAGTGTCTAGTGCCTAAAAGTCATCTAATTTTCAAAAGAAACATATCATAAAGGTTAGCCTAAGTGATTTAATGTGAGATATTTATAAAATGGATTGCTATATATACAAGACCAACCTGCTATATATAAAAGACCAACCCTCATTCATTCCTTACCTAACAAATAACTAGAAATCACATACAACTTACAAGGTAATATACCAAGAATCACTCAATCAAGCATTTTAGTGAGAAAACCTATCATATTCATCCCTATTTCTATATCAATCATAGAAGAAATATTTTTATAGGTCTAAAGCATTTAAAGAGCAAACCATGAGCCATATTTACCAAGTTACAAGTTAGGTCATTGCATGTATTTATTTATCACACATTGCATCTTTATGCACACACACACCAATAGGTAGGGAAACTACATAATTCTAAGACCCTATTCAGAGTATTGGATATGTAGGAAACACCCATTGACAAAGGGGTATTTAGGGTATCTCAACACTGTGAACCCACTAATAATTTTTCCTACAATCACTCCAAAGGTGAAGATCTACAATTCAATCATTTGAAAAAGAGTGACAACCTATGTGCATGATATGAAGACATAAAAAGAAAGGAGATATAAAACCTAGAAGGCTCTAGTTGGTTGTATCTAGATCCACTCAATATGTCATATAGGACACTTGTATCAAGGTTAGACACTTACATTAACACAACCATCTAGATCTGACATAAGTTTTTGAGGCAACAGAAAGAATATTTCTAAAATATGATGACTATTTCAAGATTGTCTTATAGTCCACTTCCAGTATGCTCCAAATCAGACCTACATGCCCACAATTAACAACCAAATATCATTCATTTCCAATTCATTGTAATATCTATCAATAGATATACTTTACTATTTTTAGTAATCTTAATTATATAAATTTACAACATTATTTATTTGAGTTTTCTATTAATTGGCTTGATCATTAGGTTAGTTCATCACCCTCGTGTAAAAGCTAATCTAATCCCCTTAACCCTAAATACCCCACATATTTAAATTTATAGTTAAACATTTGGTGAACCTGACCTTTTTGTCTCCTTATGCAAACCATAACTTTCCCTATGGTATTTAGCCTCTTGGTTTTTCATTATTATCTTTTTTCAGATTTCTCTTATATGTATTAAAATTTAGGTGTAACCCTATATTAGGTGATATTTCTATTGAACAATTGGAGCCTCTTCTTGTACCTCCTAAGATGGCTCAAACTTGTGAAGTATCAAACCCTATGCCTAAATCAAGTGCTAATAATGAAAATGAACAAAATGTTGAAGATGTTATCATAGAAGAAGATTTTGATAATGAAAGCAATGAATCTAATGAAAATAATGAATGTGGGAAAATAGATAAAGAGTAAGTGAATATATTACTCTATTTTAAGAGTGAATCCATCAAAACCCTTAATATCTTGATGAGATCCTAAAAACCATATTTGAAATTAAAAAGCAAAAAACTTAGATGAATAACCAGGTGCATCTATTGATCATGTTAGTAAAGCTATGGGACATCCCCATGTTTTTGTAACCCTCCCCTTGAGCACATCATCACTTTTGCATCCAATAGGGGAATGTGTTATGTGTTTACACCATTGTTACTCAAAGCAAACCCTTCTATTGATACATCCTCCATAGAAAAGATTGGCACTTAAACCTAGTTACTGATTTCAATGCCTACTTTAACTCCATCCATGGGTACACCTCCCTTGTTGGCTTCACAAATTTATAATCTTAATAATCAAAATGTGTAAGATCTTGTACAAACTATAAAAAAATTTCAAGATAAGGTTACTAATATTGAACAAAATTTTATGAGTTACCTTGTGCTCTTGATTCACAAGAGGTGTTACATAACCCTATTGTACCTGAGATATGTTTGCAACCCTTGCTAATTGGTTTTATTTTACCTAAGTTCTCATTTTATAATGGAAAGGGTCATCCTAAATAGAATCTTCAATATTTATATGAGGCATGCCTTGATGATGCCTCTAATGATAAAATTTTGATTAAACTATTTACAAAGAGCCTCAATGACTATGCCCTAAGATGGTTCTATTATTCACTAATCCATTAGTGAAAGCATTCAAACCTCTTACAGATTAGTTTTTGGAAAAAATTTCTATCAACATTAAAAAAAATATATCTTATGCCCAAATTATAAAAATAAATCAAGGAACTAATGAACGTATCAATGAATATGTCTTGAGGTACAACATAATATTGGCTAAAACAACAAATCAAATGGCAGATAAAGAGCTTTAATACATATTAAAGCAAAGTTTACTTGCCCCATTACATGAGTCCGTTATTTTAAAAAATTTAAAACCTTTTGATGACTGATGACATATTTTTAGAGATCGTGAAATGAAAATTATTTCATTGAACAAGCTTACGTATGTATCAAACACACTAACTACATCAAATACCAAGTTTCATATCAAACCAAGCTAAAAAGCAAAACCTACATAATCTAAAAAGGAGATAACTACAATTGATGATGCAATGTCATAATAAATTAATAGGCTTGTCTTATCTAATGCACCAAGGATACATTTTACATGATTGCCTAAGTCTACAACTTTGCTACTTAGGAAACTTGTAGATTTTCATCTTATATCTCTCCCTCCTCCCATAGATGTTGATATGAGTATACCTATACCTCATGGATATGATGCTAATGCTTATTATGACTATCACCAGGGCCCTGTGAATTATACCTTAAAGCATAAGAGCCAAGACCTTATTAATAACCAACAACTTACATTTGATAATCCTCCAAATGATTCATGGTCACAACTTGGTGACCATCATAACTAAAAGATGTTTAGTGATCCATTATAAGATCATTCTTAAAATAATCTAAAAGTGAAAATGGCATATAGTGCACATCCATATCCACCACATTATGGGAACCTATTATATGGGATTATTGGTAATTATACATGATATATACCTCCTATGGTTTAAATCCCATCTATTACTTTCAATGACAGTGAGATTTTGGATGATGACTTAGATTTTATTCATTATTTAGTCATGCATACCTTGATCACAAGCCTATTTATATTATTATGATTGATAATGGTTCTATAAAAAATGTTTTCACCATGATATTACTTGCATATTTGGGATATACACATGATGATTTGTTTCCCTTCAACTAAAATGGCCAGAGCATTCGATGGGACCTCATAACACATTATTGGTGAGATTGATTTGCCTTTCCAAGTGTGCCTAGCACATGTGGTCACTACTTTCTAAATTATAAGATACATGAGAGTCTTTTATATGTTATTGGGATGACCTTGGATACATAAACTCTATGAAGTACATTCCACAGTGTATGGGTGTGCTAAATACATTCACACCAATAGAGTAGTCATAGTTTCTAGAATTCTATATGAGCATCTACTTGAACAAGATAAAAAAGGGTAAGCAATAGACAATCCCCTTTCCTAGGCATCTCATACTCAAGAAACCATCACATAAAAGATACATAGTGGATTCCACATAATCCTCATCTACTACTACACAACATGCTTAATTATCTAGAGTAACTAAACATGTTCTTATTATTGTTGCTTCAAATACACTATAGAGAAGAAAATTATGGGTTCCATGAACCCTTACTCCTTTCATTACCTTTTTGAGACCACAATGTCCTATGACATATACGTAGAGCATCATAAAGCTTACAAAGCCATATATTACACTTACACATTCTCCTAAAAAATACCACCAGTTTGATATACCATATCTAGTGTTCAAACAATTTCTATATGAGCATACCTTAGATGGGATAATTGGCTAGACTTTGCCTTTTTAAAATATTCCAAAAAACTCAAAAAACCAAATATTCTAAAAATATAAAAACATTCAAAGCATGTTCCTAGATATACTATTTATTATACATATGTTATTTATTACATGTTGGTATATATCATATCATTCCTTTTCTATAGACACATATGTTTCATATTTCATTTGAGTATGATACAAGCATATCCAGATACATGGTATATACACATATAGATGTTTGGCTTTCCCTCCACTCATGTCATAAGTACATTAAAGGCATCTAATTCTTTGATCATGATACACATAGGTTATATTATTCTATGACCACTTTACATTATCATGTTTGAGCTTATATACTTACACATGCCTATATCCATGTTTATACCTTTCATAGTGTACTTGATATGTTATGCACTTAACATTGCTTGCAAATACATATGTTTAAGAACTAGTATGCTATGTTCATTTTGGTTGCATATATTCATTCATTTCATTTATGCACTTCCTTTAGTTTATTCCTTGATTGTTATTATCTTACATTGTATTATATGTTTGAAGTATTTGAATATGTTCCATTTATTATGGCCTTTGTGCCTTTGTTTGCATATTAGGACATTTGAATATGTAATTATTTATTGTATGGACATTTTAATATGTCATTATATGCTTTGTGGAAATTTTAATAAATCATGTCCCTTTAATTGTGTGACATTTAAACATGCCACTTGTATGAGGTTTCCTTGGATCATTATATTCTTTGCATTACTTTTGAGTGCTCTTGTGTGTGTGCTTTATTATTTTTTGAGCTTGCACTATTACTCCCTAGACATTGCCATGATCTACATCATGCATCTTAGGATTTAATGTGATCACATATTGCATGCTTCAAAGTTATATCTACCTAGACATGTTATTCCTACATGTTACATGATCCATATATAGCTTATATAGTTATCTTATTTTTTTGAGGTCAAGTAACTACTAGATTCTACTTCTCATCACCTCAAAGGGGGGAATGTCTTATAGGCATGACTTCCACATTTTCATGGTTCTATATTACAATGGGGGAATGTCAAAAAGGTATTACCTCCACACTTATTTAGTACTCAACATATCCATATTATAGTGGACGCATGTTATGGAAACATGTTCTCCACATTTACACCAATTTTTTTATTTTCCAAATTTAGTAGGGACACATGTAATAGAAACATGTCCTCCACTCTTGTAGGGACACATGAAATAGAAACATGTCCTCCACTCTTGTAGTGATTTAAAATTAACCAAATTTCATAGTTATATGATTCAGATTCACATTTATGGCATCGTTCTATACATTAGTAGTATTATTATACCCAAGGTTCAGCTTGAGACATACATGAAGTGCATGTGCTATGTAAATGCACCTAAAATTATTATATATTTTTGTCCTTATAATGATTTTGGATTTATTTTTCCATTCAAATCAAAACCCCATAGAAAAAAAGGCCAAAGAGAGATAATCAATTGTAGTGCGTACAATGGAGCATGATTAAGATTGTCATGTCTTTGACATTGGGAACATAATTTAGCATATTGTGACATTCTTGTTCCATTATTGGCCAATAATATCCTTGATGTAAGAGTTTTTAAGACATGGTCTTACCACTAAATTAGCCTCCATATTAGCTATTATGAACTTTGAATATGGTAGTTTGAGCTTCATCCTAATTTAGACATCATAACAATTATACATCAAAAGATTGTTTAAAGAGGGATGTGTTAATGAGTACATCACACATGACTTTGCATTATAATAGTTTTTATCCTCTCATGTAACATTTTATGGAAAAGTCTATTTTTATAGGTAGTTACATATTAGTGTACCACTTGAAATTATCTACACTTCATGTAACTACTAAAACATCTAATGAGTTGATAGTATTAGTATAACATAAGGATTACATAATTATTGGATAGTAAATAGTTAATGATCATCATGAATATTAATTGGGATTAAAGATGTGATGTAGCCATGACATCAGTATGTTGATTATCTTTGCGAGGGATGTTCTCAATGGAGAAAGAATATAAATCTAGTATGAGATGTTAGACCATGTATTTATAAGGGATTAACTTGTCTTATTTAGTTTGACAACCATTTAGAACTTGATTTATGACAAGTTTTAAATTTCCATATACATACAGAGATTTAATGTGTAAATTTTGTGTTATTAATAAGCCTAGTATTAGAGATTCATATTCTACTATGTTACTTGTACATTAAAAAACCCAAGGAAAAAGTAAATTGCATGTGTTCATCTTATGGGGTAACAAACACAATCCTAGGCCCAACACCCATAACACATTTATAGCCATCAAAATAAATGGTCCATATGTCATTGTTAATATTATAATAAGTAAATTTATCTCAAACTTCGACAGACATAGGTGGTGGATCATATAAAGGGGAAGCTACTAATTGATCCAAAATAATTTCCGTTTAATAGACTCTTGGGAGATAAAATGAAAATCAATTTGTTAAGAAACATTACCCTTTTTTTTGTACGCCTTGACAAATGAGACTTTGACATAAGATATTTGAGTGGATAACCATACTGATGACATGAATCTCATTATGATGTAAATAGTGTTGTAATTTTTTTGTGGCAAAAAAAAGTGATAATCATAGATTTTTGATCACAATATAGTTTTGGTCATAATCAAAAAGTGTGTGAATGATGTATTAAATTGTATGTTCATGATTATTGTCATTATATTATAAAAGTAAAGCACCCAATGCATGATCAGTAGTAATGTATAAAAAGAGAGGTTGATCTAGAATAGGAGGCATAAACACTAGTGGGTTGGGAATATATTCCTTGATTACATCAAAACTTTATTAATAAAGTTCATCCCATTTGAATTTAGTATCTTGAGTAATCTTGTAAAATATTGAGTTTCATCTGCTAATTGAGTAACAAAACATTGATAGCTTGGATGTGTCACTATAAACATCTAAGTTGATTTGAATTAGTTTGTGGTGGCATATCAAGTATAGCCTTGAATTTCTTGGGATCAACTTCAATGCCTCGTTGAGAAATGATAAAGCCAAACAACTTACCTAAGGATACTCTAAAAATGCATTTTTTTGGATTTAGACATACATTATATTACCTCTTTCATTTTATATAATATACTATATACTATTGTAATATATTATATTTATTATTAGTATGTATAAATATAGACTCCATAATATAAATGTTTTATTCCCAAGACAGTGACATTGTAGTACTGATTGAACCACATATCAGATGTGGATCCTTATTACAATCAAATAAACGTTCATGACGTCCTCACCCAACTTTGACAATAGAAATGGCCTATCAAATATGTAGCCAAACTTCAAGTTATAAACCCATTTGTAATGGGTACATATAATTCAAATCCATTAGATTCCTTAAATCTGGGTTATGTGTGCAATATGGGCCCTCTGATGTCTAATATCACTTAAAATACCTTGTCATTGCCCCTCACCATCACCAACTAACTCATCTTGAATTATTTCACCACATGCATGTTTTTTATGGCCTTGCCTTTCCCCACCACTTTGCCATTGCTCAAGTTCACCATGAAAATAAATGTCTCCTCATTGCACAACTCATTTCCACATCGTATGAAGAAACACACAACTTTGTTTTCCAACCTCACCTTCATTAGAAATATAAGATTATTTTTGCTTAACACTTTATGTAAAAAAGGTGAGACGTGGTCAGAAATCATGGTATTTGAGTGATTTAGGATTGTTAGTTTACACTCCTTCACTTTACAAAATCTCATTTTACAAAAATAAAAGATTACATCTTTTCTAACATAACTTGCACCTTTAGGGCAACTGATATTAATACCTCTATTCAATATAAAATACATGAAAACCTACCAATTGGCTATTTATTTTCCCCAATATGACCTTGAAATATCCAAAACACTATTTTAGGGGTTTTCTCTTTCCATTTTCAATGCTGACCGAAAGTGGTTTGATCATTTTTTATAGTGGCTGAAAATGGTCATCTACCTTGTGGGTCCTTCATGTCATTTTCCATACCTTTCTCATGATTTTATTATCGACTTTCACTCTTTTCCAAAGTCAGCCTATGCATGAATCTATTTCAATCTAAGTTTGAAAGATCCTATATATACATATGTACCCTCTTTCATTTGAATACTACACACATTGATTGTATCTTTCACACACTTGTTAAGGAACCTACATGTTGATAATATTATTCCCTCATTATATATTAGGGTCTTGTGGTTGCATACTTGTATAAAAATAAGGTTTCATTTAGTGAATGAGCATATATTATTCATTGATTATCTTGGGGAAAGAAAGTGAAGTTCTTTCTATCACTTGGGTTGGGTCACTCACATGCATAAAACTATATGAGCCTAGAATCTAAGCATGTGTGATATGTAGTTGCAAAACTCAAAGGGGGCTGAGGCACTAACCTTGCACATTTTCTTTAGTCTTTTACTACTATGGTGAATTGGTTTTACATCAAATGATAAGATATTCATATGATTGTGCATACCAATTCTTTTTAATGAACATATATTTTAAGACTTCTATTTCTAATGAAGGATCTCAAATAATTTTAGACATCAAATATCAATAGAGCCACATTAATTTCAATTTAGAAGTATCTTTTTTTTGGTGACTAAAAGTGGTCAATCTTGTTCTATAGTTGGCCAAAAATTATCATCATCAGAAAACATAGTCTCCTTCCTAGGATATATTTTGTATCAATCAAAAGTCTATTTTATAACATCATCACTCATTTCTATAACTCAAGTAATTCATATTCAGGTATGCATATCTTTTTTAACCCCTATTTAAATATTTTAATTATCAATTGCTCAATATTTCCATTTCGATACATGCACATTAGGCAAGTCTGATTTATAATATTTCCCATATTTAGTTAGATTTACCTCATGCCCTTATTTTACATAATTAGCCCAGTGTTTTGAACATTTGTGCACCCTTTTTGTAAAACACATATTCAACATTCATTATTTATTTATTTTAGGTATTTCAAACAAAAAAAATCCATGCAAAAAAAAAAATGAATATTACAACCTTGAGTGGAAAATATTACCAATGGAGAATAAACAATGGCTCACCAAAGCAATTGAACATGAATTTGGCAATGCCCATTATAACATAAAATTAAATAAAAAAACTTTCAACAATTCACTTAAAAAGATGTAGATGTATATGAAGGTAAGGCTACCTAATTACATATTAATTATTATTTTATAGACTTTAATTGTTTTTGAATATGTAATATGTAGCTTGCATACCAGAGAAATATAGGTGGAGAGAGGAGAAGGCTTCAACCTCCCAACAAAAAAATAACACCCTGGATAAATTTGTATGATAATTGGCTCCACATGATAAAGACACAATTATAGGTTACTTAACAAATTTAATGAAATGTGGAATTTTGTTAATTATTTATATTTTACCAATTATATGTGTTGCATTTATTACAATTAATACAGGGTTCAAGAGTAGTTAGTACAAGGCCCAAGAAGCAAGAGTAAGTTAGGGGATTATGGTGAATCTTTGCTTGGAGTGAATGATAAAAATCGAGGTTGCATATAAGTTTGCAATTTTTTTATTATATTATGTTTAACATAATTTTTTAAGTTTTTATGATTTATTTTTCTAAAAAATATATTATACCTCATTTTATGATATACATTTTATTGTAGGAGAAGTGCTATGACTGGAAGACCACAAACAAAGTGAAACAATAGTTGAAGTTTTGAAATGGGACACAAACACATTCAACATGTGGGTCCGTACTAGGGCCTATGTGGTAGTAAGAAAATTATTGTTTGATTAGTTAAGAAAAATAGTTGGGTCTACTGAATATAGTTTGCATTTATAATTAACTATGTAAATTACAACCTTAAATACTTATATGGTAATTATATTATATCTAATTTGTAGGTGGATAAACATTCTATCATAATTGAGGGCCCTGATATGCAAGAGGATGAGGAGGAGGACCCTAATTATGTTGATTAAGTCAATGACAATATTTAGCTAGAGGATGCCTCATTATACACACATGATATTTGTGATGATTAATAAAATACAAGGATGAGGATGAATAAGATTTAGGACAAAACTATTTATTTGTTTGGAAGGGAGAATATAGTAATTTCACGCTTTCCAACATTATATATATATATATATATATATATAATTTTCATAATTTATAAATTTCTTTGTGGGACTAGTGTGGGAGGGTGACTTGTTTGCCTTTAACATCTTCCTTGTCAAGTTGGAAAGTACTTTTTTACGTTGGTTGATGTTGTTATTTGAGTGCCTTATGCCTCAACTACTTCTATGTTTGGGTTTTCTAATTGTTTATATCAATGAATTATTTCCCTTTGGAATGCTTTCTAAAGCATATGTGATATGTAATTTAATATTTTTAATATGATACAAATTTTTTTGAGGATTTTTTTAAATATAAACTTATTGTTTGTTACTAATGATGTTTCAATATAAATGTGTCAATTTTTTTTATATAATTTAAACATATAATTTCTAAATGTTTAAATGCAATATGTATACCTATACCTATACCTATACCTATACATATACATATACATATACATATACATATACATATACATGGCATTAAAAAATTATATTATATTTATTTTTAATATTATTTTATATATATATAATATGGATATACTTGTAATTTTTTATATTATATTAATTTTTACATATAAATATGTTATTATTAATTAAATATATATTATGTATATGTGTATATATATACAATTTTTATGTAGTTTATTGGTGTCAAATTTCCATCACTTCATCTTACATAATTTAGAGATGGGCCTAAAACAAGTTGACCTAATTAGTGGCATAAACCTAGCACACACCTGATGTAAGTAAATATGTCGAGTGTGTCGACCATGGGTCAAATTTATGCCACCCAAATCAACGTAAAATATTTCAAAATTTAGGGCAAAAATACCCAAAACCATCAATCTACAATGCAACTAAAACCTAAATTATAATGCATAATGCACCTAATACAAAAGTTGTTACATCATGCTCTACCCTAATGGAAAATACTATGTCTACACTGATATATGCTTATAATTAGAGATCATGGACTATTATTTTGTCATTTTTGTGATTAATTAGATGGATATGTTGGCATTTTAAATCTGAGTTATAGTATTTCATTCGTTATGAATTTCATATGCTGATGTGATTATATTTATACATTTTTGATATAAATACAATATTCCATTTAATGCATTATTTTATGCTAGTATTTTTAGTCGTTTATGTTGATAATAGACTAATTACCCTCTTTCTCTGACTGAGGTGGATGTAGGATATCATATCTATTACTTTGCAACAAAATCGTGAGGGAGGGCATCATAGGGGAGAGGGTAGTAGTTCATGATAGTTGCAGGTAAAAAGCGTGAAATTAAGAACATTCACACACTCACATAGATTACTTGAGTGGTATTTGGTTATATGTTGTTTTATATCTTGATGTGTGATATATGTCTTATCCTTGAGATAATTGTGTAGTGTGCTTTTAATTTAGATGACATGTTATTTATGATTTTGGTTGCATAGTTATATTATCATTTTACTTACAAATGATGTACCCTTGTGTTCGTTGTATACCCGTTTTGCTTATAGAGTCTTATTTTGGTGATGCTTACATGACAATATTTTATTTCCTTATTGAGAGTATTCTCTTGATTTATTAATACTTGTTGAGTGTAACTTCAAGTTGCTTGGATACATACAAATTATATTTTCATGTTCCTTTTATACTTACTAATTGTATTCTTATATTCTTTCTAGAGGTAATGTCTTAGTAATTAATAGTTTGGCTTATTTAGTAAAAAAATTGTTATAAATTGTTTTATGGTTTTATGAGATTTTCATGGAAAACATAAACCAATAAACTATTTGAATGAAATGATAATATTCATATTTACACTAAAGTAAAATCAATAATACATATTTTCTTAAATTATCATGTGTAATAAATATAATAAGTAAAAGAGTTTGCTAGGATCTCCGTATCAGTGAATAATCATGGTGAAGTGATTATGTGAGTCAAACAATCACACATCACATAACTGAAAAGCAATTGAAACCATCAAGTGAGAATATTACACAAAGAGATTAGATTCAAGAATGGAGATAAATCGATTATACAAATGCTCAAATTTCATAACTTTCATAGCTCACAAAGCTATCACAACTCACAACTAAGTAGCTCAAACAATCCACAATATACAGAAGAGAAATAACTCTCTGTCTCATTGAATTAATAATATGAAGGGAGAGAGGTATATATAAGTTAGAGAGGGAAAGAAACCAAACATTCCAATGAATGTGGTACTAATCTTTCTAAGTAACCAACATGACCTCTAGAGCCCTAAGCAAGCTAATGCAATCGTGTAGCCAAAACCCAGTGAGAAAAAGGCCTACACCAATACTCTCCCATAAGCGTAGCTTAGGTAGGTGATGATACAAAAAATGGGTCTTGACAACAAGGCCTGATGAGGTACCCAAGTACAATGCAATCCCCCATAAATAGAGAAGATAAAATAAGAAGAGGAGACTAAAAGACCCCCTAGAAAAAGATGCTAAAATAATCAACACTCCAAGTACATAATAATGATCCCTAATAGCCTACAAAACATGAAGTGTACCTCAACATAGAAGAGAGAGAATGTGAATGTAGAATGTCACATGGTGAATGCTGTAGTAGGTCCCTCTGAAACAAATGTTGTCTCTTCCTTTCAAAAGAAAGAAACCATGAGTTATCAAACTACTGAATTCCCATTCAAGTGGAATGCATGTAGGAATCATGATGTAGACCTCTAAAAAATGCTCAAATGTCTCCCTGCTAGTGCTCAAATGTGCCAAAGTCTGATCAGATATCACAAGACTAACTATAGAACATGGTAATGAAGAAGCATATAATGAAGGAGAGAGAACAACCAAAGAAGAAGATAGACATGGAACATTCATTGAAAGAATGTCTATGTGAAGAGTGGAGTATGACTCACCAACTAAAAAAATAAATTCCAAAGGAAGAGACGAGTCATCGATAATCACAATAGGTGTACTCATAATATAAATAGTAGATTCCTTTGAAGTGCAAGTCTATGAAGGCTCTAATAGATAAATAATCAACATATGAATGAAAGTAGAATTTAAAATATGACAACTAAGGTCTAGCAAAATCTCATCCTGTAGTGGGGGCTCGATAGAAGGAAGATCACTATCCACTATGGATATACCATCATAGGAAATAAAAGTACGAGGTGAGAGTACAACTATTTATGAAGAGTCGATAGACAACAAAGGAGTGATGTGATTCTCAATTGGATCTCTGAAAGATACTGTAGTATGCTCCAAATAGTGCATAGACACTCTGTATGTTCCACATGGAAATGAAGATCCATGGAAACATGTAGTAATAGAGTGGTGAAAACCTTGTCATAAGTATTATCCCACTTATCAAATCAAACAGGATCAACGGGTGTAAGAATTTATCTATATGGAAATGGAATATGATTCTTGCATGTGAACAAGTGTTCTATGTAAGTATGCCATGAAGAATAGTTTCCTTTCTAATAAGGATCACTAGAGATGAACCAAATATCTTCATATGGAGTATCTTAAATGTAGTCAACATGAACACAATTGAGAGTAATAGTACATTATTTAGAGATAGATTTCAAACTACATCAAAAATGAGTCTAGTCAAATGAGAGCAATCAATGCATAAGTGATAATGCATGTTCAAATGGATGTCAGGATCTATTAATAACATGTCTAGGAATACAAGAGTAATCTATGCAAGTAATCACTAAATGGGCACAGGTAAAAGTTACAAAAAATTGAATATGCACAAGAATGAGTGTAGGGCCCATAAAAAACTCCTCAAGATAATCAATAGTGAACCCCCCACATGTTTTTAATAACAAAGCATGCTCAAGGAATGAAAAATATATGCTTATGATTGAGTACCAATGCATACTCTAAGTATAGACATTGGAATTAACCAAAATGGATCCACATAAGTAAGATCAATTAGTGCACGAGTGAAAAAACATGTCTCAATGAATAGACATCAGACTCAATTGACAATGCATCCATAAACATGAGTAATCAGTGTAATATCCACTAAATTAGCACAAATTAAAACTATAAATAGGCCAACTAGGAGGATGTCAGACTTTATCGATAATGCATCTGTATGAGGAGAAGTAAATGTGTGAACTAGATAGGTAGCCCCCCCAAATTTTGGTACTTTATAATTTAGTGCATTTTAAAATGCAAATGGGCTAGATACATGGGAAATTAAAAAATACACACTTTTACAAAATATGGTGCTCAATTTTGAGCTACAATTTATAAGATATTAACAAAAAAAATCTCGTCAATAGCCCATTTAAAAAAAAACTTACACTCAATAATTAAAATATGCCTAATGCTAAGGGTTGCCTAGCCTTCCAACCAGTCATTAGAATCGGCACTGAACAAGGAATGTAATGGTTTTGGTTTTGAGGGGGAATTGGCCTCCTAACAACCTGGGCCTCACCTTTCATCTTCGTTGGGTAAAAATAAAAACCAATGAAATTATCCTTTACAATGTATTGTTTTTAAATTAAAAAAATTAAAAAAATATGTGTCTCGCCACATGTGCTGCATACATCAACTCCCCATGATAAAGTATGGTCCCTACCAAGTGAGAATAAATCTCATGGTAATGTCAAAAAGATAAGGGAACTTTCACTAGAAAAACCACCTACCATACAAATAACCCCACCCATGTGCAAAACAACAAAGCAATTGTCCCCCACCCGTATTAATGTCTCCCACTTTAGTTTTAAATAAAGAAATAATAAATGCACATTTTAAAAATTTGCCAACATGTAAAAGCTTTCAACACTTTACAATAAAAATCATTTCAATGTAAAGTGGTTTTTGCACAACAAACCAGCATGCAAGGTGTGAGAGGCTTTGTGGGATCGTGAGTAGGTGGAAGACAAGCAGTTGGAGGATCTATAAGTGAAATGGTAGGTAGAATCACTAATGACAGAGGGTAGTCAACATTTAAACCAGATCTTGTCAACCATTTGAATGCAACATAATATGTAGATGGCGGTGTAGGGCATTTAGGAGTGGGGATCTCAATCGGATCTCATGTCAAGGATTTGAGCTTACGACATAGAAAAGAGAATGGTGAGGTTAATATAAAGTGAGCTAATAATAGATAGTATTCCACTCTGCATGGTAAGGAGGCACCAAGCTGTGAGAGGGCATCGACCAATAGTTACATGATAATAAAGAGTGGTTGTTGATATGAATGTGCTTCTAACTACATTCTTGGGCCAAAGACTCATAGTATCATCTTATATCAAGTTTCCCTAAGCTTCTACAAATCCAATATAGGTTAGATATAAAGTATTTGAATACAAACCAACCAAAAAATTTGTAAAATGAAAACAATAGATGTCAAACTTGATCACTCCACCCTTAGTCTTGGAATATCCTTTCAACCTGCCTGTTAGGCAAACAAGAAGAATATGCTGATCTCAAAGATCTCCATGATGGTAATATCCAATGTCAAGTACAAAAAAGAAATCCAATGCTAAAATCTAGCTTTAATGTAGTAGAAGAAGATTAAAATATAATAGACCTGATCAAAAAGGGGGTGTCTGGATGAAAAAACAACTATTTTTTAAAATCAAAATTTGATCTCTCCTTCTCTAATACCTTAGATTCTAGGAAAATAATAATGCCAAAGCTGAAACAAGAGACAAAAAAGAAGAGAATGATGCCAAATTTATAAAATGATGCTAAACTCTAACTTTAGATAGATGTGCAAAGATCAAATCTGTGTAAAGTTGTCTCTTTTTATAAGCACAAGGTTTTTGAGATTCCAAAAAACTACCCCAGAATGTTTTGTAAATTCTCTAAAAAATTGCTTGACAAATATGTAAATAAACTCTAGATTTCAAAACAAATCTTACATCATAACAAATTATACAATCATGAACATGGATTGGTGCTCTAATACCATAAAAGAGTTTTCCAAGATCTTTGTATCAAGGAATAGTCATGGTGAAGTGATCATGTGAGTCAAGCAAGCATACATCACATGATTGAAAAGAAATTGAAACCATCAAGTGAGAATATTGTACAAAGAGATTGGATTCAAGAATGAATATAAATTTCTTATATAAACTTTCAAAGTTCATAGCTCTCAAAGCTATCATAACTCATAACTAAGTAGCTCAAACAATCCACAATATATAAAAGAACAATAGCTATATGTCTCATTGAATTAATAATACAAAGGGAGAGAGGTATATATAGGTTGGAGAGGGAAAGAAACCAAACATTCTAGTGAATGTGGTACTAATATTTCTAAGTAACCAACATGACATCTAGATCCCTAAGCAACTAATACAACTGTGTAGCCAAAACCTAGTGGGAACAAGGCCTACACTAACAATAAGTACAAAGTGTCCAAGGGTAAGAGAACATATCTTGTTTTATATTAAATTTTAAGGCATGATAGTGATCAGGAGTCATCATAGGAGTGCATCATAGGTTTTAACCTTGTTCATTCTACATTTTGATTATTTTTTCCCACTAGATGGTTACTTCAAACATGGATAATAACATCGATGTAGTTGTTCACCTTTGATACAAGTATCTAGTCAGAGATACACATAGGAATGGATCCAAATTTGTACCAAACCTGTATTATCACCTATGTAACTGCCCTTTGCCTAAAATTATACCTGTTTGTGTGCTAAATTCATTTGATGAGCAAAACCCTAATTCTTTTGCATTAGACCTCCTATAACTTGGTAAAATAGGGTTAACACATGAGTTGAGCTAACCCTAACAACCTCATTTTATTTCTAAGTGTTGCCTACATATAAAATACTCTAAAGAGGGCCTCATACTCACATGTAGTTATCCCTCCTAGGTATGTGCATGGAATTATAACTGTGTAACTATATCCTCTTTATCCTGGTAAACCTTGGTAAAAGTGATTTAATATTATATTTGACCTTTTAAATGCTTCAAATATTCAATTTAGTATTGTAATGCAGTTTGATAGCTTAAAATATATAGTAATTTCTAAATTTATAATTGCCAAATCAAATTTCTAGGAAGTGTAATTAAACTATAGCCTTTGTATATATAGGGACCTCTTAATTTTAAATTAAGATCTAGTGACACGTAAGAATTTAAAAATATAAAGGGCAAATAGGGTTTAACAAATTATCACAAAGTAAAATATATGGAAAAGGACAAAAAGATAAGTTTGGACACTTGTGTTGTATTTGGACACTAACATCGACGTTAGTGTCTAAAATGAATACAAGATTCTAGGGGATAAAAATGTAAAAAAATAGGAAATAATAGGTAGGGATCCCTGACACACATTGCATGAAGATAAATAACATAACATATATGCCCAAGGGGCAGGTAAATCAAGTGAAATAAGATGGAACTGAAGAGGTCCATAAGAGACTGTATCACTATATGTCTAATCCTTAGTCAAGAGATGTATACATGTAAATAGGCTATAAAACATGTTGAAAAATTATACTTGTACCAAATATGGGCATCTATATTTCCCCATCCCCCCCTCGAATCTAGTAATGCATAAAAATTAAAATTACTAGTTCAAAGGAAAGAAAATGCATACAATGGTGTAGACAACACACCTTGTCTTTGTTTGATCTTTCCTTGGATCCTTCACTTGAACATTACCTACAACCAAGAGTATGCCACAAAGTAATCAATGCATATATTTTGTATATAAGTAACAATATAAAGCATCATAAATAAATAGAATGGATAGAATACACTTGTGTATGTGTCATTTAGTAATGGTTCTAGAGTACTAGAAACTAAATAAGTAGATAGGGGGCTTGCAACCTCATCCATCTTCTAGCCAGGAAGATGAAAGAACATACAAGTGGTCAAATAGGATTCATAATGGTTGTGTTTTACCTAGAATAGGATGAATTTGGAGGTGATCATTCCCCTAACCCAGAATAGGAAGAGTGGTACTTTGATCATCGAGAGTATCGCTCCCCAACCAACATAACTTGGGTGTAAAATATATGTATATATAACTTGGTATAAGATGAGTGATGAGATCAAGCTCACCCAAAATGTTTGTGAGACTTTATTATTTAATCACTCCAATCTAACCAAAAAAAGCCAACTG
>JARHVA010000884.1:1997500-2075000 GCA_037957365.1 Torreya grandis | reverse complement strand
ACAATCACCCTTTGTGTATTGGAAATGTTGGCTTATTGAACTATCTCAATGCTATCAAACATTGTAATGACATTTAAGAATTTTGAATGGAATTTGAGAGAGCCACTCAATATGATATAATGGGTACAGTGGTCACACAATTCATAGTAATATTGATTTTGACTCTCTACCAAACATGGAGGTTTCATGGATGAATAAGATCACCAGAATATTAAGACCTATCATGAGGCAGAAAGTAAGAGAAGTCAAAGTATGTTCCACAAATGTTGTCGCATGGAAGAGTAATAATGCCTACTAAACTAAGAAAAACAAGGCCATAAAGTTTTGAGACCTTATGAGCCCTTCTTAGATTTGTTGCATTTATAGGTACATATACTAGCTTAAGCCCAACATTTAGAAGCAGCCTTACACAAATTTATTGTAACTTATGTTTAATCCATTGTTTATTTTTATTTATAGGCCTTTTGTTCCATCATTTTCTCCTAGGTCTTTTTTTGTTTCCATTATTGCTCCTACATTTATTTCTTCCATAGTTCAGATTATTAGATTAGAAGTTTTGATAGTTTGACCATTGTCTTCCATCAATTTATATGTGTACACATTTAAATCAAATCATTAAGTGTTTGAAAATGTTTAATATTGACATCATTACTTTATTTGGTCTATTCACCATTATGTTAACTAGCAATCTATATGAGAGTATTCACTATTCTACTCATTGCATTTCAAATACTCAAAAACATCACTTAGGCATTCATATTCTACTTACAAAGTCATGTTAGTCAAACTCCAATGATTTTTATCCTTCTGAGACAAGACCGCACTAGGAAAATAGGGTCTTAGCCCAATCTTGTCCCCCACATTTCAATGGTAACTTTTCAAATTCAAGACATTTCATATTAACTCTCCCAGGGCTTTGTCAAGTTTGGTTAATGGAAACATCCCAAAGATTCCTCTATATAAGTACTTCAAAGGTCATTCAAATAACATGTAGCAATCACTTGGAAATTCCACTTCACATTGAGCAAAACGGTTCTAATCTTTCTAATTCAAATTCTAAATTATTCTAATAGTCATAGGCCAAGTCTGAAGGTATTTTATTATAGGTCAAGGGTAATTATTATCAAGCATTCAAGTTAATATTATTAGTTGCATTCATATAGCATATATCAAGATTCACACACTCATTGTAGGAGGGAAAACTACATTGGCCTAAGGCCATCTTAGGTTGTAGGCCACACTTAGATTATGCCAGGTTTGTTTAAGATAGCTCAATTATTCCCTTTGCCTAATTCCCCCCTTGTATTCAATCTCCAATTGGTTTATTGTGTAGGAACTAGGGTTTTACTTTTCCAAGTTTTTTGTGCATCAAATCTACACCCCCAAATCATCAATAAATCCTCTCAGACAGTCACAGGAGCTCACACAGAAAAATCAATTATATAATCAATAAATACATGATCATATTCAATAAATAGAGTTGCAATGTGCCCTTGTACACCTAACACATCCTTGTCCCAATACATCACAAACTTCTATTTTTGGCTGTGACATAGTTTACATATATTTTCAACTAGTTTCTCATTAGCAGTCAACCTGTACAATCAACACAAAACATATCCAAACTAAATTTATGCATTTCATTAAAAATCACTATTCATAACTTATTTCAAATTTTGTATGATACATTTATATTTTATATATTGAAATCACTATTCAATTGTTTAAATGTTTTATTACGGTGCATTGGAAAAATCAAATTAAAACACATATAAACAATGAGTAGTCTCCATCTTCATGACTTGTACTAAAAGTGTCAACCACCACATTTGTTATAATCCATCAACTTGGGATGTCTAACACAATAGGTTCATCTACTATTAGAGTTATTTCTACCTCTAAAAGCTAGTGTTGTAATGGGTATGTTGTTGATTCTTTCACCATCAAGGCACCTTACTCCATTAAATATTCATGTTTGTACATCTCTTCATACTTTCATGAAACTTATCCTTTGAATTTGAGTTTTCCCATTCCATGTTGTAAATGCCCCCTCTTGATGCTTGAATTTGGAATTTTTACCATAGACTTCACCCAAACTATAACATTGTTTGAAGATTATAAAGTATGGCTCAATAAGGGATTTTGAGAAAAAATGATTAATTATCAATAGATGAAGCGTTCACATTTAAATGGGGATTTTCAAGTTTGAAATTAAGTCAAAGACACACTGAAGAGGAGGCATATCTGAGTTAGGAAAATAAGACATGTATTTAGTGGTATTTGAATAAGATTTTTTTGGAATGAAAAAAAAACGAAGGAGAGGGAAGAACAAGCAAGCAAACATACTAATCGTACAACTAATCAACCATTATATTAGTGGGAGGGCCACTTTCATTGTAGCATCAACCCCATTTTCATAGAGATCATGGTATATTAACCTTATATGTTTGTCACAGACCAATCCTGGCAACCAATATGAATTTGATTTTTTCAATTAAGGAGGATTTGAGTCACAAAAATAATTCCAAAATGTAGTAAAGAGGCATATCCGACTTGGGATTTTAAGTTATATATTGATAAATTTTTCAACAAGATTATTTGTGGGGTTATGAAGCCACAGAGCAGGAGAGGGAAAGGTTGAGCAAGCAAACATTCTCATGCCACTACTAATTAATTATTATATTAGGAAGGTCACTTCCATTATGGCATCAACCTTATTGATATAATCATAATAGTTTATTAACCATGTTTATGGGGAAAGAGTAAACAAGCATATGTGACAAATATCTAAATGGTCCCCTCTCCAATGAGGTTAGTTAAAAATTAACTTTGATGGGAAGTCCAAAGGGAACCCAGGCAAAGCAGGTGCAAGTTGCATCCAGAGAGACCATTTACAAGCATTCTAGCAACATTCTCTTCTTACCTTCCCATAATTACCAACTATCAAGTAGAATACATAGAACTCACACAAAACCTACAATTAGCATATTCAAGAGGCTTCACTAAGATTGAAATTGAAGGGGATTTATAACTCATGATATCAACTCTAAAAAAGAATGCAATTTCAAATTGGAAACTAGGTGCAATTCTTAAGATTATGTTATTTTTTCTCAATAAATTCAAGGAGACCAAGTTCAAACATTGTTCTTTGAGAAACAAACAATGCAACAGGTCATTTGGCAAACCTTAAGGTCAAACTAGAAACCTTCAATCTAGTGGAAAGCATTCAGCTTATCGATTTTGAAGGGCTAGGAGATATCATTGAAGAATAAAGTAGTCCTCATTCTAATTATTAATCATATATTACTTGGCCTCATTATGAAACAATACTATACCACCTCCCCACATCACTTCTATCACTTTAGTGCATTTCATCTCATTCAACTTACACATGTATGGCAAAACTTTTATTATTCTTGTTTCATTCATCTTTTCATGACACATTCATTCCATACTCTATTATTTATTTGCATATGACTCTTCTTGGATTCCCACCATGTTTATGTAGCTCCAAGAATCTGAACATAACCACCAGTGTTTGGTAAGGTGCTAAAGCAAACCACTAAGAGGCTAGAAAGCTCAAGGCTTCTATTAGATACAAGAGGTCTATAGTGGCTATCCAGTTTGCCAGCTTGCACCATGTAATAGACAAACCTGTAAACCAAGTTGGTTTTAGTATGAATGAGTGCACAAAGTACGCAAGCACCTCTAGTAGATCCAACCATAGTAAAGCAAATAGCTAAGGCTAGGCTATTGATTGCATAAACAAAGTGAAAACAATAATACAGAATGGAGAGAGATAACAACTAAAATGTAAACTTAGAAGCTAAGGCACTTTAAGGCTAAATGAAAGATGTTTTAAGCAATAAATACATTTTTAATCAAGGGTTCAATAGCATGCCTATTCTATATTTGAGATATCTTTCCAAATCAATACTACCGTTTTCTAGCAATGCAATGTTCTAGTTTAGCAAGAGATAAATAATGTTTAAGCAAGTTTTCTAGTTTATCTTGAGCTTGTATATTACTAATATGCAATGAGGAATGCTTATAAAGAGAGAAATGACATATAGTAAAGGAATATTTTGAGAAATAAAAATATTCTTTAATCATGTACAGGTGCAAGAAACTTCAAAAACTACTTTAAATAATGCACAAAGCAAATATTTTGCTAAAAAAATTAAAACCCTAGCATATATACTACACAAACAATGGATTTTCACTTTGCATAGCAAATTTCCCTCAAATCAAGATCAAATAATATGTGTAGATGTTATACCAACTAGGAATCCAAGCTAGGAAGCAATATAAGAGGAAGACCAAGTTATGTGCAAGCTGAAGTCCAAACTAAAAGCCAAGAGCAAAGGAGGAGGTGAGGTGAGAACTTGCAATGGTGTAAGAGCTCCAACCCAGTGCATAAATTAGATGCAAATACAAATGTAGAAGATATAATCAAGCCACAAGGAAGTAGGAGTAACTAGGAGTAGGAATGGAGTCTCCAAGTAAATGTATAACAACATATGGGATCTTCTATCACCAATCAAGCTCAAGAGTGCCAAGAATGAATCGAGAGAGATTCAAGAAGGCATGAGAGTTAATAGAGGGAAGAATCAAGAGAGAGTGTGGATAAAGAAGAGAGAGGCTCATATGAATGATAATTAGGCATATATCCCAACCCCAATCCACCAAAAGACCTAAAACTAGCTATTTTTGACTGTTTGGGTCCAAACAGGCACTTTTGCACGCATTTTGCCTAGGCTGCAACTTTTTTGAAGTAAATGTGTGGCATAGGCTATGGGATTCTTTCATACAAGCTGAAACCTAGATCAAACAAGGGCTTAGACTAGTCAACAGACTCCTGAAAGGCCCCAGGGGGTCCTTAAAGGGCTTGTCTTACATGCAAAAGGGCCAAGAGGGACTAAGGATGTATGAAGGGTAAGAATATGATGCGAGAGAGGTCCAATCGAGTGGTGAATGTCTTAAAGTGAGATAACCATGGTTAATAATCTACACATGATCTAAATTATAATCTTAGGGAGGAGTAGGGTCACTAGAAGTATGATTATATATGCCCCTGACGTACAAGCAGTCAGTGTTCGAATGAACAAGGAGTGCTGTGTAGTACTTGGAAGCCACACCAAAGCAAATAAAATCAAGAATTGAAAATACAAAAGGAAACATTACCTACACTTACCATATAAGGATGACAATAGAAGAAGTTGATGATGTGATCCATGGGTGAGAGTGTAAATGCTACATAATCCAAAATCCAACTCTAGCTCCAACTACTACTCTTGCAAAGAATAAATAGAAGTGATATCAAATCAAATCATACTATCTATAATGACATTCATTAGGGCATCAGCCCTAGTGTTCTACCTATGAGGGATATGGGTTAATTAGATGTCCTTGAGAAAGAGAGTGAATTGCATGCCACTTAAAAGAGGAGGAGAAACTCATTGCTAAGGATGACCCAGACACCAATGAGTTGAGACATGCCTAAGAGTGAGTCAGATAATAATTTCACATGCATGTGCCTAAATCATGAGCATCAATCAAGGCACCAATGATTATGTGATATTAAACATCATTATTCATCTCATTGGTAAAAAATAAACCAATTGCAATAAGCTCATGGCCCCATGGAGCATCAATAACCCAAGTTGTAGCTATCAGTTTTGGGTTGCCCTAACTACCACCATCTATGTGAATCACTACTGAGAGGTGCACCATGATAGGGGTCAAGAATGCAAGACTAACAACTTCTAAAAGGTGATCTCAAAATGAAGTGGTGTAAGTGAGTTGCATGAGGGAAATAAATAATGAAACCAAGCCATAATCACAATGGTCGACCAACATTGGTCATGGTGAGAGGTAACAAGGGAAAGTGGGGGGAAGTTAGGAGAAGATGAAGACCAGTCAACAAGACTAGAGTAGGTCTCAAACCATCATAGCCAGCTAACAACCCTACCTACAACCATAATGAATGAGAGAGAGAGAGAGAGAGGGAGTTAGAATGGATCAACTATAGAAAAGTAGAGAAATAACTAACTAAAAGAAGCACAACAAGTAACTTCTATCCCTAGGTGCCCACGAGATGGGGCACAGGCCTAGGAAATTAATGAGGACCTGAAAGGATTCTTGGGAATCAAAATAGGGCTAAAGTAGGCTCAATTAAGCCTCAGATTAAAAAATAAAGGCTTCCAATGCACTCAAAACATGTTAAGACCTCTAGGATAGATATTTCATGGTTTGAAACATAAAAATGGGGAAAACACCCAAAAAGGGCTGACAAAAAATAAGAAAAGGGGTTTAAAAGAGGAAAAAAGAGAGAAAAGAGGCCATTTTACTCTTTTTTCACTTTGAGAGAGCCAAATGAGATCCCATGAGAAACCAAATCCCAATCGAAGTAAATGAGGGCACGAGAGAATGTCAGAGATGCATAGGATGGTCCAAGTAAGCTCTATGAATGATTTTTTTCAATTTTTTTCATTTTTTGGAGGTTTGGGAGGCCCTAAATGCATTTTGACTCATTTTGGATGATTCGACAAATAAATCAGATGAAACAAGGAGTCAAAATGTTGGGCTCAGTGAGTTTAAGAGAACGGGACCCACAAGATCTCAAACTGTGGCCCGTGGGGCAAAAAAAGAAGAGCCTTAGGGCTCCCTAGGGTGTCCCAATGCAGGTCACAACCTGGGGTAGGGAATCCCTAGAATAGGCCTTGAGGATCTTGGGAGGTCTTGGAAGGGGCCATAATAGGGAGGGAGAAAGAAAAATAAGCTATATAGATGAAAATAGTCATTTTTTACTTATTTTTGCTCATTTTTTAGCTAGTAGACTAATCTAGTTACTTGTTTGCTTTCTTGTGCAAGCACATGGAGGAGTTAAAATGATAGAGGAGGGAGGGCCTTCACAGGTGAGAGAGTGTCTACCATAGTGATATGGGTCATTTGAGGTGACCAAATGGGAGAGAGTTCTAGCATGATTGGCCGAGGAGGCAGATGCTCTACCTATGGTAGATTAGGATCACCTACAGAGTGCAAGACTTTAGAGGCAAGCACATGTGTCCTCATTGTGATACTTTTCAGGATTTAGGAGCACAATTGATTACCTTGTATAAGCAACTAAACATAGAATTTAACCAGAAGTAACAAGTAACTAGAAATCAAAAATAACACAGAATTTGAGAGATAATACAATCTTGTATTCAACTCATCCAGAAAGAAAATACAATAAATAATATGCCACACTCTTCTTCCCACACCTCAAAGGCTTCCCACACCTCTAGGGCTCCCAATAATTCTCTTTCAAGAGTTCTCTCTCTCAATTATGATCACAACAAACAACTCAAACATAGAGTTGTTCACCTCCACCAGTCAGTAACAATACTGCCAGTACACAAGTACTCAAAGTACTCCAAGTAGATCTCCCTTGAACTTACAACAACCTAAAAATCAAATGATCTTACTTACCATGTAGATCTTCCCTGATCTTGCACAACCTGCAGATCAACCTGGTCTTGCACACTTGCAAACCTAGATCTTACAATCGAAAGGATCTCTTCCTTGTCCTTAATTACAATACAGCCCCATGAGTCTATTATATAGATCCCATGCAAACAATAATTAGACTTCTTAATTACAATAATTAGAAACACAGACTCAAGACTAAAATTAGTCTTTTACATGCAAACAACTGGTTCGTTAAATTAATTATTTGTTAACTAGCAGTTTTGGAACTGCACAGGCGATCGACGTCATTCCCTATCTGTCTAGAGATGACCGACGTCGGCTAATATTTGATTGATGCTAGTTGCTTTGTACATTGGATATGATTGACATCGGTTGGCCTATCGATGTCGATTGCTCTACAACTCAGCAACCTCCTCTGTTTGCATACCTGTGAAGCTTTTAGCTCCACAACCTAATAATCTCCCACTTGGAGATAAACAGTTGCACCTGTACTTATACCTGTACATCATCTAATTTGTTTCCTATCTTGTATCCCTCTTCAAGTTCAATCTTAAAGACCAACCACCACACATCTTATGGTGCTACACCTGTCATCCAAGTCCCCTACCACATCCGAAGTGCTTGATCCTGCATAGCATGTTAACCTGCTGCTGGTTCATCTCAGATACCTGAGAATCCACTGAACTACTTTCCAGTGCTTCTTTTCCAAATTGGCCATGAACTCACTGACAACACCCACTACTTAGGCAACATCAAGTCTAGTACACATGTACTTAACCTCATCATGTGAATTGGGACACTGTACTGTGAACTATCCATCCATAGGTGTGCTAACTGGTTCTGCATCCTGCATCTTGAACCTCACCACTACCTTATTCACACAATCATCCTGAGATAACATCAACCTATGATCTTCCCTATCTTTAGGAAAACTCATGCCAAAGGATCTTGCTACTCCCAAATCCTTCATGACATACCTCTGAACTAACTTTACCTTTAGCTCAGTAACTCCCTGCATGTGTGACCCTGCAACAAGCATACACACTACATACAGTAACAGGATAATGTAGCTAATATTATCCAACTTAGTAAAGGAAACACAATGGTTACATTGACATTGACTAAAGCCACGCTTTGTCATACACTAGTCAAACCTCCATTGTCTTGTAACCTGCTCAAGACCATATAACCTGGCCTTCCATCTCACGTGTCCATTCTCTCTCTTCTTTGACCTAGGAATCTGTTCATCTTTCAGTGCTTTCTCTTCAGCTGGAAACTCTACCAAATCTCCCATTTGGTTCTCTCCCAAGGAATCAACTTCCTCATTCATGCCATGCTCCCACTATTTTTTGGATTCTACCTACTCTGGTTCTTGACCATCAGTGAGTAATAAGTAGTCTAAAGAAGGGGAATAATGAATTTGAGGCTTACCTACCCTTTTAGTCCTCCTCATGGGCATTTGAGACTCCTTGATAGCTTTCTATCTTCCCAAAATCCATTTTCTGGTCGACCCTGGTCTACACCCGATCGATGTCAAATCCTCCTGATCGCCGACGCTAGTTCCTTGACCGACATCGATGTCCACCTGGTCGCCAATGTTGGTTCCTTGACCGACATCAGTCACCACCTGCCCGACACCACCAAATCTGGTCTGCACATGACCGACATCGGTACCTACCTGTTCGACATCAGTTCCACTTGACTGACGTCGATAACTATGTTTTCTTGTGAGTGATGACTTTTTACCCATGAGCTTACCTTGGATCAAAACCATGTCCAAACTGCCCTGCTCAAAATTATTCAGCCCCTTGTGCTAATCTCTGTCTGTCATCTTCTCTTAAAAAACTAAGGATTTCCTGTTCTTGTCAAAAACATCAGATTTCTTCTTTGTGCAATAGACCCGATCCTTTCTTGTAGCATGAGTTTCAAGAAACCTCACTTTCTTTTGTTGCTTATAGAAATCTCGATCTATGCTTTCCAGATCTGAACTCTTACCCTTTGACTCAAGAAATGCATCCCCTTCTTATTCATGTGACCAAGCCTACGGAGCCACATCTTTGAATCTATAGCTGAAGTAGATAAACCAGAAGGAGAATTAGTAATACAAGTAAATAGATAAAGAGTACCTACTTTCTTACCTCTTGCTAAAATAAGTGCACCTTTGAAAACTTTCTAAGATTCTGCTGTGAGAGTTACTGTGCATCCCTCATCACCCAACTTTCCAATAGAAATCAAGTTCCACTTCAGGACTAGGACATGCATGACCTCTTTCAACACCCATGTGTTGCCCATCTGCAATTTTAGCTACACTTTCCCTTTGACAACCATTTGACAAGGCTTACCATCCCCTAAATAAATCTCTCCAAAGTCTCCCTGGACATATTCATGGAAAATTTCTCTATTTGGGGTTGCATGGAAAGAGGCACCAGAATCTAACACCCAAGATTCCACTTTATCCAAGGAACATACAAGAGCATCCTATGCAACAATATCTGCAACATCTGCTTCTTCATTTCCTTCATGTTGATCTTCAACCAACTTGCAATCTTTCTTTACATGCCCTTGCTTTCCACATTTTCAATAGAATATTCTGCCATACTTAGATTTGGATCTCCTGCCTATCTTTGACCTTGATTTCTCTTGCTCGATCTTCTCTCTTTGCCTTCCCCTACTTTCAACACTTAAAGCATTCCCTGATGATTCCCTATGCTTTTCTTGCGAATTTCTTTATTCAAGATTACACTAACAACATCATCAACTTTCAAGATATTTGAAGCAGACACAGTATTACTAACTGCCATTACCAAACTATCCCAAATTTCAGGTAATGAGCATAAGATTAAGAGAGCCTTAATTTCATCATCAAAAACAATATTGACTGAAACTAAGTGGTTTACCAAACCATGGAAATCACTAAGATGATTGTGTACAGATCCACCTTCTAACATTTGCAAATTAAATAGTTGCTTCATAAGAAATACCTTATTCGAAGCTGAGGGTTTTTCATATAAATTTTCCAAAGATCCCATTAACTCTACCGTTGTTTTATCCTGTGATAAGTTAGAAATCACAGACGATGCCAGGCTCAACCTTATATATCCCAAAGCCTTTCGATCAAGAACCTTCCATTCTTCATCTTTCATATTCGTGGGCTTGCTTGCAACCCCACCCAATGGTAAGTACAAATCTTTTTGATACAAATAATCTTCTATCTTCATCCTCCATATTTGATAATTCTTGTTGTTAAACTACTCCATTCTTAGCTTACTTTTTTCTGCCATTGCTATACTCCCACTCAATCAGAAACCCCTGAGAGTGACCTGTAATCAAACACAAACTTGCTCCAAACTAAGCTTTGTGAACCTGTGACCCTAGCTCTAATACCACTTTGTCAGGATTTAGGAGCACAATTGATTATCTTGTATAAGTAACTAAACACGAAATTTAACCAGAAGTAATAAGTAACTAGAAATCAAAAATAACACAGAATTTGAGAGACAATACAATCTTGTATTCAACTCATCCAAAAAGAAAATTCAATAAAGAAGATGCCACACTCTTCTTCCCACACCTTAAAGGATTCCCACACCTCTAGGGCTTCCAGTAATTCTCTTTCAAGAGTTCTCTCTCTCAATTATGGTCACAACAAACAACTCAAACACAGAGTTGTTGTTCACCTCCACCAGTCAATAACAATACTGCCAGTACACAAGTACTCAAAGTACTCCAAGTAGATCTCCCTTGAACTTGCAACAACCTACAAATCAAATGATCTTACTTACCATGTAGATCTTCCCTGATCTTACACAACCTACAGATCAACCTGGTCTTGCACACCTACAAACCTAGATCTTACAATCGAAAGGATCTCTTCCTTGTCCTTAATTACAATACAGCCTCATGAGTCTATTATATATATCCCATGCAAATAATAATTAGACTTCCTAATTACAATAATTAGAAACGTAGACTCAAGACTAAAATTAATCTTTTACATGCAAACAACTGGTTTGTTAAACTAAATGTTCGTCAACTAGCAGTTTTGGAACCACACAGGTGACCGATGTCGGTCCCTATCTATCTGGAGATGATCAACATCAGTTGGCCTACTAACATCGATTGCTCTGCAACTCAACAACCTCCTTCGTTTGCATACCTATGAAGCTTTTAGCTCCACAACCTAACAATACTCCAAGGACCTAGTGAATGCATTGGTGATTGCATGGGTACTAGAGAGGCATGTATTCTAGTTGGGGCCTGAGCTAGAGGCTATTCTTAGTATTGAGGATGTATATCAACTCTATGAGGTAGAGCTAATGGGCAGAGAGAGATCTACCACTGATACAAAATATAATGACAACAGAGCTCTACTTGGTGGGACCCCACCCACAATGAAATAATCATGGAGTGTAGATCACATAATTATCACCAAGGATACCCAATCTCAGGATAGTGATAGCAAGGACTGTGGTCAGGAGGCTTTATGCTGACTAGAGTACAGGAAGACTACCCCTCTCATGGATAAGAATTATGTAGTGAGCAGAGGGAGGACATAGATATGTCTAGGGCTAGTGTATCCTAGGTAGATTGTGCCAGTATTTGGATCACATCTAGTACACAAGGTCAGTCGAATTAACACAACCTAGCTTACTCATGTCTTAGACTTATGAGAGGCTCTCATTAACATGGTTGAGGACACCATATGGCAATGAGGCATACCATGCACTAGAGGAGGGCACAACATGGGATGCATAATTAATAAATAGGGTTATTCTCATGTGAACCACCTTAGATCTGAATGTAGTGGATAACTACATCTATGATCCCTACATGTCTATAGCATGGCCAGAGGATTCCAGGCTAGAGCCCTACTTAGGATGGGAGGAGATTTGAGGTCCACAAGGGTCATATCATAATCAAGGGAGATAAGCTCTGGTGGGGCAAGATAGATGAGCACAACCTAGGCCAATTGGGACAAAACTTGACAAGCAACCGAGACAAAGTGAGGGGGGTGATGGTGGAGAGAGGCCACCATGGCGAGGACCATCACCACTAGGAGGAACACAAACTATAGGAGGGTCATAGAGGCCTCAACATTACTAGGTAAGATAAGTGTATTTGATAGATATCATTTTATCTTTATATTCATCCTTAGCGAGAGCTGATATGTGACTAACATATATGATCTATGCATGTGTAGGAAACCAACCTAGCTGGATTGGGTCCTAGGTGGACCTACTACTGAGGGAAATATTTCTTAATATGGTAGTGACACCACTAATGGATCGATTGCAACATCTACTAGTAGGGGAAGAGCCACATAATTTATTTTGATGGGTGGGTGCACGAGCCTCGCTCAAGCTGGTGAAGGCACGACATAGGAATCCATAACTAAAGGTTGAGTCAGCATGGTATAAGGCATACATGACAAATTAGAGGGTGGTTATAGTAGACGTCGAGGTGCAACTAGATAGAGTGGAGGTTGAGATCGATTGACTACGAGTTGAGCTAGCCCAAGAGTAGACTCGAGGAACTAAGGCATCGAGCATGAGGGCAAACTAGTTGGCTGCACTAGAGGAGACTACACTTGACTGGTCGAGAGGTAGATATCAAGATCTCCACCTAGAGCATGATTACCATAGATAATGCCCAATCATAGGCTGACTGGGATATGCAAATGTAGCCACGCATGTGGCATTTTTGGGGGACTATGAGCCTACGCTGATAGTAAGCCATATGATGTACCTACAGAAAAATATGTATTTTTATGATATATATAGTTGTTTTCTCATTATTAGCACATGTGTGTATATTATTTTATGTATGATGTGTATGTTTCATCTAATATAGACTACTAGATACATGTGATTAGTATTAGGAACTACTAATAAAGAACCCACATGCACACACATATACCAACAGAATGGAGGTTAGTGGTGCTAAAAGAGAGGAAAGTCTCACCTTACCACTATAGGATACTTTCTTTTAGGGCCACATGGGCCCTAGACATGAAATGTCTTAAGGTAGAACCCATTGATTGGGTGTCACAAGGGCTCACCTTTGAGGGTTGAGAGACAAAAATCCCCATTCTCTAGAGAGATAGTGATAACAAAAGGGAAAAATCACTTGTGTGTGAGTTTTCCCTTCTTACGGTGTTCCTTATCAAAAATGAGGATCGTATCACCTACCTTGAATTGATGAGGGTGCACTGACTTATTGATTTGGTGGTGTTGATGACACTGGTAAGCATGATTGTACTCAAGAATGACTAAGTGTCGCTCATCTAATTGCTCAAGCTCAATGAGTCAAGTGGCACATTTTTCTTCATCCAAAATAGACCCAAATGCCTTAACCCATAGCGAAGGAATTAAGA
The DNA here is from genome assembly GCA_037957365.1 of Torreya grandis. Taxonomy (NCBI): domain Eukaryota; kingdom Viridiplantae; phylum Streptophyta; class Pinopsida; order Cupressales; family Taxaceae; genus Torreya; species Torreya grandis. Next base: position 2,061,154 of record JARHVA010000884.1, on the reverse strand, counting down.
CCTCTAAAGGAAGAATAGCCTCATACCCATATATGAGAGAGTATGGGGTTGCCTCTGTGGTTGTTTGGAAGCTAGTCTGATAGGCCCAAAGGGTAGGATAAAGTATGAGATGCCAGTCACTCTTGGACTGAGAAACAGTACAAAAAAGCATCTTCTTAAACATTTTATTTAAAGACTCTACTTTCCTATTTCCCTGGGGGTAATGGGTAGAGGATAAATGAAGCTTGAACCCAAAGCATTTAGTGAGCTCACACATCTCAGGGCTTTGGAATCCTGGGCCATTGTTAGCCGTAATCATAGTGGGGACTCTAAACCTACAAATAAGTTGGTTCAAGACAAACTTGGTGACAGTCTTCCCACACATGCTGCTAAGAGGCATGGCCTCAACCCACTTCATAAAATAATCAGTGGTGGTGATGAACCAATGATGACCATTAAAAGAGGTGGGTTTGAACTTACCGATGAAGTCGAGAGCCCAAATCGAAAAAGGCCAAGGGGTTGAAATAGAGTATAAGAGGTCAGTCAAGGTATTGATAGCATCCTCGATGACTTGGCATACTGGACCACATTATTAACAAGATTGGGCCAGTAGTAGCCCATCCTAATAATACATTGAGTGGTAGCCTTCCCTCTTAGGTGGCCACCACAAACTCTCCCATGAGACTCCTCAAGTATAAGAGGGATATCCTCAAGGGTGAGGCACTACATCAACACACCATCAAGAACCCTCTTGAACAAGACACTGCCAATGATGACATAGTGGACGATGAGCTTACAGATTCGATAGCATTCTTATGAAGATACATCGATGGGATAAGATTGGTCCTCAAGGTAATGGATAATATCCTGATACCAATCACACTTGGAGACCTCAACACGATCGATTGAGTAGACCATCTCATCAATAAAGGCATCATTAACTAGTTTTACATTGGGGTTGGGTAGTGGGCACTTAGCAAGTTGGTCAGCCACAACCAAGCCCTTGGTGGAATTTTAGTTTAAAATGCAAAGGTCAAACTCTTGAAGAAGTATGATCCACATCACATTCCTATCAACAAGATGTGTCTTACTAAGCAAGTAGTGAAGTGGATTGGACTGGATAATCACATTGCTAGTTTGGCCCAACATGTAATGCCACAACTTCTTCATAGTGAAGATGAGAGAGAGAGACTGAAGCTCAACAAGAGAATAGATGAGTTCAAGTCCAACCAGTGTGTGAGAGATGTAGTAAATGGTTCTCTCCCTATCGGTGTCATCATTTTGGCTAGCATGTTCTTGATGGAAAAAGATCAGTGACAAAGGTATATAAGATGAAATCATGCCCCTCAATGGGTACCATCAAGATGGGAGGACTATGAAGCATACACTTCAATTCCTAGAAAGCCACTTGGACTTCAACAGACCATAAGAATAGAGTGTCCTTGTGCAAGATATGTGTGAGAGGTATGGACTTGTGAGCATAGTCCTCAAGGAAGCGACTGATAAAATTGAGTCTTCCTAGGAAGGACTGTAACTAGATGAGGTTATGTGAGAGGCATCTCAAGATTGCCTTGATCTTGTCAGGATCTACTTCAATGCCCTTCTATGAAAGAAGGAATCCAAGGAGATTTATATTAGAGATGCCAAAAATGCACTTCTCAGGGTTGAGACTGATGTGATACTCTCAAAGATGCTCAAAGATGATCTTAAGGTCTCACACATACTCATCCCACTTATGAGATTTTTCAAGGAGGTCATCAATATAGCACTTAATGATCTTATGGATAAGGTCATGAAAAATGTGGGTCATGGCATGCTAGTCATGAAAAAGGCATGATGACATAACAAAAGGTACCCCATGGGGTAGTCAATGTCATCTTGTGTTGGTCTTTAGGTGTAATCTAGATTTGGTTGTACCTAGAGAAACTGTCCATGAGGGACATGATCTCAAAACCAATGGTGAAATCAATAATCTGGTCTATCAAAGGAGTAGGAAAGTTATGCTTTGGCCAGGCCATATTGAGATCCCAAAAGTTAATACAAATCTGAATAGATCCATTCTTCATGAGAATGAGAATAATGTTGGAAATCCATCGAGGGTAGTTAATAGCATGCATAAAGCCAACCCAGATGAGTTTCTCAATCTCTGCTTTGACCAACTGGGAGACTTTAAGAGCCATTGGCTGTTGATTTTGGTGAATGGGTTAGATCCCATTATCCATAACGAGATTATGGATGACTATGTCTAGATCCATGCCCTTCATATCAGTGTATTCCCAAGCGAATACATCTAAAATCTCATGTAACAAGGTGACCAAAACATCTCATTCCTTGGGATCAAGGCTAGTGTTGATCTTTACGATCTTAGGCCATATTGAAGTGCCAAGGTTGACATCTACGGATCATTGAACATACATAGCATTGCCTTCCTTGAAACACTCAGGCACACAAAGGAGTGACTCATCTAACACTTCAGGTTCAACCATGAGGACATTCACCACAAGAAGGCTTGGGGTTGGTCTATTTGTGAGATAAATATCCAAACCAAGATGATAAAGGGGATAATGATACTTATGGTAAGCTTGCATGAGCTTGGTGTAAGCCTTTATCTCCTTAAATAGGTTGTCTGTTGTAACATGATTGAAAGAACACTCGAGATCTAACAGCCACTCTAGTGGTCTCAATGGGAGATGCATGGAAAGAGCCTATAATATGATGAGAAAAGCATGATGCAAGGGGGAGCTGAACATCCAGGGAAACATCCTAGAAGAGGTCTCTGAAAATATATGAGCTTGTCTAGCATCATAGAGCAGAGGAGGGAATCAGCCAACACATGCCATAATCTGAAGGAACAAACGCTAATCAGCACTCATTCAGATCAAAATGTTCATCCTTGAAGAAATGGGACCTAAAAAATAGGGGGTATATGAGAATCTACAAACCCCCATAAGGATACATCCAAAGCCTCACCTAAGGGCTTTATCTTTGCATAGAGCAACATCCAGGGATCTGGGTCAGACTCCATGGTGTGAACCTCACCTTTATGCACAAACTAAATCATGCAAAATGTGGCCAATACGATGGCTTGCATGGCAGTGGTCCAAGGACAACCAAGAATCATGTTGTATGAAAGATCAAGGTCTAACACACAAAACTCGATTTTGAATATCTTGGGGCCAAACTTGACCTAGAGCTTCACGTTACTTACTAGTGTAACTATGTCATTTTTGAAACCAACACAGTTATGGTGAGAATTGAAGAGCTTCTTTCAATTTATCCTAAGCTCATTGAAAACATGTAAGGACATGATATTCAATGCAACTCATTCATCTATGATACATCGTTTAACATGGCAATCATCTAAATAATTCTTGATATAGAGAGGGAATCGAGCTCTCTTTGTCAGAATTGAAGCATCTATCAAAGAGGTTGGGTTGAAAGATAAAATGGATGGATGAGGGTGTTTATGTGCGTCAGATATGAACAACACTTCAATGTCATCACATAGCAGGCCCTTATGAGAGAGACAAAGCCATCAAAGATGAGACCCCTTTGGTCAAGGCAAACGTGAATATGGTCCTAAATGGAGATCCCAACCAAGAGGCCCTACGAATCCTCTATGATAGAGTAAGGATATTGTTTATTGTTGGGGATCAACCAACAAACTTGATTACTTTTATGTAAGCAATTAAACACGGAATTAAACCAGAATAATAAGTAACTAGAATCAGAAATAGCAAAGAATAAGAGATACAAGAAACCACCCTGAAAACTTGTATTAAACTCTTCTAGAAGGAAATACAATGAAGAAAAATCACACTTTCTTTGCACACCTCTTAGATGTACAGATCTCTTTCCCTCAAGAGTTTACAATCAATTCCAACAACCTGGATTGATACACACATATACAATATGTCTTGTACTGTTCTTTCTTTTTTTACACACACAAGCTATGAAGATCTACCCATATTATATAGAATTAGGGATCATGAGCTATGCATTAACAACCATTAGATACACCTCTTAATCAAAGGCTTAAAACAATCCTGCCAAAAATAGAAATGCGGACTTACAACTAACAGCTAAACTTATCATGCAAACAATCTGTTCCATCCACGAAAATAGACTTTTTGGATGCACAGGTGACCGAAGTCGGTCCCTGTTTGCCTGCACATGACCGACGTCGGCCGATTATAACCAGCGTTGGCAGCTACTAGTCGTCTCCTTGCTATCATCAGTGACTGTGTAAATCCAGCAACTTCAGCATCCGCTTATCTGGTGAAGCTTTTAGCTCCACACCTCAACATGTATCCTGGGGAGGGATGTCACACCTAAAATCAAATCAGACTTTCGAGTTCCCTACCCCCATGGGTTTGATCGGGGGCCCAGTGCCACTAGTCTCTCCAATAGGGTCAGTGGCCTAACCATAGCATGTGTTAACAAAGCAATCATACCTAGTAGAGGTTATGTCGATAACATCAATAATCTTGCTACTCTTGTGCTTGGATTTCCCTCTCAAGTCAGCCTGGAAGGAAGAGTCAAAAAAGGTGGAAGAGCAAGGAGAGCGTGGTGCCTTAGCCTTTGATTTATTCTTTTTCTCCTTGTCATGGTCAAGGAGAGGCTCCTTGAATACATTCAACTTGTGATTTGGTTCTGTAAGAGGAAAACTTTGAGATGGAGGTGAGGCATGTGCACTATAATTTTGTGTAGCAAAATTGGCATCATCATGCCCCCTCATCCAATGGAAGTTATAAAACTTGGTGGGGTCATAAGGAAACATCATCTGTTGTTTTGTTGTGCTTGAATTAAAAATCTTCCTTTCAACTAGCTTCTTGCTCAAAGCATTCACCTCATGGCTATCCTTCTTGTCCTTCTTCTCAGGAGGAGAATTATTGACACCATCATTGATCGCATTATGGTTGTGATCATGTAAAAAAGATGATTTTTTGGAAGGTACGGGCCACATACCCATGCATACCTCAAACACTTAGATCTTTAGAAACTCATTAACAACTTCATCATAAGAGGTAGGTTCATGCTTAATGACCTCAAGGTGAACCTCCTACCTCAATGCTCACATGAACATATCATAAAGTTGGCCATATGAGAACCTAGTCATGCATGTATGAATAGTTGAATGCCATCTACATACAAAATCAAAGTTTGACTCACCCTTGGCTTACGCCATGGAGGTGATTAACTGGATGTTGAGGTTAAAGGGTCTGAAAATATCAAAATATTAGAAGTCATCTAGAAGGTGCTAGAAACTAGAGAGAATCTACAGGTAGATTCTTAAACTAGACAAGAGCTTCGACTCACAAAAAACAAGTGAAGAACTTCACCATCATGCCTTTTTCCTATTCCCAATCCATGCATGCCGTCATGAATGTCATAATATGCTCCATGAGACTAGAGTCCCACATCCCATTGAACTTAGGTAGTTCTGGAATAGAAGTAGGAAGGGGAATAACATGCATCCAAGGGGCTAGGGGATTTTGGTGGAGATCCTCATAAGCATGATTGATAGCAGGATGGAAACAAACCTCGAGAGGGGGATCATGATGGTGATGATGTTACCTATTCCCATAGACATCACCATGGCCTCAATGACCATGGGGAGGATGATGTTGGGTTGGGTCTTGATAGGGAGGATTCTCATGATGAAAATCATCTCTACCATGAGGTGGAAAATGACCATGGAAAGTGTGATGGTCCCCATGGGGATGATGGAAAGACATGGCATACTCATGAAAATGGTTGTGATGACTAAAAACTCCATGTTGTTGATCATGTGATATCATACGAGGGTTAATCGACAAACATTGATGCTTCAGATAGGCCTCCCATGGATCTTAAATCCATAGATGATGATCCAGATCATTACACTCATCGAAAACTCTAAAAGGACTATGAGGATGGGAGGACCCCCCATGATGGGAATACATCCCCAAGTTGGAATACATGTGACCCACAATATGGATATGAGGATGTTCTTGCTCTAGAGTCTCCAGTTGGGAAAGAGGCACGAAACTTATGTGAAAACTGGTTAAGGCACTCAAAACTGAGCAGATGCAAGCTCTATTTCCAGAGGAAGCATGTCATCGACTCCTAGGGGAGAAAGATGCACTTCATTCACCTGAAGGTGTCTACAATAATCCTCAATGATTGTGCATAGCTCATCAGGCCCTAAACATGCAAAGGGATCCTCATCACCTTGGATAGGTGAATGAGATGCGATATGAAGCTAAGATGAAACATCCTCAACTGAATGAAGCTCAGATTGGTGAAAAGGAGATTGAGTATGTTGGTTATATTCATGCCAATCTTGTTCTCTTTTGAATGTGAGAGGGTCTAGACTACCATGTTGGGTCAAGGGAAGCTCCTGGGTCCTACGTTGTCTATGGGGTTCTATTGGTGAGCATGAGAATGAGATCTTGAATCCGTCGAGATTGACATCCCAAGGGTGGGAGATTAGCCATGGATGCAATGAAATAAAATCAACATGAAACGTAATAAAAAAGGCAGACCAATGGAGAACCCATAGGGAGAATGACACAAAACCAAAGCAAGAGAAAACAACTAAGGCAAGAGCTGAAACACAACTGAAAGCAAACCCTGACAACTAACATAGGGGAGTTGGCTAAGAAAGTTATAAATGGTATATAACTAACATGAAACCATATGTGAGGTCCCATGGGCATGCCAAAATGTAACTCCAAGAATTTGAACATAACCACCAGTGTTTGGCAGGGTGCTAAAGTAAACCACTAAGAGGCTAAAAGGCTCAGGGCTTCTATAGGCTACAGGAGGTCTGTAGTGGCTATCAAGTTTGCTGAATTGCACCAGGCTATAGATAGACTTATAAACTATAGAGTAAAAAACTCTACATTTTTCATTTTCTAATTTTCAATTGTGCACTCCAAGTTTTGTCCCTGCACATTTCGGTTTTGAGGCAGTGAAGTTTTTGACACAGAGCGCGGGCGCGATTTTCTTTTGCCTAAATTTTGTCTAAGTATCAAAGTCGCACAGAAGCTTCCAAGTGTTAGTGGCTGAGACACATTTTATAATTTCTGTAAGTTGCTCAGAACGTACCACGTGTCCCATAGTAACTCAGCAGAGCGTGACAAGTGTTGGCATCCACGTTTCAAATTTATTTTGAGTTTTGAAAGTTTCTTTCAATAAGCTTTTCTCAGGATCAAGTGAAAGGTGCCAACTGGCAACTGTGGAAGGTTTCAATATGTTTTTCTAAAAACAAGAGAAAGATGCCATGTATCCCTAGCTAAAGTCAGCAGAAACTGCCAAGTGTCACCATCCATATGAATCTAAAATGAGTCTCGAATGTTTCTATAGTCTAGCTAAAGATCAACAAAAGCAACCACGTGTCCCTAGCTAAATAAAATGGAAGTCACCATGTGTCAATTGTCAAAAATACGTAGAAAGCGACACCTGTCCCCATTCTCCTTTTTAAAGCTATTCAAGCGAGAAGTGATGTGGGTCCCATTCTCCATAAATTGTTAAAGTTTGAAGAAGTGGACTGTGACAGATGTCAAAGGCAGAACACTCCTGAGCAAAGACACAGTAAAGAGTATAAGTTAAGCAGAAAGTGTCGTGTGTCTTCGGTAAGTGCCTCAAAAGCTATCGAGTGTCATTTTCTGGTGCCTTTTGAATAATGAGAAAGTTTTCAAGTAGAGTAAGTGAAACACGCCAAGTATCCTCGCCCGTTTCATAGTGGGAAGCGTCCTATGTATCTATTTCAGCCAATGAACTACAGGGAGATGGAACATTTTAGATCTAAGAAATATCTTTTGTTAGACACTTCTAGTTCTGTTAGAGTTCTATTAGACCGTTGGATTGGGAACATGCGGGTAATCTAGAGCTAGTCTGATGTTATAAATATGGGTGCAAAGATCACCAAGGGATCATCATCATCAGAAGATAGAGAGAATTTTCTGTAAGAGATTGTTATCAAGAAGTTGACTTTCTTGTTGTGGCTAGGAATATCATTTGCCTTTGTTCTCTTTTATTGAGTTAGAAAGTTTGTATAACTGTGCATGTTTCTATGCCTTTTATGTGATTGGAAAATTAATAAGAAGACTAAGTTTTGTGCCTTTGTTGATATTTTCTATGTTATTGCAAAATCGTCTAAGTTGTGAGCCTTTGATCCTATCTATTTTCATCTTTTACATTGATCATGCCTTGTTTGCTCTTTAATGTTATTGAATCCTAAAGATAGATTCACTGTGCTTAGAATTAAGGGTTAAATTAAATTCAGGCGCATCGCCATAGTTAGATTTTCTTTCGTTGCATTTGTGTTTTTGTTTAATTTCTATCCCTTTTCTCATTACACATTTGAAGTAAAGAAGAGCCAGCTTCTTTAAAATCTAGAGGTTGTTTCAGGTCGCAAGTCCCACATTCCTAAAACTTTCCATTGTTGGTGTTGGAAACAATGCAATTCTAAGCATCAACAATTTTTGGCACGCCTAGTGGGACACCATCTTGAAGTTTCTTTCAAGACAGTATGAACTAGAGAGCTACAAGGAGTCAGAGATATGGACCAGTAACAAGATCTCAATCTACTATAAATCCAGGTATTCTTTTTCCACCTTTGATAACTAGTCCAAGAAGAAGGGTAAATCAGTTTATAGCAATACCAAGAGCAAACATGGGAGCACCTATACCCCCAAGGAATTATGCAAGTTGGAACACTGGCAGTCCTCTGATTCTCCCAATACCACCAGCTACTTGGGACCCTATTCTGGTAAATGCCCTGAAAGCTCTGCCCAAAATCAGTGGGCAAGATTTCAAAACACCTGAAGAACATCTTCAGGATGTGTCTGATGTATGTGCAATACATGTGGTCACACAGCAGAATGTGGCCATAAGATTGTTAGCAGCTTTTTTTAAAGGGAAGGCTCTAAAATGGTATCGATCTTTGACCCCAGATACAATATCTATATGGGATCAACTTGGAGATCTTTTCTTTGAAAGATTTGAAGAAAAGGGTGATAAATCTTCTTTGTTACAACAATTGATTACTATCAAAAGGGCACCACAAGAAGCAATGACTGACTTCAATTCAATATTTTGAAAGACTTGGGAAAGAATCCCTACTACAACAAGACCATTACCAGGTATGGCTATAGTATTTTATCTTAAAGATTTAAATTTAGATATATTAGTAATGATTCAGTCACTTGGAGGTTAGACTCTGCCAGAGGCTTATGACTATGTAGTCAAAGCTGAGAATAATTTAATAGATGTTGGAAAGTTGCCCCCAAGGCCTCCCATGCCCATGTTTCCAGAGATTACCTTACCATTGCCTCAAGAAGCCCCTAATTCCATAGCCCCACCTGTGTCTATGTATAAATATCCTCAACAACTTGCTAAAGAACTTGTCCTTGCCCAATCATCTAAGATGGATGATATCAAGAACATCTTAAGGACATTTTCTAATGAGTTAATTAACATAAAAAGACAATAGAATCCATATCCTAAACCCCAATATCAAGGCTACCAAGGAAATAGATTTCCACCACAACCAAACTAGTATCAAGGTCATCAAAGGCAAAATAACCCTCAGCCAGTAAACCAATTAGTTGCAGTCCCTACACCCTCACAAACTATTCCCCCTAATCCAAATAGGGAGATTGTTCAAGGGTAGAATAATTAGGCAGATGGCACCAATTCCTAGTGTTTCTCTTGTAATAATGCTCATATTCCCAGAGATTGTCCCATGGGTAATCTACAACAAAAGGTAGCAGAGCAAAGAAGAATGGATGGACAATTTGCAAGTACTTCTGACACTCAAGCCTACCAGTCCCCTGGTATGCAAAATTCAGTTCTGATGGCTCAGATGCAAGGGATGTCTTTACAACAAAAAGAAGAAATAGCCCTGGAACATGCTTTATTTTCATGGTTTGAAGATGAAGAGTCAGTATTCTTGAATGAAGCTTCTACTTCCAAGAAACCAGTGGTGCAATTAGACTATTATACTAGATCAAAGAGAAGGATGATGGAACAACTTGAAGTCACAAATAATGAAGTTATGGGGCCTCCTCCATTCCAAAGTCATCAAAACACAGCTACTAGACAAGAAGTGCATTAGCCAGTGTAGAATCAAGTAGTTCCTGGACAAGTTCAAGAAAAAGCAAGGTACCCTTATTTTCTAAGAACCCAAACATTAGGACCAGTGAATGTGGTGGATCAACTGAAGAGGACCCCAGCACAAGTGTCAATATGGGACATATTAGATATTCCTGAGCAAAAGATATTGTTACAAGAAGCTCTGCAGGGCCAAGAAGTGCCTAAACATACTGGCACCAGAGAAGAACTTGCTGATAAAGAAAATCTCAAAGACATAGTTCCTCTGCAGACAATAGCCCTTTTGAATAATGCAGCAGAGGTAAGTAAATCCAAACCAGAGCCCTTCTATTTGACTCTGATAGTTGGAAAGAAACTATTGCATAATGCAATGATAGACTCAGGGGCTAATACTACAGTAATGCCTAAGCAAATAGCAGATGCTTTAAAAATAAAGTATGAGCCACTTACTAGAGTAGTCATGCAGTTGGATGGCAAATCAGTGCAAACAATAAGGAGAATTAAACAACTCCCATTGCAATTATATACTTGCCCCAATATAATTGTCAATCAAGATATAGTAGTCATAGATATACCCCCTGTATTTGGCCTATGTTTATCCAGGGAGTTCACAGCCAAGATAGGAGGATATATGTCACTTGATTGGTCTCACCTCATCCTAGAAACAAAATATGGTTCAAAGATGAAAATACTATCTAAGCCATTATCTAAGGATCACATCACCAATGAACCAACGTCAAAATTAGAGGCAGCTCATGCTATGCTAAATAAGGAAGAAAAGCTCTTTGTTGAAGAGTTGGGTGACTAGACTGAACATGACCAAGAAGAGGAAAATAACCATTTGTTAGCTATGATGCATAGTGATCCATATGGAAATTATGACTCTACTGGTCTAGGCACTTATGTCATTTTTGATGAAGACGATGAAATCCCAAATGTTTTAAGGGAAGAAATGCCAACTACTCAAGAATCTGAAAAAGATTTAGAAATTTGGACCTTAAATTTTGATGGGGCTAGAAGTAAAAGTGGTGCTGGAACAGGAATTTGTCTTGTTGCACCAAATGGGGAGAAATTTTTTAGAGCTATCCGTTTCCAATTTGCCTGTACTAATAATGATGTTGAATATGAATCCTTAGTACATGGGCTCATATTGGCCAAGAAAAAGGGAGTAAAGAACCTGATAGTAAAAGGAGATTCAAAATTAGTGGTGAAGCAAATTAGAGAAAAGGCAATAGCCAAAAATGTAAGGATGAGATCCTATAGACACAAAAATTGGGACTTAATAGAATATTTTAAAGCTTTCAATATTGAAGTAGTTTCTAAAACCCAAAATTATGAAGCTGATAGGATGGCACAAATTGGCTCACAGTTTGATCTAGAAACTTGTCTATTAGTTAATAATGAGTGAGTAAAAGTTATTGTAAGGCCAACTATCCCAGACAATGATGAAAATTGGCAAGTCTTTGAAAATGATTCTCAGGTACTCTCATTCTTGCAACAATTAGGGGAATTTGCTGATCAATTGCAACCCAAAATTGAAGAGGCATATGGAGACCAAGTTATACAATTAAAGACTAATAAGCTTCCCAAAGGCTTGATCACTTTAGAAAACTTATTTGATCTAGAATATGTAGGCCTAGAGAAGAAAAGGTTCCAAGTAAATAAAGTAGATTATTCTGAAATAGAGGTGAGTGAAGGGAGAAAATTAAAAATTATAAATTTTGTAACTCAAGAGGAAAGGGAAAGATTAATTGACCTATGCAAAAGATATGACAGAGTAATAGCCTGGAGCTATGAAGACCTTCATGGATATAATAGAGACATCATTCAACACACAATAGAACTAACTGAAGGATCTAAGCCAATCAAACAGAAACAGAGGATAGTGAATCCAAGGATTGAACCTCTAATGGTGGATGAGTTGCAAAAACTTTTAGATTCTAAAATAAAATTTCCAATCAAACACTCAACCTGGGTATCTAATTTAGTACTAGTTAGGAAAAAGAATGGTGACATAAGACTCTGTGTGGATTTCAGAGAACTGAATAGAGCATCTCTAAAAAATCACTATCCCCTGCCCTCTATGGAACAAATTTTACAGACTGTGGCTGGATCAAAGAGATTTTTCTTGCTAGATGATTTCTCTGGATACAATCAGATTTGGTTGGTTGATGAAGACCAATACAAGACTACTTTAACTACCAAATGGGAAACATTTGCATATGCTAAGATGCCATTTGGCCTATCAAATGCTGGAGCCACTTTTCAAAGAGCTATGGATGTAGCATTTAGAGAACTTATAAATAAAATCATCCTAATTTATCTTGATGATCTCACTATTTTTTCCAAGAATGTTGTTGATCATTTTGATCATCTAGAATTTGTTTTTAAGAAATGTCAAGAATTTGGAATATACCTGAATCCCAAGAAATGTATCTTTGTTGTACCTCAAGGCAAATTATTGGGATATATAGTATCTAAAGAAGGAGTTTCTATAGATCCAGAGAGAGTTGCAGCCATAATGAACTTGCCCCTGCCAGTAAATAAGAAAGCAGTACAATCTTTTTTGGGGAAGATTAATTTTGTCAGTCGGTTCATATCCAACTTTGCAGGCCTAGTAAGACTAGTGACACTCTTCTTGAAAAAAGACCTAGTTTTCAAGTGGACTACAAAAGGAAGGCAAGCCTTTGAAGAGGTCAAGAAAGCAATTACAACAGCCCCTGTACTTAGAAACCCATACTTTTTAAAGCCTATGGAGGAGAGCTCAATATTGTTGATGTCCTAACACAGAAAGATGACAGACAAGAGGGAGACCATCCAATAGCCTTTTTCTCAAGGACTCTTAGGGAATACGAAACCAGATACAACTTTGTGGAGAAACAAGCATATGATATGGTAAAAGCCCTTAAGAAATCTAGGCAAAATGATCAGGCAGTCTTTCAGGGTTTAAGAGATGATTCATCAGTGCTTGAAGTAAAAGTTGTCTTGATTCTCGTTTCCCAGCTTGAATTTAAATTGAAGGCTACAGTTCATATTTTGTAGAATTTTTCACACAAGGATATCATCAATCTTGATTTAGCCTTCCATGAATTGCAAAATAAGCAGGTATTATCTGATGATGAGTGGTCTGCTTACCAGACAGCCTTACTGAATTTGTGATTTTGTCACACTTTTTATACATTTTTTGGATTCTTTTTGAGCAGGCTCAAAAGACCTCGGGGTCGCCAAGAACTATAGAGTAAAAAACTATACATTTTTCATTTTTTGATTTTCAGTTGTGCGCTCCAAGTTTTGTCCCTACGCATTTCAATTTCGAGGTAGTGAAGTTTTTGACACAGAGTGCGAGCGCGAGTTTCTTTTGCCTAAATTTTGTCTAAGTATCAAAGTCACACGAAAGCTGCCAAGTGTCAATGACTAAGACACATTTTATAATTTTTTTAAGTTGCTCAAAACGTACCACGTGTCCTATGGTAACTTAGTGAAACATGACAAGTGTTGGCATCCGTGTTTCAAATTTATTTTAAGTTTCGAAAGCTTCTTTCAATAAGCTTTTCTCAGGATCAAGTGGAAGGCACCAAGTGGAAACTGTGGAAGGTTTCAATATGTTTTTCTAAAAACAAGCGGAAGACACCACGTATCCCTAACTAAAGTCAGCGGAAGCCACCAAGTGTCACCATCCGTATGAATCTAAAATGAGTCCCGAATGTTTCTATAGTCTAGCTAAAGATCAACGGAAGTCGCCACGTGTCCCTAGCTGAAGAAAATGGAAGCTGCCACATGTCATTTGTTAAAATTATGTGGAAAGCGACACCTGTCCCAGTTCTCCTTTTTAAAGTTGTTTGAGAGAGAAGCATTGTGGGTCCCATTCTCCGTAAATCATTAAAGTTTGAAGAAGCGGACTGTGATAGATGTCAAGGACGAAACACTCCTGAGCAAAGACACGGTAAAGAGTATAAGTTACGTGGAAAGTGTCATGTGTCTTCGGTAAGTGCCTCAGAAGCTGCCAAGTGTCATTTTCTGGTGCCTTTTGAATAATGAGAAAGTTTTCAAGTAGAGTAAGCAAAACACGCCAAGTGTCCTCGCCCGTTTCACAATGGGAAGCGTCATGTGTATCTATTTCAGCCAATGAACTGCAGGGAGACAGAACGTTTTAGATGCAAGAAATATCTTGTGTTAGACACTTCCAGTTCAGTTAGAACGTTGGATTGGGAAAGTGCGGGTAATCTAGAGCTAGTCTGATGCTATAAATATGGGTGCATAGATCACCAAGGGATCATCATCATCAGAAGATAGAGAGAATTTTCTGCAAGAGATTGTTATCAAGAAGTTTTAGACTTTCTTGTTGTGGACAGGAATATCATTTGCCTTTGTTCTGTTTTCTTGAGTTAGAAAGTTCGTATAATTGTGCATGTTTTTGTGCCTTTTATGTGACTGAAAAATTAATAAGAAGACTGAGTTTTGTGCCTTTGTTGATATTTTTTGTGTTATTACAAAATCGTCTAAGTTGTGAGCCTTTGATCCTATCTATTTTCATCTTTTACATTGATCATGCCTTGTTTGCTCTTTAATGTAATTGAATCCTAAAGATAGATTCACTATGCTTAGAATTAAGGGTCGAATTAAATTCAGGTGCATCGCCATAGTTAGATTTTATTTTATTACATTTGTGTTTCTATTTAATTTCCATCCCTTTTCTCATTACACACTTGAAATAAAGAAGAGCTAGCTTCTTTAAAATTTGGAGGTCATTTCAGGTCGCAAGTCCCACATTCCTAAAACTTCCCATTGTTGGTGTTGGAAACAACGCAATTTTAAGCATCAACATAAACCAAGTTGGGGCTAATACGAATGAGCACACAAAGTATGTAGGCATCTCTAGCGGATCCAACCATAGTAAAGTAAGTAGCTAAGACTCAGCTATTGATAGCATAAATAAAGCAAAAACAACAATACCGAATGGAGAGAGATAACAACTGAAATGTAAACCTAGAAACTAAGGCACTTTGAGGCCAAATGAAAGACATTTTAAGCAATAAATACATTTTCAAGCAAGGGTTCAAGATCATGCCTATTCTATATTTGAGCTATCTTTCCAAATCAATACTACCTTTTTCTAGCAATGCAACGTTCTAGTTTAGCAAGAGAGAAAGAATGTTTAAGCAAGTTTTCTAGTTTGTCTTGAGCATGTATATTACTACTATGCAATGAGGAGTGCTTCCAAAGAGAACAATGACATATAGTAAAGGAATATTTAGAGCAATGAAAGTATTCTTTAATCATGTACAGGTGAAAGAAACTTCAAAAACTACTCTAAGCAATGTACAAAATAAATATTTTGCTAAAACAAATCAAACCCTAGCATATATGCTACACAAACAATGGAGTTTCACTTTGCATAGCAAAGTGCCCTTTGATTAAGCTCAAATAAGATGTGCAAATGTTCTACCAACCAGAAATCCAAGCTAGGAAGCAATGTAAGAGGAAGACCAAGCTATGTGCACGCTGAAGTCCAAACCAAAATCCAAGAACAAAGGAGGTGAGGTGAGAAAGTGCAATGGTGTAAGAGCTCCAACCAAGTGCACAAATCAAATGCAATGCCAAATGTAGAAGCTAGAAGCAAGCCACAAGGAAGCAAGAATAACTGAGAGAAGCAATGGAGTCTCCAAACAAATGTATAGCAGCATATGGGATTCTTTGTCACCAATCAAGCTCAAGAGTGCCAAGAATGAATCGAGAGAGATTCAAGAAGGCATGAGTGTCAAGAGAAGGAAGAAGAATCAAGAGAGAGTGTGGAGAGAAAAGAGAGAGGCTCAAATGAATGAGAATGAGGCATATATCTCAACCCCAATCTGCCAAAAGACCTAAAACTAGCTATTTTTATCATTTGGGTCCAAATAGACACTTTTGCATGCATTCTGCCTAGGTCGCGGCCTAGGTCAAACAGGGGCTTAGGCTGGTCAACAAGCTCTCGAAAGGCCCTGAGGGGTCCCAAGAGGGCCTGACTTACGTGTGAAAGGGCCAATATGGACTAAGGATGTATGGAGGGTAAGAATATGATGTGGGAGAGGTCCAAGGGCGTGCTGAGTGTCTCAAAGTGGGATGACCAAGATTGGTAGTCTGCACATGCGCTGATGTGTAATCATAAAAAGGAGTAGGGTCACAAGAAGTACGATTATAGCTTTAATGATGACTTGTAAACGATCCCCCGTTGTTTTTGAAGACCCACCTCCCACCAAAGTCATGATATATGAGGAGGACCTAAGCAAATGCCTTTCCGCAAATGAACCACTCATTTCTCTAGTCCAACATGCACTCACATTTACTAGTTTCACCTCTGCAAGCTTCGTCGATGATATCCTCTATGTTCTTGCACTTATGATGCCTATTTTTTCTACCTTTCAATACATTATTAAAAGAGCTTTCCTAGCAATTAATTAAAACCATAGAGAATTATTACAATCCAAAACTTTCACTTCAATATGTTAAAATGTCGTGGATTGACCAACTTAAGATAAACTACTTTTAAGTGATGATGATGTGTTATGTGCTATTTAAGCAAACACCTCTTTTTTAAACTTGTCCATATTATAATAACAAAGCATAATTTTAACTAAAATAGCATTAACAATCCAATCTCTAATTTTAAAAATAATAAATTTAAAGATTTGTAGTGTAAATAATGAATGGGATATATTTATATGTAAGAAGTTCAAAGTTTAATTTCTCGGCCCAAGTTAAGGGGCCTACAACCAGACACTCAATACAATCTCATCCTATCAACAAAATAAATGAAAATTATAAACATCGCACAATTATATCAAAAATCATATTATCATTCCAACGACATAAATTTAAGAAAACCTATATCAAAATCTATGTAGCTTTCCATGTTATAAGAAAGGAGAAATGAAGAAACATGATGGAAACGGAAATAGGATTGTGAGGAGTTATGCATTAGAAACATACCTGAATATATATATATAATTTTTTATTTTGAAAATCAGTAAAATTCAACATTAAAACATTTAAATTTATATAAAAAACAATAAATAGTTTATATAATTTTGAAAAAATAAATCTATTTCAAATGTTTTTATTCTTACTTATGATCTAATGATTGCAATGGTGTTTAAAATAAAAGCATATACAATATATGTCTTGCATAAAATCAAATTTCATTGAAATAGCCTAATTGTTCCTCCATATACTATGCAACACTCAAAATTGAAGGATTACTAGTGGTTCTATTTCTTTGACGCTCTTCTCTAGATGATTGGAATTTAAGGATATAGAATAAGACATCCGCATTATTATTTTTCTATATCCTCTAACACCTCAATTGGTAACTCATTATCACCATCATCTATAAAACCAACATAATCCCAAATTCTACAAGCAAATGAAGCACAAGACAAAAAACGAAAGTTGGAATGTATATAAACAAGGTCCTCCACTTTTTTGTTCCCAACCATATTACGCTTCACTGAATAAATGAAGATATACTCACTTTAATTCTACTCACATGCAAAAACACTACACACGTAAAAGAAAATAAATTAAATTAAATACAAAATTAATTTAAACTTTATATAAAAGTTAACCACCAACAAATTTATTGTTTCAAAATTAATTGTAATATTGAATTCAATTATTATTTATGATAAATAGATTAAAAAAAATTAAAAATCTAAGAGGACATTTAAGATTATTGTTTGAAGTGGGGCTGATGTTGTTCCATGTCTCCCAAAATTTTGTTATTTTCAAGTACAATCACATGCGACATTGTAATGAAAAAAAAACCCTTTCTATTAATATACCTATTAAACATGTCCCAGCAATTAATATCGAAGCCATAGGGAATCATTACAATCTAAAACTTTCACTTCAATATCTCAAAATGCCATGGATTGAACAAACTACCAACTTAAGATAAACTACTTTCAAGAGATGATGATGTGTTGTGTGCTATTTAAGCAAACGCCTCTTTATTTAAACCAGTGTATTATGTGGAGGTAATTGTCCATATTATAATAAAAAAACATAATTTTAGCTAAAATAACATTGACAATTTAATTTCTAATTTAAAATATAATAAATTTAAGGAGTTGTAGTATAAATGGTGAATGGAGTACATAAACTCAAAGTTCAATTTTTCATCTAAGGGGTGTACATTAGACATCCAATGCAACTTCAACCTATCAATAAAATAAAGGGAAATTATAAACACCATATAATTGTATCAAAAATTATATTTTTATTTTAATAATTAAATATAAATTTAAGAAAACCTATATCAAAATTTATATACCTTACAATGTTGCAAAAAATGAGAAATGAAGAAACATGATAGAAACGAGAAATGAAGAAACATGACGGAAATAGAAATGTGACGAAAAACAAGATTGTGAAGGGTTGTACATAAGCAACGAATTTGAGTATATATATAATTTTTTATTTCTAAAATCATTAAAATTCAACTATAAAGATAACTCAAACATTTAAATTTACATAAAAAACAATAAATAGTTTATATAATTTTGAAAAAATAAATCTACTTCAAATGTTTTCATTCTTTTCAAATAAATCTACTTCAAATGTTTTCATTATTTCTTATGGTCTAATGATTGCAACAGTGTTTAAAATAAAAACACATACAATATATGTGTTGCATAAAATCAAATTTTATCGAAATAGTCTAATTGTTCATCCATAAGCTTTGCAACACTCAAATTTCATCAAAATAATCTAATTGTTTCTTCTACTTCCTTGACTCTCCTCTCTTGATGATTGAAATCTAGGGATATAGAATAAGGCATCCACATTATCCTCTAACACCTCAATTGGCAACTCATCATCACCATCATTTATAGAGCCAACATCCTCCCAAATTCTGTAAGCAAGTGAAGCACAAGACAAAAGATAAAGGTTAGAATGTACATAAACAAAGTTCTCCACCTTTTTGTTCCTAACCATGTTACGCTTCACTAAATAGATGAAGGTATACTCACTCCAATTCTACTCACATGCAAAAGCACTATACACGTGAAGCAAAATAAATTTAAATTAAATACAAAATCAATTTAAACTTCAAATAAAATTTAACCATCAAATTTATTGTTTCAAAATTAACTATAATATTGAATTCAACTATTAAATAATGATAAGTAGATTTTAAAAAATTAAAAACCTAAAAAAGGGCATGAATGGTTATCGTTTGTAAGGGTGTTGTTCCATGTCTCCCAAAATTTTATTATTTATAAGTATAATCATATGCAACATCATTATAAGAAAAAAATTTCTTTGCATTAATACATTGTGAAAATTTCTCTTTAATCTGAACACGCTTCTCTCTCATAGTTTAAAATCTATTAAAATATACTTCCCATACCAAAAATGCCTCATCATCTAACCATGGTTTCTTATAAAACCACCTAAGACTAAGCACAACTTTTTTGCACCAATTTCTTTTACTGTACCTTCTAAATATGATTGAATAATAAATATAAATAAGCTAAAAGAGAGTTATATATAATAAGGATTTAGATTTTAAAACTCAAGTTTTTTTAATTTAGTTATTTCTTTCAAATTTATCTTAAATTTAAGATACTTAATATTTTAATATTTAATCTTACTTTCTAATATTATAAATTAATTTCTTTAATTAAAACATGCAATATAATTAAATATAAATTTAAAATAATAAATATTTAAAAAAAAATCTATATAATTTTTTGTTATTAAATTTATTTTTAAATCAACTATAAATAAATAAAAATATTATTATTAAAACAGGGAACAAAATTATTCAAATTAATAATTATTATTATTATCTAAAGTTTACCTACGATCATAACCCCAACCACTCATCACAGATTTTTTAAAATATTTATTTGCTTTCTTTTTCAAAATATGACAGGGCAACGAATAGCCAGTTGAGATATATAGCTGATAAGTAAAGTTTTAGAAAAATTATACCAATATACTTTGCATTAATTCCGTTGCATTTTGACTGCCTGGTTTTCACCATTGGGGTTCTATGTTGTCAACATGCTCGACAGGAGAAACAGCACTCAAACCCTACATGATCAATCCTAGTTTTTCTATTATGTGCAACAGAATGAAGATTCACCTAAGCACACTGGGGCACTTGAGGGTGTGCCAGAAGTAAAAGCCAATTAAAGTCTTAAGAAGTAACCAATTCTAAAAGTACAAATTAGTGCAACAAGTTGGTTGCTCGTCATCTAACAGGTCAAATTTCAAATCTTGCAAAAGTGGGTCAATTTTACATGACCAAACTGCCATACAGGCACTAGAACCATGAGCACCGACAGAGAATGAATGAAGTTTACACGTTCCCACTTGTACATAATATGCAATTATCAAGATGCACATGTGCAAAATGTTTAGTATAAGTTCTTAGTCCTTACGAATCATGGTGCCATAACAGAAACGTAGATGTTTTCTGATGAACACCCAAATGACAAGAACCAATTACATTTTCTTATAATCGGAGGCGCTTACTCCTCTTCTTCTGTGCAGGCCTTTCAAAATTTCCGTCATCCTTGCCACTCATGCATTCAGTAGCATCCTCAGTTCCAACTACCACCCTTCCCCTATTTCTTGATAGCTTTCTAATGGGAGTTTCTGCAGCCTTTTGAGGACTGGCAACCATATCTGAATTGGTTCTGTGAGGCATCAACTCCATACCACTCTCGACAGCTTCTATCATTAACTGTAGCCAAAATATCAAAGCAATCACTACAGACATTCATTTTCAATGAAGATCAAAAAATGTGCCTAAATAAGAGATGGGCCACTATAACTGACCTTCCAATCTCTGAAGTCAAATCGAAAAACAAACTGGCTATAAGCTGCTTCCCCAGTCTGAATTTCTTTAGATGTGGGTGCATTTTTGGGCTCTAGTTACAATAGGGAAAAAATATCAGATGGCCAATCGCGAACTCTAAATCATAATAACTAAACTAGAATCACATCAGAAAGCACAAGAAATGAGTGGAAAATCACCAACAAAATGGTTGCCATTTTCGTCCAAACTTATTTCGACTCTGCCATCCTTAACCAGAAATGATAATGCAAAGATATTTTCAACTGTCTGCGAAAAAGACATTCTATTCAGAACCAAATATTCCAATCTAGCACATTTCTGCTTTCGTAAAATGTTGAACATTGTTGCCATATTATTGTCTGTTTCTGACTTCTCTTCGTCCTTGGACTCTTTTACCTGCAGAACACAAAGAATTAGGTGATTTCCAAGCAATGCAGGTATAAAAGAAAATAATAAGTTTTTTCCCTATACCAGACTCAATACACAGTCTGGAGCAAAGGCACATGCCTACTCGTGTGACATTAAGTAAAAGATTGAAGGCACACGATAGCATACTGCTTCAGGTCGAGTCTTTTCAGTAGGCTTAGTAGGCTTTTTTCGTATAACTGCTTTCCTCTGCTTAGGCTCACTATCCATGGGACCAAACCTGTAAGATAGATGTAAATGATTGTATTAGCAAAGCAAAATTAATGGCTTGAAAATAACAAATTCCAAAGCTATTTCTCATAAGACTCACATGGTAGAAGCTCCTGACGCATCTTGGAAAGCAGATGATGCTAAACTCCCCAGTTTTCCCCAAGATATACAAATGTGATCATTTCCCTCCAGAGGCTGGCTTCCATGTTCTTGGTCAGTGTAGTTTGTCAAAATTGAACTAATAAAATCAGCTGGAGTTACACCATCACTATTTTGTGACCTCTTGACAGTTGCAAAGAGTGTCGCTGTGATATCAAAGAGAGCCTCAGCATCTGCCACTTGCTCACGAGGGTTCTGCACTGAAAAAAATGTGTCTCTTTGATAACATGAAAAACTCAGTGATAAAGCAAACCAAATACATAACACCTGTTTTGATTCCTGTATTTGAGAAACAGAGAAAAAGAATAGCCCAGAGCATAAAATATTAAGGGATACAAATTTAGGCAGCTAAACCATCAAGTAAGATGAAGCTTTATGAAAATATATGAAGGTCACAACTTACCAAGATTGTGTAAGCTTTCAACCTTATTAAATATAGAGTCAAATTTGCTGGAATCTGTTTTCAATATGTCTTCTCTTTGTTCTGCATTATATGAGAATTTGCCAGTCAAATCTTAGATACAAAACCTAGCAATATTCAATTTTTAAGCCTTGATAGAAAATTATCATAAAATCGTTTACTCAAAGACACCATCAGAATACAAACCCTACCAGCAATTGAAGTCTTGAGAGCATGATAATGGGATCTTAATACACGGCGCTGTACAGCACTCTGATTTTGATGACTGCCTCCCATTTTGTCATGCCCTTCCCTAGAAGGATCATTACAGTCCTTTTGCGATACCCTTCCTCCATGAGAGGAATTTTCTTGAGTCCCATTAAAAGTTCCTTCTTGTTTAACTTTAACACAAGCATCACGCCTTCTGCTCATGCCTTCTGTCGACTGATCCAGATTGCCAGTTTCACATAAAATCAGTAATTTTGAATGAGATTGGAACTAAAACCGCATCTTGATGTTGAGAAGAGTTTACTGGTAAATAAGACAAAAACAAAGAAACCAAAGAGAATGCAAGAAATAATTCCTGACCCCACATAAAAATTTCCTTTCTCCTAGTTTTTGAAGATTGATTTTTCATTCCAACAAAATGCCAGATTCCAAAACAAAGATAACAGAAGAAACTATTTCAGAAACTAGAGCAAATGATAGAAAAGAAATATCCCGCATTCATGGGTCAAGAGTTCCCAAGCCCACACAGCTGAGAGCAGATAATTCCGCCTAGATTCCTCCTCCTCCAGGATTCTTCAAACTAAGCTTTGATAGAGCAGAAAGATGGAAACCAGGGGCTTCTGGGGCAGGCTGTTTAGTCAGGGATTGCACAGGCTCCTTGATCCGGGCAACCTCCCAAAAAATGATTGATGATACAAAAAATGAAGCAGAAGCCCAGGCATTGGAAATAGACTTACAATTGGTGTGTCAGTGCGGCATTGAAAGGATCATTATAGAAGGTTATTCAATAGTGACGATCTATGCTCTCATAATCGAAAATATCAGGCATGGAAGATAGAGAACACACTAGGAAGGTCATGGCACTTGTTGGCTTCTCTATCAGATTGGTCCTCCTCTCATTGCTTTTGGAAGCCAAATGCAGCTGCAGATTTCCTTGCGAACCAAAGGATTGATCAGAGGGAGAACCTAGTTATTGACAATATATGAGAAAGATGGTTACGATTAAATGCTTGTTGGGGAGGTGGGGGAGTGATGGGGCGGCCAACCCGCCATCTCAACTTCCCCATGTTCAAACTCTTAACCACTTCAATTTTTTCTTTTATTGACATTATTTATTTTCATGCCCACACAAGGCAAGGGATATTTGTTTTGATTTGGCAATTATTGTGTAAGGTTCGGAATTTATTCCTCAGGCTGACTGGCTCTTGTCCCATGCTTGGAGCATGGCCAGCAGTCTAGTTGAGGCACCTCACCGTGCCACTTATTTCTCCATTGACACTCCACTTTTCTTCTCATACTGTTGTTGATGTTTTGAGCTAGAAGGTGCTGTTGGTGGATTTTTGCATTTTTATTTTCCACTTTCTCTCTGTGATAGGGACTGTTGGCAGCAATAGAGCCAATATTTTTCCCATATGCAAAAAAGAGGGAAATGATGGCATTAGGAAGTGCTGTCCCAAAGGGAAGGCTAAAGAAGGTCTTCTCGGCACCAACGACAGTGATAATCAGAGCAATCTTGGATATTATGAGCACAGATTATGCTCAAATAGAAATTCGTAACAAAATGAATTCCACGCTAGCTTCAGTTTTTGTTAGCAATTTGCTCAAAATCCTGCATGACAAGGAGCCTAAAAGGATTGTTGCGGAGAAGTTTGTCAAAGTCAAGTTCAAGGGAGGTCTGTCCACAACTTCTCCCACCTAGGCATTGATAATGATGGTTTGGTATCCCTCAAAACATTCCCAGAATTTGAAATCGTTTTTTCAAAATGTTGGATTAATTGGAGGAAAAAAAAAAAAAATTACCATGGGGGAAATCTTCTTGACGGAGAGAGTTATCTGGTATTGTTGACAATTCTTCCACAGGTCAAATTGTCTCTTGCCATTCGGAAAGTTCATGTCTCTAGCCAAGAAATGGTTCATCAAAGAAAGGTTTTTTACATAGCTTTGGAAAGGTTCGAAGGAAAAACAAAGACAGTTTAACAAGAAGACATGCCATTTTTCAAATAGCCCGAAGGCATTTCAAGTAAAAGAACACTTACAGCAAATCCAGAGGGACCAGTTCAGCAAAATTCCTTCGGAAAAGATCATTTAAAGGAAAAGGGTCACATTCACACAAGTCCCGAAGGGCACCTGCCCTTCCGGAAAGTTCAAAGGATGAATTCCGAAGAGCTTGTCATTTGGAAAAGTTCTTTGCAAAAATCCGAGGGGCTTGACAATTTTTCCGCAGAAAAGTACAAATAAAAAAACCCAAAGGGCAAGGTACCCTTCAAAAGGGTCATTGACAAAAAACCTGAAGGGTAGGTACCCTTCAAGAAGGCTCATTTCAAGATTAGAAAAGTCGTTTGCAAGAAACCCGAAGGGCATGTGCTCTTCGAGAAGGTCCATCTCATGAGTTTAAGGGCTTTACAAAAACCCCGAAGGGCACCTACCCTTCAGGAAAAGACTATGACAAAGAGCCCAAAGGGCTATTCTTTGGAAGGCCAAAGGACGATTCCCGCGGACTTTTTGTCCGCAGGGAGTTGAAAGCAAAAAACCCGAGAGAATAGAATACAAAGCAAAGAAGGAAATTTGAGGAAGATATCCTTTGGACAAAAAGTCCGAAGGAGTTCCTTTGAACTTTTTGTCTAGAGGATTCCTTCGAAAAAATTGGCAAACACAAAATCCGAGACCAAGGGGAAAACAATAAATCCGAGGGAAATAAAGCCAAAGAAAAAGAAAGGCCCAGGAAGGATTAAGTCTCGAACTTTTTGTCCAAAGAGCAAAGTCCAAAGGCAAAGAAGGACAAACTATTCGCGGGAAAGTGGACTAAGAAAAGTCCGAAGGAAATAGATTTGGACAAGGAAATAAGTCCGCGGAAAAGTCCAAACGAGAATATAAGCCCAAGTTAAATACACCCAAAGAAAAGTTTGCGGGAATAAACAAAAACGGAGTGGCCCAAACAAGAATAGATGCGTCTGAGGCATGCGTGAACATGCCAAAAAACAATTAAGAATATTGTTTATTATCTATAGTTGACCTATAGTCAAAGACTGCCATAAAAGGCATGAAAAATGATAAACGCGAGAATCAAGCTCATCTCCGGATTAGAACTCATGCTTTCAAACGTTCCAACTCAACTTCCAACATTTCAAATTGGAGTTCTAATTTTAGCATGGCGTGGATTTCATGCATGCTCTTGCTTATCTCATGCTTTCAAACGTTCAAACAACTTAAGAGAAGTCTATATTTGGAGGTGGGCGTAGCATTTTTGCATGATAAAAAGTTTGAGTTGTCAAAATTAGCCTACCATCCATATTCCAAAACGTTCTATGCATGATGCCTAAATAAAGAATAGCCTAAGCTTAGCCACCGTCCATTTTCAACGCCAAGGAGCTTTCATGCAAATAGGAAGAAGACAAAATAAATGTTTTTTGGAAGGCTTAGTTATCTCCTTGAACCAAAAATAAACTCACGTGAAGTGATAGTTGATCTTCCTCTTTTAAATTCAACGCCACCTCTTGTTTTGGCATATTCTTTCTATATTAATGGCTTTTCAACATTGTAAAATTCATCCTCTCTTTTGGCAAGACAATCTTCTACCAAAGTTTGTGGTGTAACCTTCTTCAAATTAATAAAAAAATGATTGTTTTCAATTTTCAGCAAGCTGGTATAGTGTATTTTGTCTTTGATTTACACAAATGATAAGAGTTTTCTTTCTTGCCAAGTCTTGATCCTTACCTAGTTACTAACTAGTCATGTTATGTAGGTCATGTTCTGTGTTTAAACGTCTTTTGGTTGAATCTACAGTAAAAGTTAGTGGCTGTTAAATGCCTTCAATCAGTTGTATTTTACCATTTCCATCAAACTTAGATCACAAGATAGAACCTTTTCATGAAATACTTATGCATATTAATCAATTGGAGTTGAAAGTCTAGCCCTTTTTCTTGTCTGGATCAGTGTTTTTAAGAGTTTAAATTGAGTAGATCAATCTACATTCAGGGGTATCGCCCTTATTAGATAGAATTTTCTTTTCAGTGTTCTCCCTTCCATCCCCCCAAAATCAAAAATTACCAAAAAATAGTTCAGATCTAATTGATACATCTTACAGAAACTAATCTTCTTTGGAGGTTTTTCTCATCATTGAAACACTCACCCTCGTGAAAAGATCCCATTGTTTTCACTAAAGCAAAGATTAGCCATTTCAGCACATCTTCAACCAGGGTGCAACTCCAAATTTAACAGTTTTTGACATCTCTGATGGGACCACGAAAAGGTTTTTGTATATCTGAAAAAAATTTGCAACAGAAGAAGATATCATCCAATTGCACAACTCATAGCATCATTCAGACAACTCTTTGATGCCAAAGGTTACCACAAAGTCAACAACTAAAGGTACTCATTTTGAATTTTTATCATATAAAAGACAGTTTTAAGAGAGCAAAGCCATATCCTCAAAAACAATATTTGCCTCCTGGTCAGTGTATTGTTCTAAGCACTACAATCCCCACTATCCAGATGGCCATTAAAAATCAAGTGTTTGCTCCATTCAATAGAGGAAGACCATTGAATTTAGCCCAGTTGGATGATATTCCAGTGTCTACCCTCAATAGCATTCCATTCTTCTCAGAGGAAAATCAAACAACCCCTATTCAACATATCCAAGATGTTGCTAATCTTCTGTTCAGTCCATAATGTTGTTGAAAACAATGTTGCTATTAGATTGTTGGTTGCCTCCTTCAAAGAAAAAGCGTTGCAATGGTATAGAAATCTGCCACTTAATTCCATTGCTACCTAAGACGAATTGAGCACAACGTTGGTCAAGCAATTTGAAAACAAATCTAATCATCTCTTTGGTTGAGCAATTGACTACTATAACAAAAGTTCTTCATGAGTTCATGTTTGATTTTAACCTCAGATTTCAAAAAACATGGACTAGTATACCTGCATTGATTAGGCCATCCTCTCAATATGCATTTCTGTATTATTTGAAAGCTCTTAATTCTAACATTAGTGTGATGATACAATCAATAGGTGGTACTATTTTCCCGGATGCTTATGAGATTACAATTAACGCTGAAAATAGTTTGATACAAGCTGGTAAACTTTCTCCAAGACTTCCAATGCCTATATTTCTGAAAATAAGTTATATACCAACCCTTCAAGTTCCTATTGCAGCTCCT
Organism: Torreya grandis; assembly: GCA_037957365.1. Classification (NCBI taxonomy): domain Eukaryota; kingdom Viridiplantae; phylum Streptophyta; class Pinopsida; order Cupressales; family Taxaceae; genus Torreya; species Torreya grandis. The sequence goes on along the minus strand of JARHVA010000884.1, from coordinate 2,033,649 downwards.
ACTAGTCGAGCTAATGAGATAAAAGAGTTGAAAAGTTTGCTACAGTCTTTTGAAAATGAAATAATACAGCTCAAAAGGCAGCAATTTCAATCAAGTAAGCCCTATCAACAGCAAAATCAGAACACTTATCAATCCTTCAAAGATCAAAAGCCTCCTTATCAGAGTTTCAAAAAAAATAGATCACCTTATCAAGCACAAAGAGCCATAACTCCAACTAAGCCATATGTTGATATTGATCCGAATGCTCCTTCCACTTCAAAAGCCATTGTTCCAACCCCACCTTAAAATAACTTGGTGTAGGATTTAAGTTGGCAACGCTCAAATCTCAATGATGCTCAAAGCCAACCTTGGTATCACAGAACATCACCATGCCACAAATGACACAAGAAGAGTTTTCTTTTCGAAGTCAATATCAAGATACAAGTTTGGCATCACAAAAAAAGACTCATCAAGTTCAAGGGCAGCCTAATGCTATTAATGTAAATTGGCAAGTAGATGATTGTGTTGCTTTTACTTAAAACGTTAAAACTAACAATACAAATGGTCAAATTGCAACTATAACCTATCAGAGCTAAAAGAAGAGTTAGTGATGAGGCTCAAGCAGTAACAAATACTTCAAGTACTCCTAGTATTGTTGTTAAAAGTACAAAAAAGCAACTTGTTGCCCCTACAACTCAAAAAAATCAAAATATAGTAGTAAGGTTCATCAACTACCTCTAGTTCGTGAACAACCAGTGCTCTAGAAAGTACAGCCAAAAGTTAGTGAATCTCATTTCAATATAGTAGATTAAATGAAGAAGTCTAACATCAGCATTAACATATGGGATTCTCTTTCAATTCCAAGACAAAAAGATAAACTTATCCAAGAGCTTTCAACGCTTGAATTGTCTCCAAAACCGATTGAGAAAGAAGGAGTTGTCTTAGCTAATTCAAATCAACCAACTAAGCAATAGGTACAACAAGCAAATAAGATGGCAAAAGTTGACAAAACTGAAGTTAAAAAAAAAAAACTCCTCCTTTCTACCTTTCTTTGATAGTAGAAAATACTTTGGTTAATAATTGTATGGTAGATAGTGGAACTAATAGTACAATCATGCCTAAGCAAATTGCAAATAAGCTTGGACTCGTTTATGAGCCAAATATTAAAAGAATATTGCAATTGAATGGATCACTAACAAAGACCGTAGACATCATCAAAGAAATTGACATTACATACATGGCCTGATGTTACTATTCAGCAAGATGTTGTGGTAGACTTGCCTCTTTACTTTGCTATGTGCCTCTCAAGGGATTTCACCTCAAAGATTGAGGGATATTTATCAACTGATTGGACCTATTTGTTGTTCAGAACCAAATATGGTACAAAAGTAACAATTCATTCAGAACCTATTGCAAGTTTTCATATGGAGCCATATATGCCAAATGTTGTCAATGTTAATTGTATAATCACAGATGAAATAACAAAAAGTAGTGAAGTAGAAAAAGAATCACCTCTATATGGACTTCCACATTTGTTTCTTGATGAGTGGACTTCTACCTTGCATGAACATGATCCTTATAAGCTGATTGAAGAAGAAAGTCTTGATGTGAATTGTCCTCATGAGAATGAAGCACCAATTCCAACATGGTCAAAGAAGACGAGTCTAATGAAAATTTGTGGCAATTGTACTTTAATGGATCAAGAAATAAGCATGAAACCGGAACTGGAATGATTTTGGTTTTTCCAATAGAGCAAAAGTATTTCTCTTCCATTAAATTTCAGTTTCGTTGTTCAAACAATTTTGCTAAATATAAAGCACTGGTTCACGGTTTGCAGTGGACTAAAAAGATGAAAGTCAATTGTTTGCAAATATTTGGAGATAGTGAACTTGTAGTCCATCAAGTAAGAGGTTTGAATGTATGCAAAAATTTGTTGCTTAAATCTTACAAGTATAGAATTTGGAATTTACTTAAAAAATTTCAAGCTTTTAACATTCAGGGAATACCAAGGGATAAGAATAAACACGTTGATAGATTGGCTATTGTTGAGGCACAATTTAGTATCCCAACTGCTGTAAAAAATTAAAAAAAATCGATCACACATAAAAGTGGTTGTAAGGCCTTCTATTCCGAATAATCATGAGAATTGACAGGTGTTTGAAAATGACATTCAAATTGTGAGATTTTTGCAAGAAGAGATTGAGTTTTTTTCAAGAAATCAATCAAAACACTTACAACAATATAGTGATCCGATTGTACAATTGAAAACGAATACGCTATCCAAGGGATTGGTCACTCTTGAAAATATTTTCAGTGGAAATGATGAGCTAAGAAAAGAAAAATCATCCTTGTCAACAAAGAGAGAGCATTATGTCAATGTAAAGATTGCAACTAGTAAGATTTTGAAATTGGGCAAGGTATGCACTCCTTCACAAAAGAAAGCTTTCATTGAGTTATGCACAAATTTCGCTGATATATTTGCATGGCAATATAGTGATCTCAAAAGTTTTGATCCAAGTTTGGCTCAACACACCATTGAATTAGAGGAGGAAACTAAACTAGTGAGACAAAGACAAAGGCCAATCAATCCAAAGCTTAAGCCTTTGAAGTCAGCGATTATATTTCCAATCAAGCACTCAACTTGGGTGGCAAACCTTGTTCTGGTACGGAAGAAGAATGGTGAGATTCGTTTGTGTGTTGATTTCTGTGATTTAAACAAATCTTCACTTAAGAATCACTATCCACTGCCATCAATGGAACAAATTTTACAACTTGTTGCAGGTTCAGAGAGGTTTCTTTGTTGGATGGATATAGTGGCTACAATCAGATTTTGGTCAAGGAAAAAGACTAATTTAAGACAGCCTTTACAACCAAATGGGGAACCTTTGCATACAGAAAGATGTTCAATTTATCTAATGCTAGAGCGCCTTTTCAAAGAGCCATGGATATGGCATTTCAAAGCCTTCTAAATAAATTCGTATTTGTTTATTTAAATGATACAGTGTGTTCTCAAAAAATGCAGATGATCACATAGCTCATCTCAAACAAGTGTTCGAAAGGTGTAGACAATTTGGAATATCTCTAAATCCAAAAAAGTGCATCTTCTCGATTCATGAAGGTAAGCGTCTTGGACATGTTTCAAAGCATGGTTTAAGCATAGATTCTGAAATGATTCAATCCATTATTGCACTCTTCTTGCCTCTTGCACTCTTCTTGCCTAAACACAAAAAAGCTATGTAAAGCTTCTTTGGAAAAATCAACTTTATAAAGAGATACATTTCAGATTTTGCTACTGTAGTTAAATCACTTACAACCATGCTAAAGAAAAATCAAAACTTTAGCTGGTCCAAGGAGGGAGTAAAAAGGTTTGAAGATGTTAAGAAAGCCATAGCAAGTGCTCCTACGCTTTTAAATCCAGATTTTACAAAAGATTTCAGTCTATATACATATGTTAACGTAGACACCATTTCAGACATTCTTATGCAACAAAATCATGAAGATTTAAAGCAGCCAATAGCTTTCTACAACCAAAGCTTGGAAGAGTACAAAACAAGGTATTCTTTTGTTGAAAAGCATGTCCTTTCGGTTATAAGATCTCTTAAGAAGTTTAAACACTTGTTGTCTAATAATAAGATACATTTAATGGTTCCTCATCCAAGCATTAAAGAATTTCTTTTGAACAAGGATATAAATAAAAAGACAGCCCATTGGATAACCAAGGTAATGGAATATGACGTGAAAATTAAGGTTACAAAGCTAGTTAGAGGCAAAGGACTTTGTGAGTATCTAACTCAGAGCTTGCAAGAAGCTAATGAGCTTGTTTTGGTGTCACATGACGAAGAAGTTACAACTGTTCACACTTCACCTTCCAGCTGGTTTCATGACTTGGTAAGCTATCTCCAACATGGTATTTATCCCTCTCATCTAAGTGCTTCAAAAAGAAGATATTTCAAGTTGCAATCAATTCCATTTTTGCTTGTTGATGGATTTCTTGTTTAAGAAGGATATCAATGGAATGTTGCTAAAATGTATAGATCCAAGCCAAGCTCAAAAATTACTTGAAGAATTCCATGATGGACATGGTGGACACTTTTCCGCAAGAACTACAACACTTAAAATCATGAGAGGCGGGTATTATTGGCCTAGCATATTTGGTAATTACCATGCATGGGTTAGAAAATGCAAACAATGTGCTATATTTGTAGAAAAAGTCAAGCTTGCAGCATTATCTCTTCAATGAATTGCAGTAGATCAACCCTTTGTTCAATGAGGATTGGACTTCATTGACCTCATTAATCCTCCAAGTTCAAGGCACAAATGGATTCTAACAACTACAAATTACTTCACACGTTGGACGGAGGCAATAGCATTGAAAAAAGCAAACGAAACTAATGTTCTAAATTTCTATGAAAGTTTGCTTACTAGGTTTGAAGTTCCTTCAACTATTATATCTGATACTGCAATGGCTTTTGTGGGATCCAAAATCAATCAATGGGCTGTCCAGCATGGAATTTACCTCAGCACTTCATCAAACTACTATCCACAAGGCAATGGCCTTGCTGAATCTACAAATAAGAACCTCTTAAGGAACATACAAAGAACTATTGAAGACAATCAGAAGTCATGGCATCTCAAGTTGAAATCAGCTCTATGGACTGATAAGATCACCTACATGAAGTCAATAGCCAACTCTCCATACAAGCTGGTATATGGTAAGAAAGCAAGGTTACCCATTTCTCTTGAATTTTCAGCTTTAGAACTAATGCATCAACTTGAATTGTTGGAGAATGAGCTTATGAAAATCAAGTATGCAAAGCTTATGGAGCTAAAAGAGATAAGAAATCAATCCATGCTAGCCATGGAGATTCATTAAGCACAAGTAAAAAGAACCTTTGACAAAGAAAGTTCCTCACGAAGCTTCAAAGAAAGAGATTTGGTCATCAAGTGGGATGAAGATCAAACCAAACCAGGAAGGCACACCAAGTTTGATTCCCTCAAACCAAACCACGAAGGCACACCAAGTTTGATTCCCTTTGGAGTGGCCCATACACAATCTCCAACTGAAGTGGCCCATACACGATCTCCAACTACAAATCCCACAATGCTTTCCAACTTGCTCAATGGGATACATCTGAAACATTGATATTGAAGAGCAAAGCTCCATGTGCATAGTTTGTTTGTTTTGCTTTCCTCCAAGTGTTGTTCAAGCACAATAGTTTCTTTCAATTTTGTTCAAAAAGTGCTTGTTTGCGCATTTGTTTCTTAGTTTTTCTGCTTTCGTGTGTCTCCCTTCTTATTTTTGAAGGAAAGAGGTTACTTCAACCAAAGTTGAAAGGAAATTTTCAATCAAAAATCAGTGTTACCATTGTTTTGGGAGTTTGAATAGCATATATATGGTCTGAGTTCTCTAGGATAGCAAGCATGCTTCCCAATTGAGTCGCCAGAAGTGTTGACAATTCTTCCACAAGTCAAATTGTCTCTTGCCATTTGGCAAGTTCATGTCTCTAACCAAGAAATGGTTCATCAAAGAAGGGTTTTTTACATAGCTTCGAAAAGGTTTGAAGGAAAAACAAAGAAAGTTTAACAAGACAAGCCATTTTTCAAATAGCCCGAAGGCATTTCAAGTAAAAGAACACTTGCAACAAATCCAGAGGGACGAGTTCACATATTAAACAGGCTATTTTCAAAGCCGAATGACACTAAGCAAAATTCCTTTCAAAACGAGCATTTAAAGGAAAAGGGTCACATTCACAAGTCCCGAAGGGCAGAAAGCTCAAAAGATGAATTCCGAAGGGATTGTCATTTGGAAAACTTCTTTGCAAAAATCCGAGGGGCTTGACAATTTTTTTTGCAAAAAAGGACAAATCAAAAAACTCAAAGGGCAAGGTACCCTTCGAAAGGCTCATTAACAAAAACCCTGAAGGGTAGGTACCCTTCGAGAAGGCTCATTTCAAGATCAGGAAAGTAGTTTGCAAGAAACCCAAAGGGCATGTGCCCTTCGAGAAAGTCCATCTCGTGAGTTTAAGGGCTTTACAAAAAGCCGAAAGGGCACCTACCCTTCGAGAAAAGACCATGACAAAAAACCCGTAACGCTGTTCTTTGGAAGACCAAGGAACAATTCCCGCGGACTTTTTATCCGTGGGAAGTTGAAAGCAAAAAGCTCGAGAAAATAGAATACAAAGCAAAAAAGGAAATTTGAGGAAGATATCTTTCGGACACAAAGTCCGAAGGAATTCCTTCGAACTTTTTGTCCGAAGGATTCCTTCGAAAAAATTGGCAAACACAAAATCCGAGACCAAGGGGAAAACAATAAATCCGAGGGAAATAAAGCTGAAGGAAAAGAAAGGCCTAAGAAAGATTAAGTCTCGGACTTCTTGTCCGAAGAGCAAAGTCCAAATGCAAAGAAGGACAAACTGTCTACAGGAAAGTGGACTAAGAAAAGTCCAAAGGAAATAGATTTGGACAAGGAAATACGTCCACAAAAAAGAACAAATGAGAACATAAGCCCAAGTCAAATACAACCAGAGAAGAGTCTACAAGAATAGACAAAAACGGAGTGGCCCAGACAAGAATAGACGCATCTAAGGCACGCGTGAACATGCCAAAAAACAATTAAGAATATTGTTTTTTATCTATAGATGACCTATAGTCAAAGACTGCCGTAAAAGGCATGAAAAATGATAAACGTGGGAGTAAAGCTCATCTTTGAATTAGAACTCATGCTTTCAAACGTCCCAACTCAACTTCCAACATTTCAAATTGGAGTTATAATTTTAGCATGGCGTGGATTTCATGCATGCTCTTGTTTATCTCATGCTTTCAAACGTTCAAACAGCTCAAGAGGAAGTCCATATTTGGAGGTGGACATACCATTTTTGCATGATAAGAGTTTGACTTGTCAAAATTAACCTACCGTCCATATTCCAAAATGTTCCATGCATGATGCCTAAATAAAGAATAGCCTAAGCTTAGCCACCATCCATTTTCAACGCCAAAGAGCTTTCATGCAAAGAGAAAGAAGACAAAATAGATGTTTTTTGGAAGGCTTAGTTATCTCCTTGAACCAAAAATAGACTCACGTGAAGTGATAGTTGATCTTCCTCTTCTAAATTCAGCGCCACCTCTTGTTTTGACGTATTCTTTCTATATTAATGGGTTTTCAACCTTGTAAAATTTATCCTCTTTTTTGACAAGACAATCTTCTGCCAAAGTTTGTGTTGTAACCTTCTTTAGATTAATAAAAAGATGATTGTTTTCAATTTCCAGCAAGCTGGTATAGTGTATTTTGTCTTTGATTTGCACAAGTGATAAGAGTTTTCTTCCTTGCCAAGTATCGATCCTTACCTAGTTACTAGTTGGTCATGTTATGCAAGTCATGTTCTGTGTTTAAACGTCTTTTGACTAAGTCTACAGTGAAAGTTAATCATTGTTAAATGCCTTCAATCAGAACTATTTTACCATTTCCCTCAAGCTTAGATCACAAGATAAAACCTTTTCGTGAAATACTTATGCATATTGATCAATTGGAGTTGAAAGTCTAGCCCTTTTTTTTGTCTGGATCAATGTTTTTAAGAGCCTAAATTGAGTGGATCAATCTACATTCAAGTGTATCACCCTTATTAGATAGAATTTCCCTTTCAGTTTCTTTCTCCCTTTCATCCCCCCAAAATCAAAAAATCCCAAAAAATAGTTCAGATTTAATTTATACATCTTACAAAAACTAGCATTCTCTGGAGGTTCTTCTCATCATTGAAGCACCCACCCTCGAAAAAGATCTCATTGTTTCAACTGGAGCGAGGATTAGCCATTTCAACACGTCTTCGATCAGAGTGCAACTCCAGATTGACAACAAATATTGAACATTCAAAGCACCAATGACGTCTTTCAACCCATTGCTATAGCAAAAGATGGCAAAACAAACAGAGAAACCAGCAAAGGATCTTCTCAACTTGTGAGTGGCTCAGTTTGTGGTGGCTCTAGTGGCAACAACAAGATGGTATGGTGAGCAACTCAATTTGTGGTGGTTGTGGTGGTGGCAACAATGGAGCAGGTCCTAGTGGGGCCAACCTAGCGCCAGTGCCCAATGTGGAAGCTGACTGTGTGTGGCATGGAGCAAGGACCGATGTGTGGTATGAAGCGCAGTTATGGGGTTGATGAGCCCGAGCCACTTTGGGTTTGATTTTGTTTGGCATATTGTTATCACTTGTTGAAGGTGGTTGTATGTGGATATAGATATCTATATAGGGTTTTCTAAGCTACACTTGTTGCGTTGTCGTGTTGCCCTTTTAGCCTCTAGGAATATTTTCCTTTTTTGATCTTCAAGCTACAAAGAGATTTTCAAAGTTTGATTTTTTGGGGGGCAATCAATCATAGACGTGTCTGACAACTTGTCAATATTTTGTAGCTGGTGCAATTTTTAATGTAAGGGTGAGGAAACCCCCAACCCTCGAATATCTATCTAAAAAAAAACCATAGATAAATCAATTAATCAATCAAACTAACTGCCAATTAGAGTAAGGGCAAGCAATGAAACATGAGCTCACACCATCAAAGACCCATTTCTAGCAACTTTATTGGCACTTTCATGTGGCCATTGGGGCACCTAAAAGTATTCAAATATACAACATTTTCTGCTCACACCAAACCCAAGCCCAATGCAACATTTTCTTTGAAACCTACCATTTGAAGATTACCTGGGTTGTGCTCAAGTGGTAAATAAATGGCATTTACATGGCAACAAACAATTTTACTTGGGGAAATTATCAATTGGAAAATTAAGGGGTGAGGCTGAATTGTAGACCACTCCCAAGATGCATTGGCAAGCACATATATGAACTGCATGAAAATAATAACATTGAATAAGAGAAACACTTAAATTTGGAATGTCCTGCTTACAATAATATATGCTTAAATTAAGATGACTGACATTGCTTTATTTACTCTAATTTTAAGAACATCCTTCCACCAAAGAACTAATAAGTTATTCTAGATTTCAGGACCTCGCTACAAAACAAGGATCTTAAGATTTGATGTTAGACAGCCATCTAGAAAACCTACACCCATCCTTGCTTAGGAGAATTATCCTGCATTGTAGGGAAACTTTCCAGACATTTCCATCACACACCCCAACATTTCTGATAGAAAAACAATTGACCAAGACAAAAAAAAAGCAAAAACATTTTAAAAACCCTAATCTTCTAGAATGCACTATTTAAAACCCATAAAAACAGTCAATGCAAAGACAAAACACACACCCTCATCATTGCTATTTTTTGCAAGAGCAAGAAAAAATTTAGGAGACAACCATTGTAAGGAGTTTGGAGGCAGCCATTGCAACAAGATAAATCTAAGGACTATATATGAGGGCCTAACAAACTTTGGGATATTCATCCAAAGACTACAAATTTGGATGCTTCCGTAGCTACTCTCTACTTGGTGTCAATAACGACAATCAAGGTATTATTTCATAAGGGGTGGAGAGTGGAACTAGTGGGAATGGAGCTAGTGGGAGTGGCATTTGTGATGTTGAAGACAATCTAGATGATTTATTCTAGATTTGAATGTACATTTTGTCTTTGAAGTTTAAATGAAAACTGTATTTATAATTTTTCAAGTGTTTTATCTTTTATGGACTAAAAATGAGTATTAAGCATTGTTATATATATATATATATATATATATATATATATATATATATATATGGTACAAAAGTTTCCATGATGTTTCCAAACCAAGTGTTTTTGAAAATTCGTGTTTTCGTGTTTCATTCCTGTTTCCATTTCTTGGCAACATAGGAATTATCCCTCATCTTCCCACCAATGCAAACCTCGAGTATTATTTTCATATTGAACTTGGTTTTTCTCATATAAATAATATAATATCTATATGTCAAATCACACAATGGCAGGTGTTGCTCTAAGATAGTACATCAACACTAACAAATCTATGAGATTTTACTCCCAAACTTTAAGTTGATCTATGGAGATTTTTCCTCTTTTGAATTTGTTTTCTTTTCAATGAATTATGTGGGTTTCTGGACTTGGAATTGATTCACACTACTAAAGCTTTAGTGTTGGCTAATATTATAGATCAACCTTGGGCATTAAGACTGTTCAAAATTGTTAATCATTGAAACATTCATTGCTAACCCAAATGTTGGGAAATGTTGCTTGTGGCTCTTCACATTACATCAATATTGGCACATGATCATATTTTTTACCAAAAACACACCCTCAAGGGTTACAATAACCTAGGGCTTATTGAGGATGGAACAAGCCCTACCCTCACCCATACATGTTTATTTCTTCATCATGCACAACGGGGTTTTGTTGCCTAGGTGATATGGCATAAAGTCAACATCATCAACCATCCAATGGCTATGGTCCCATTGGCATATGATTACCTATTAAAGATGCTCTTAAAAATATAATGCCCTCAAGCTATAGTCACCAAAAGACATGGGATGCAAGCATAGGTATGAGCAAATCATTTTAAAATAGGGTACAAATAGGGTACAATGTACATAATTAAGGGTATGACTATAACAAATTTAAATATAGTGCCCATAGAAGTGGGATACACATATGGCCCACGAGTCTTTTTCCCCATGCCCAAGTTTCGTCTTGACTACTACCTAAGAAAATCAAGGTTGCATAGAGCTACTTCCAAGGTAGAGGCCTTCGTGCCCAAATCTTATTCCTTTGTCTATATATATATATATTAATCTTTTCCTTAGAGATAACATTAATAATAAAGCAATGTACCCCAAAGCACATCCCCATGCCTAAAATGGTATCTCGAAGGCCTAAAGTCTACACCCACAACTCTTGAAAATCTTGGAACGTCCCCAAGTTTTTAGACACTCCAAGGAACATCCCTATATTTTGTGTCAAGCATAGCAACACACCCCTCAAATATCTCTAAGACATCCTCTTTAAATGTCCCAGAGCTTTTAGATATCCCAAGGTACCTCCCCATATTTTTTGTGTGCCAAGGATAACAACACACTGCTCAATTGTCTCCAAGATGTCCCCAACAAGCAAGCCCCTGTTTGTTGTTTTGATTGCCTTGAAAAGACAAATCCAATAATTGATATATCACGAGGGTGAAAAAATTGAACCCGAACTTTTGTTTGCCCCGACATGTTATGTGCAAATGAAAACCCTACATTATCCCCCTAGATCAAAAGCTCTCAACTTTGATCCACAAGAGGAACCAAACAACAATGCAAGCCAAATTTCTAACCAAACGTGAAAATAAATAGGAAAGCAAGGAAAATTTGCAGGAAAATGTGATTTACTCGGAATAATGATTTTCGCTGCCCTTGTAACCCTCATGCACTGCAAAAACGTTGCCCAAATCAAAGCACTATGGTATGCACATATTTATAACATTAATAATGACTATGCATTGTATAATGTATGTTTCCTTTATAAGAATGTATTGTAGTATGAAGAAAGGATGCCAATTGAAAATGGTGCCATTACAGCTTGTTTTGAAATCATGAGGTTGTAAAATGTATGTAGCTAACAAAATGAGTTGTAATAGCATTACACTTGGCTTTCTCTTCATGGGTGGTGTAACTCTTTCATTGAAAAGGAGGAAGATACATGATCAACTCAAACATCATGGAGGCATCTTTGGGAAATTAAACCCACTAGTAAGAGATCATCATGGAATAACCATAAATGGACACGATTAAGGGAGAATCTAACTTATGATTATGGATTCACAATTACTTGGGGGGCAATCTCATGCTTACACCAAAGGCATTGTGCGTTGATTTTGGGATCATCCCCAACAGTTCTTTCAGATCTATCTTTATTGGTTTCCATATCATATTGAACTTTATACTTGATTATATATATCTTGTCCTAGCATATATCTTGCAAGCTTTATTTCAATATTGCTTTGCGCTTTGTTATATGAGTGCTTGGCAATAGTTCGAGACTGCTTTCCATGTTTGCTACATTGCATCTCTCTTGTTTGCTCTTTGACTGCTCTGCTTACATGTGTGGTGTGTGGTGTGTATTTCTTGTCTTCCCCATGGTGGATGCTTTAGTTGTAAGCTTTGTGTCACATGTTTGTCTTATGTACTTCAATTGCTCTTGTTTACTCTACATGACACTAATTGCCTTGTTTACTCGACAAGACACTTCTTGACTAGTTGACTTTGAATGACATTACTCAACTTGTATACTCTGCATGTAATTTTATTTTATTCATTTGCTCTAAGTGTGATATGATTGTTCTATGATTGGTGTGTTTACCTTGCTTGATTTGTCTACTTTGTGTTACTATGATTGGTGACATGATCTATATCATTCATACTAGCTCTTGATTATTTATATGTTTGTTTCATGTGTTACCATGGTCTTTACCATGCATCTATGGGGTATACTATAATTATGTTTCTTTGATTATATATTGCCTATTAGGGCTATGTTACGTTCATGCTTACATTGGGGCATAATATTTGCTTGTGCCCTCAATGATTCTATCTTGTCCACATTGAGACATATTATATGCACAAGCTAAAATGACATGTAACAATCCTCCTTTCGATATGCTAGGATACAAACAAGGTCATAACAATAAAGCATATGCATACTTGGAAGAGAGGGTAAGGACCTAGAATAACCATAGACCTAACAAATAGTAATTTACACTCGAATGTCAAGAGGAAAGGATTCCAAAGCCTAAAGCTATGAGATGGAGTATAGCTCTCAATAAGGTTCAATATAGATGAGTGATTGTAACAATGATTGTAAAGGGGTGTGCCATGAAATACTCCTTTGTGTCAATACATCCATAGGTATTATTAGCATGATATTGATTTGGTGTGTTGGTAACCAACTCATGTAAATAGACATTATGTGAGATTTCTTATAAATTTAGTGATAAGGCAAACTCCTAGTTAATAGAAGAACTATTGTCTATATGTGTAATAATTTTCTAATGAATAATCCATTATCGTGTTTACAACATTAATAATAAAGATATTGCATGCAAGGAACTGACAAACAAGGTAACCTAGATCCAAGATAGCTACAAGTACTAAACTAAAAACAAGATAAGTGATGCAATGGTCAACTAGTATGCAATCTATGAAACCTAAGGTGATAAAGGGCAAGCCTTCGAGATAAACAACACATCTACAATAGCAATGAATAAAGCAACATATAATCTATTAAGTAAATAAAATAAAAAGAGTAGGGATAGAGATACTCACCTTTGGGTGGACTCATCAATGCATGAATCTCCCCCTTTGGCTCAAGTGGCACTTTGTAAGAGATGTTGTACGATGAAGACCTCAAATGGTAAGAGAAAGACCTAGGTATCCTTAGTTGGGGACTCCAAATACTAGGACACCTCCTTGGCACGACAACTTCTATTGAGCTTCAAAAGCCATGAGCAAGACTAGACCTCCAAGATAAGACTCTAACTTGTAACTCTTCCTTTTACTACTTAAGAGCAAAAATGTAAACACAAGCAGAGCCAATGAGTGTGTTATATATTTGGGAATGATAATATGACCCCTATATATACGACTCCAATACCCAGAACTAAACCTAAACTCTAAGCCGACAATATCAACAAAGCCAATACAATTGTAAAGATGTTGGCTGACATAGTATTGTATTGGCCAGGTCGATACAATATAAATGACAAAAACATAACTCAAAACTATATCGGCCAAGCCAAGACAATACAAGAAAAGACAAGTACAAAACACACTATATCAACCTGGTTCATGCAATGGGAATTTAGGATGACTAGAAAAACTAAACAAAAAGTAGACAAAGAGGTAAGATGGAAAGAGAATTAGAAGAAGTCAAATTAATAGTAATGAAATTATAATAAAATAGCATGCAAACATCTCTCGCAAAGTACCACGAGTCGATCCCACCCCATTTCGAATGCACCCCTCAAGGCATGAACTCAAAGAGATTGATGCACCAACAAGCCCCTGCAAGAGAAACTGTCAATAAATGATAAAAATGAAAATATCAAGTGTAAAAACATACTATTGTTGTGCTTCATTGCTCATATTTTGTTCACATTGAGGCATACTATTGTTGTGCTTCATTGAATATATATTTTGTCCACATTGCGGCATATTGTTTGCACCCTTCTTGCTTCGCCCTCCAATGCAAGAGCATCTTGTTGTTACCTTTGCTTATATGGCTTAGAACCCTAGTGGTCGTACTCGTTTGAGTCGTGTATGTGCTTTCATGATGACATCTTTTGTTTCTTATACCTAAAATGTGATAAATGTGCTTTACATAATTACATCAACTTTTGATTTTATATAGTTTACTCATGGTACATGTAATCCTTTCTTTTAAGATGAGTGACATGCAAGTATCTCACGCCTGAAAGGGGAGGGCATATGATTCACCTATTCTATTTCAAATACATGATGATTTACACACCAGAGAGTCACAAGACACTTTCCCCTGCATAGTTAGAGACAATCATCAAATACTCTTCTATTTTACACATAGGCGATCATCAAGAGACACTACAATTATTTGCTTCTAGAGCTAATAGGTGCACACCAAAGAGGCATAAGGCACATTGTGCACACCAAAGAATTATAAGACACATTCAAATATTATACAAAACAACAGTATAGACTACATACCACCAAATGTATTGGTTCCTACTTTTCATTTTTAATCAATTATTTCATTATTACTTTGTTATTGATTTATATAAACATTGATCTACTAGTAGATATTTTCATTTTTTTTGCAAATACACCAAATACAAAAGCATTGATGCCCATTCCCAAACCCTCAATATAATGCAAGAGCATTTAGGTTCACAAGCAATCTTGCATCAACCAAAAACATGGGCTAGGTTCTTGTGTGCATTTGTGCACGTACCAATATGTTTGTACAACTTCTCAACCATGTTGACAACCTTGTGCACAATGAAGAAGATCAACAACAATCCTAAAAAAAAATGTCAAGAGTTTGACATAGTACTAAAATAGCAAACTAATAAGGCTTAATCATGGGGAAACTCCATGCTTAAGCACACTTGAGCCAAAGTAGTGCTGACTTCCCAAGAAGTCTCAAGGCTTCACCCCAATGAGCATCACCTAGATGCAATAAGTGCCATGTGTGTCATTCATTCCCATGAGAGATGGGTTCTTGTGAACCACTACTTGTTAAATATAGGTCAATGTAAATTGACTCACCTACGCAATTGAATCCCTAACAATTGTCACAAAGATTCTGGCACATCAAAAAAGGTAAGTAGAGACCCTTTCAATAACTTCTTTGAGATAAATTACCCCTTTTTTGGACAACAACAAAACTACCAATCAAAGCAAATGACACTTTCGAAACTACCAATCTACATTAACCAACAATTATGTAGCCATTGACCTGGAATAACTAGCAATTTGGCCCACAATGGAGTCATAGTGAAGTAATAGCCCAAAACAAAAACAAAAACAAATGGTGTGGACCATTTTCCAAGGCAAAGAGAACTTGAAGAGGCTTGCAAGGTGTCAACGTCAAGCAAGCAAAATTCGGATCCATTTTGGCAAAAGATTTGGGAAGTCAGTTAGAGAGATCAAGTTGGGAAATCAAATGTTGCTGCCAAAATCTAATCGATTTGCACAATCTTGGTCACTACCAAAATCGAACCCTTTCATTTTTATTTTTATTTTTATTTTTATTTTTATTTTTATTTTTATTTTGCACTACTTTGATCTACACCAAATTTATAAGATTGCTTCCAAACCAACTTTTAGTCGCTTTAACCTCTGACAATGCACAAGTTAGAATTCACGTAGACCCTTTGTCAATTCCAAGCATTTTAATTCTCCACTTATCTTGCAAATTTAAGATTTTTTATTGCTAAATTGTTGTATTTAGTTCAAATTTCTCTTGTGCAATCTCCTTTGATGATTAGTGTAGTGTCTCTTGACCATTGTGTACTTTTAATCAAAACAATATCATAAACCACTCTAATATTTTCAAACCCTACATAATTGCAACCAAAAAACATCATAAATGGATAGGTTTCTTGCAACAACTTTACATGGTTATTAACTATGAATGAGGTGTAACTAACAAATTGGTTTGTGTTGTCTACACCTCCTTTGATTTCAACATTGACCACTAATCTCAGCATGAGCATCCATTAGGAATATAATGAAAAATATGAGAATTATTCAAATGTTGAAGAGATCCTTCAACAAGCTAAAAGAGTAAAAAGTGCAAGATTTCAGCCCAAATAGGACTACTATCTCCAAGACAGTTATCTCTACAAGTTGGGGATACTTTGTGTGCCTAGAAATGGAAGAATTCAACTAATGAGCTAAGCTTATACTTGGAAAACTTGCTAGTCATTTTGATGTGACAAAGACTATGGAACATTTGCAAAGGTATGTTTATTAGCAAAACACACAAATTGATGTTGCAAAATTCACAAGGGAATGTATCTTGTGTAACAAAAGCAAGCCTAGTAATATAAAGTTGAAATTGGTCAATGAGATGTGGGTGAGTTGGTAGAGTGGCTTGGTTGTTTCTAGCCCCACCCAGGTGGAAATTCAACTGGGTATGTGAGGTTGATTGCGGCCACATGGAGTGTATTCAATCCATGTTGGTTGTAGATTTGGTAAACAAGGCTGGCTATGCCCTATTTATCTTGTACCACATGTGTCCTTGACTAGTTTGTAGCTCCAAACAAAAGTGATGATCAATCAAAAAAAAAAAATACAAAGTTGAGATTGCATATGCGATTACCACTAAATCATGGGATTGTATTTCTATGGACTTAGTAGGAGGATTGTCTTTATCAAAGAAAGGGTGTGATTACTTTTTTTTTGTACACCGATTTAGAAAAAGATGCATTTTAAATCCATATAAGAAAACTCTTAAGGGCAATATGATGCAATTGAACTGTTTTTCACTGATATTTGGGTTATTTTGGTTTGCCAAGTTTTATCATTTTAGATAGGGGTTCAAAAACTTTGGGCTAATCTTAGAAAACATTGTACATCTATTTTTACACATGATTTTATTTTCAAATATATGGTAGAAAGGTGTCCAAAAAAAAAGTTTGAAACCCTAGTTATTATGAATTTGTTAATCATAGATCATCAAAAAAATATGGAAATAATGGTATTAACACTAGAGAATAGTGGTTCCAATTTAAGATCTATTTTTGTTTATAATTTTGGCAAAATTAGTCATCCAATTATTTCAAGTGTCCTGCATTGAAATGGTTTGTTTGAATGACAAATGAACGAAAGAATTTCTCACTAGAAAAAAAGGAACAAGATTTCATAGATCAATGGTACACTACGAAAGAGAGAAATGTTAAGGATGAGTTTGCAAAAAATGAGGGCACTGATGGTTTTTTGCATAAATATAGAGATGGAAAAATGGATGCTTTTAATAGATTAAATTTTCATTGCAATATAGTAGCAGAATATGAAGAGGAAATAGATGTATGGATCAATTTGGAAGATAATTGTAGAGAATGGTAAGAGGAAATTTCCAATCATTTACATATGGAAAAAGAATATGAAAAGGAAATAGATAGATTGATCGATTTGGAGGATATCTGCAAAGAGTGGTATGAGGATTTCTTTCAATTGAATGAAAGTGATTTATTTCTTCTCTTCAAAAAGTCTACTATAATGAGGTAGGAAAAAAAATCTTCGTACCTTGAATGATTCAAAGAGGTTCCTCCAATTGTTGTCAAAGTTTCTCCACAAGTATCCTTCCTTTCATTGGACGATTTTGGTCACATGTTTACAATTGATACTATTCTACTGGTTGATCCATACATAGATCTACAACATACTTTTGAGAATCAACCTTGGGTTAGAGTGATTAAGTTTGTTATTCATCACAATGTTGTTGTACATGATCGTATCCAAGCATAGAAAGAAGCAAAACAAGAAGAGGATGCATGGACGTGAATCCACTTGGTCTTCAAGCTTTGAGAAAAAACATATTTTCCAACCAAAGGAAAAAGCAAATGAGTTTCAAATATCCAAACTAATCATCCACTTCTTATTTTGCTTCATCTTCCTTTGCTTGTTTTCCTCAAAGCTTGAGGACCAAGTGGATGGTCTGAGTTTCAAAACCAAAACAATTGAAATCAAAAACAAATAGTTTTCAATATATAAAAAATTGTATAAGGCTTGCAACCATTGTCCTTGTGTAAGGAATAGGGGCACCTATTTAACAAGCAGAGATTGTCCCATGGTTTGTGTATTTTTTGCCCAAAAATATGTTGCAACGTCTAGACCTACCTCATTTAGGGTAAATATTGTGAAAAGTAAATGTTGCAAGCAGATAATGCCTCTGATTGTTAGGCATCTTCATTTCCCCCCACCATATCACTAAGCTAACCTTAAAATCTTTCACTTTTTGCATGTTCTGTATGGCCTTGCCCTTTCTTCAAGGGGTCTAAGCATGGCATTTTTGTGTGTTCTTAAGTTTGATGTAATTTCTATAGGTGTCAATATATTAGTAACATCATGGATGAATGGAAGCTACAAGACAAAAACTGGGACTTCAATATCTTGTCCTTGCATCAACAATAGTGTATCACTGATTCGAGCCACACATCGAATGTGCAATCATGTCGCAATTAAATTAGATATCATGACATCCTCATCCACCCTTGACAATATAAAACAGCCAATAAAAGATGTCACCACCCTATAAGTTGCAGACCTCTTTGTTATGGGTGGAGGTCATGTAAATCCAAATAATTGCCTTAAATCCAACATCAATGTATGATATGGGCCCTCTAGTGTATGATGTTAAATATAATAAAAGTGTCAACATATTGGCTTCTGAGGACCAAGTGGATGGTCTGAGTTTCAAAACCAAAACAATTGAAATAAAAAACAAGTAGTTTTCAATATTGAAAAAATTGTATAAGGCTTGAAACCATTGTCCTTGTGTAAGGAATAGGGGCACCTATTTAACAAGCAAAAATTGTCCCATGGCTTGTGTATTTTTTGCCCAGAAATGTCTCAAGGTCTAGACCTAACTCATTTAGGGTAAATATTGTGAAAAGTAAATGCTATAGGCAAATAATGGCTCTGATGTAAAGAGCTCTGATTGTTAGGCATCTTAATTTTGATCCTGTATATTTTTTGGCAATTTAAAAATGAAAAAAAAATCCTTGAGTTCAAAACTCTATTAGAGGTTCAATCCACACTCGAGCGAAGTCCAAACAAGTGACATAACACTAGCTTGGAAGTAGAGCACCTGGCAGCAATAGAAGGAAGTTCTAAGGTCAAATTATAGGCAATCAAGATCTTACGCCAGATTTATATAGAGCTCCCTGCAAGCACCCTATGTCTTACAAAAGAATCCTTTAATGACCTACAAGTTCACTTGGTGTTTACAGTCATCTATTTAAGTAACGGTTTTTGGCAATCCTACCTACCTAGCATCTTGATGATGGGTTACTGACCTGAAGTGTTTTAATTTTTCAATATTAATTCTATTCAAAAAATGAAACGGTTGTATCCAAAAGCTCTTTTCTGTTCAACTGCTATGGACAGAGAAAGCTTGAAGTCTCTCAATTTTTCTCAATCCAAAGAGACAAGAATCTCGATGCATATTTTCTTAGAACCTCAAACAAAATCTCATTCCCAATAACATAAAAACAAATTGCCGAAAAAACAAAATACACACATTGACAAATCTCAAGAGACAAAATTCCTCTGTAACTTCTCACATTTGATTGTCAAGTTACACTGTTGTTTGCCAATACAAGTACATCTCATCCTCTCAAATAGAGTTTTCACTCTTTTCTAAATTAAACACGACCCTCAAAACTAATTACTTAATTTATTATCCATCCATTTTTATAGCTCTCTACTATGTTTTTATCATCTATCCGTCTTCTTGCTTTCTAGCATCAGTAAACTAATTTTGTTATACTCTTGTTGCAATACAAAGGAAACGTGAAAGCACCAAAACATGCCTAATTTTATGACATTTGCAAATTCAATGTACCCAAAACCGAAAATATAATCCATTGAGTGAAAACAAATTCAGCCCAAAAGCCTCTAAATAAAAGTATTTTTATTCTACTACTTCACTTCAAAACCCTTGTACGGGAATACCTCAAAGTCCTAAATCCGAAACAAAACTACTATAAACATACAAAAGTAACTTAGGATTGAAAAGCACCATGTGCCCGTGACCCAAGGTCAAATCCTCTCAAGGCAATAAGGCGGTATATAACTCCAATGGACATATGGTGATCTTGGGATATAACAATTATGGCTACCTAATGGGTGGAAACTCAATGGTATTAAACGCCGCCCATTACCTCACCCAAGATTTACCATGCAAAATTATCTTATAATTATAAAACTGCCTAAAAGAATAAAATCTCCATCAAACCTTGGGGTCCTGGTAGTCAAGAAAAACAAAGGCAACAAGCTTTGTATGTAGAAAAAAATAGAACCCCTGCAAAAAGAAACATAAAAAGGCACATAGATCATAAGAAATTCATTTCAATGCCCTAATAAGCCAACCGTCCAAAACACTTAAAACTCGTAGTTAACTGGAAATTGCTTCCAAACTAAAAAAGAATCATGAAAAATAAATGCAAAATTGGCAAACAAGTTACTCACAGAGCAGGAATGAGTAGATGGAAGTAGTCTTGAGCCGATGCAAATGTGATGTGTGCAGTGATGTAGGTGAGAATTGAACTCAAGACCTCCATAAATTCAAAAAGAGAAGAATAAAGAAAAGAATTTTCTCCTACTCTTTCTTATATAGTTTGTAAATTTTAGATTTCTTGACACAAGTAATAAAGATGTTTCTATAGCTTTTTGCCGCTTCTTGGATTTTGAATTGGAATCTGATTTGACTTCAATTTATATAAGAGATAAGAATATCCTTATTCTATTTAGTTATAGGAACGAGCAATATGGAATTTGAACTTAACCATGGCATGGGCTTTTGGCAGAAGGGATGAGGATTAAATTTAAATTTGAAATTTGCTTCAAATCTACATTTAATTGCTCGTTATTAAAAAAAAATTATATATTGTTTAGTAGCCTTAAATTAATTTAATTGCTTGTTATTAAAAAATCAAAATTACACTATGTGGTCCTTATGTTTCCTCCCATTTTGATGGTCTTAAGGCTCAACGCTCTAAAATGCATTGGATTTACGTTGCCTACAAGAATGTCGAGAACCCTTTCCATGATTGTAGAGAAATTTTTAAGTCTATGCTTTCATTTGATTCTAATTCTATTTTGCCCTCCTTGATCTTCTTAATTAGGTTCTTTGAGCATCATTCTCAAGTTTCTATGCGAGTTGGTGATTCTCTTCTTCCAATTGGTGATGTGCATGTGCTATTCTCTAAGGAGACTCTAATGTTGGAAATCTTTAACCAATCTATTCATGATTGAAGCACGAGTTGGCAATAAATCTCTATTTGGAAAATGGCAGGCACAAATCCTTCTTTTGTAGATCTTTCCAATTGGGCATCATCTATTTGGAGTTCCATTGTAGAGCCCTCCTCTATGCTCAATTGTGGTTTTTCCCAAATAGTCTCCCAAAGTTCTTCTGACAAAGACTTTGCTTGGACATCAGGACCTTGATTTTTTAGCAACTACAATTCCTTCTTCTACCCCTAGTCACCCTTTTTCGAATCAGCCCAAAGGAATATCGTGGTTGCTCCTCTTTGGATCAGATTGTACAATCTCCCTCCTATCATGAGGAAAGAGTAGCACATCAACTCATTGGTTAACAACGTGGGTTCTTTCATGAAAGTGGATGAGACCTCTTTGGAAAGCAGATTTGTGAGAGTGTATGTTATCCTCGATCTATCCCCTCTCTACCATTTGGTTAATTTGATCTCATCTCGAGCCACATAGACTCAATTCCTTAACCATGAGGATCTTCCTTTCAAGTGCTTCCATTGTAACCTCCATGGGCATCATGTTGCAAGGTGCCCCTTAAAGGTTTTGTTGCCCACCTCGCCTCATTCTCAATTGGTTTGAAAGAAAAAGGATGGACCCCCTGACCAACGCTTCTTGTGGTGAAATCATTTTAAGTTCTTCCAACACCCTTCTTCTAACCCTACTCCGTCCTTGCCCAAGGATCCATTGGTCACCACTCAACAGGTGGAACCTTCAAAGGAAGTGTTTGTTTCTTATTTGGCCATGTTTTCTCTCTAGTCTTTTAAGGAGGACTCCCTCTTCTCGACCAAAAGCAACAAGACCTCAACTCCCAGAAATAAAGGGCATAGATTGGAAGCGAAAATGCTAAGAACAGATGCTAAGGAAATGGTGAAAGATGGCACCCAGTGGACAGTGGAGAATCTCCTTTCCCATCGAGGAAGAAGAATGGTTTCAACATGCAACTATCTTTTTCTTCACAATGGTAGCTTTGGTCTTTAGTGGGACGTCTATCCCTTTGTTTTCTATCTTGGTTTTGGTATGTTTGTTGGTTCTTTTTTGACTTCCAACTAATGGATAACAGTGTATTCTTGGTACTTTCTTCTTCCTCCATGGATTTGTGGGTGTCTCCTCTATGGACAAGATTGTCTCTTTGTGTCAGCTGTCTTATGTGTGACTTTTTGTTTCAGTTTGGGTGGCTTTGGTTGTTTGTGCAGACTGGACCCCTTGTTTTATGCCCTAGAACAGGTTCATAATTCCAATGAAAAATATTTTATCGGTTCATAACTCCGGTCAAAAGTGTACCCATAATTTTATTTTATTTTTTATTATTATCTAATGTTAAGTACCCTTAGATTATGTATGGATAGATTTTGGCGCCTTCAAGATAATTTCTAATAACCTTTGATGTGTAATATTTAACCTAGTGTGATTTATTATTTTCTCGACTTAATGATGGATCATGGAATGTGACCTGAAACATTGATATAAAAATCACTCATTTTATTTTAAACATTTCTTTAATTTAATCAAAGCACTTAGATAATACGACACAACTGTAATCAGTTCCGATGAATGTCATGTCCAATGTTAATCTGGGTTAAATGGAAGATAAAACAAAGTAGGGACGTGTCCATCATATATGCAAGATGTAGGTGGACAGAACACCATGCAACCAAATGTTGACCCAAGTGTACCAGACCCACTACAACAAATGACCACATTAGGCGAGGCACTCTATGTCTTACAACAGAATCCTTTAATGACCTACAAGTTCACTTGGTGTTTACAGTCATCTATTTAAGTAACATTTTTTGGCAATCCTACATACCTAGCATCCTGATGATGGGCTACTGACCTCAAATGTTTTAATTTGTAGGTATTATCTCTGTTCAAAAAATGGCATAGTTGTATCCAGAAGCTCTTTTCTGTACAACCATTATGGAAAGAGACAACTTGAACCTTGATGCAGATTTTCTAAGAACCTCAAACAAAATCTCATTGCCAATAGCATAAAAACAAATTGCCAAAAAAACAAAATACATGCATTGACAAATCTCAAGAGATAGAATTCTTCTGTAACTACACTGCTGTCTGCCAATACAAGTACATCTCATCCTCTCAAATAGAGCTTTCACTATTTTCTAAAATAAACATAACCCTAGAAACTAATTACTTAATTTATTATCCATCCATTTTTATAGCTCTCTACTCTGTTTTTATCATATATCCCTGTCATCTTCCGTTCTAGCACCAGTAAACTAATTTCGTTATGCTCTTGCTACAGTAAAGAGGAAACGTGAAAAGCACCAAAACATGCCTAATTTTATGCCATTTGCAAATTCCATCCTCTGTAACTACACTGCTGTCTGCCAATACAAGTACATCTCATCCTCTCAAATAGAGCTTTCACTATTTTCTAAAATAAACATAACCCTAGAAACTAATTACTTCATTTATTATCCATCCATTTTTATAGCTCTCTACTCTGTTTTATCATATATCCCTGTCGTCTTGCGTTCTAGCACCAGTAAACTAATTTCGTTATGCTCTTGCTACAGTAAAGAGGAAACATGAAAAGCACCGAAACATGCCTAATTTTATGCCATTTGCAAATTCCACGTACCCAGAACCGAAAATATAATCCATTGAATGAAAACAAATTCAGCCCAAAAGCCTCTAAATAAAAGTATTTTTATTCTACTGCTTCACTTCAAAACCCTTGTACGGGAATACCTCAAAGTCCTAAATCAGAAACATAACTGCTGTAAACATGCAAAAGTAACTTGTGATTGAAAAGCACCATGTGCCCGTGACCCAGGGTCAAATCCTCTCACGGCAATAAGGCGGTATATAACTCCAACGGACAAATGGTGTGCTTGGGATATAACAATATGGCTACCTGACGGGTGGAAACTCAACGGCATCAAACGCCGCCCATGACCTCAGCCCAAGATTTACCATCCAGAATTATCTTATGATTTAAAAAACTGCCTAAAAGAATAAAATCTCCATCAAAAAAATACCTTGTGGTTCTGGTAATCGAGAAATACCTTGGCAGCAGGCTCTGTATACAGAAACAAATAAAACCCCTACAAAAACAAACATAAAAAGGCACAGAGATCATAAGAAATTCATTTCAGCGCCCTAATAATCCAACCGTCCAAAACTCTTAAAACTCGTAGTTAACTGGAAATTGCTTCCAAATTAAAAAAGAAAACTCGTAGTGAACTGGAAATTGCTTCCAAATTAAAAAAAATCGTGAAAACTAAATGAAAAACCGACAAACAAGTTACTCACGGAGCGGGAATGAGTAGATGGAAGTAGTCCTGAGGCGGATGCAGATGTGATGTGTGCAGTTATGTCGGTGAGATTCGAACTCGAGACCTCCAGAAACTCGAAAAAAGAAAAATTCAAAAAGAGAAGAATAAAGAAAACAACTTTCTCCTACCGACTTTTTATTAAATAGTTTGTAAATTTAAGATTTCATGACGCAGGTAATAAAGATGTTTGTATAGCTTTTTGCCGCTTCTTAGAGTTTGAATTGGGATCTGATTTGACTTCCATTTATGTAAGAGAGAAGAATATTCTTATTCTATTTATTTATAGGAACCGGCGATATGGAATTTGAACTTAACCGTGGCATGGGCTTTTGGCAAAGGGATGAGGATTCAATTTAAATTTGAAATGTGCTTCAAATCTACATTTAATTGTTCATTATTCTAAAAAAATTATAATTATATAATGCTTATTAGTTTTAAATTAATTTAATTATTTGTTATTAAAAAAAGTAAAATTACATTATGTGGTTTTTATCTTTCTTTTTGTTTTGATGGTTTTATGGTTCACGCTTTGAAATGTGTTGGATTTACGTCCCAGCAAGAATGTGAAGCACCCTCTTCATGATTGTAGCGAAATTTGTAAGTTTTATGCTTCCATTTGGTTTTGATTATGTTTCGTCCTCCTGGTCTTCTTGTTTATGTTCTATGAGCGTCATTCTCTAGTTTCTATGGGAGTTGGTGATTCTCCTCTCCCAATTGGGGATGTGCTTGTGCTATTCTCTAAGAAGACTCTAATGTTGAAAATCTTCGACCAATCTATTGAAGATTTGGAGCACAAGTTTGGTAGTAAATCTTTGTCTGGAAAATGTGGGTGCACACATCTTTCTTTTGTAGATCTTTCCAATTAGCCATCATCTATTTGGAGTTCCATTGTAGTGCCCTCCTCTATGCTCAATTGTGGTTTTTCCCAAGTAGTCTTCCAAAGCTCTTCTGACAGGTACTTTGTTTAGTCATCAGGACCTTGGTTTTTTGGCGATCACGATTTCTTCTTCTACCCCTGGTCACCCTTATTTGAACCAGCCCAAGGGAATATCTCAGTTGTTCCTCTTTGGATTAGATTGTACAATCTCCCTCCTATCATGAGGAAAGAGGAGCACATCAAATCATTGGTTAATAGAGTGTGTTCTTTCATGAAAGTGGATGAGACCTCTTTGGAAAGCAAGTTCGTGAGAGTGTATGTCGTCCTTGATCTATCCAAAACTCTCTATCATTTGGTTAATTTGATCTCATCTCAAGGCACATAGATTTAATTCCTTAAGTTTGAGGGTCTTCCTTTCAGGTACCTTCGTTGTAACCTCCTTGGGCTTCGTGTTGTAAGGTGCCCCTTAAAGGCTTTATTGCCCACCTTGCCTCATTCTCAACTAGTTTGAAAGAAGAGGGATGGGCCCCCTGATCAAGGCTTCTTGTGGTGGAATCATGGAAAGTTCTTCCAACACCCTTCTTTCAACCCTACTCTGTCTTTGCCCAAGGATCCCTTCGTCTCCCTTCAGCAGGTGAAACATTCGAAAGAGGTGTTTATTTCTTATGAGGCCCTATTTTCTCTCCAATCTTTTAAGGATGTCTCCCCCTTCTCAACCAAAAGTGATGATACCTCAACCACCAAAAAGAAAGGGCGTAGATCGAAAGTGAAAACACTGAGAATGGATGTCGAGGAAAGGTGAAAGATGGCACCTAATGGACAATTGAAAATTTCCTTTCCTGTTGAGGGAGAAGATTGGTTTTAGTGTGTAACTAACTTTTTTTTCATGATGGTAGCTTTGATCTTTAGTGGGATGTATATCCCTTTGTTTTCTATCTTGGTTTTGGTATGGTTTTTAGTTATTTTCTGACTCTCAACTAATGGACAATGATGTATTCTCAGTATTTTCTTCTTCCTCCACGGGTTTGTGGGTGTCTCCTCTTTAGACAGGGTTGTCTCTTTGTGTCAATTGTCTTATGTGTTGTCATGTCCCCTTTTTCATGGACATTGACAGGCTTGATGATTAGCCTATTATGCGACCTTCGTAGGCTGATTAGATGGATAGAGGGTCATGATGGAGATTGGCTTGGCTTTGATTTACAGAATTCCTATAGTTGGCTCTCATTCAGGGTATTTCAGACACATTGGGCCTGAGCTCCTATTATTTAGAGATATTTGACATACAGTGGAGCACCCTTATTTTGAGATGGTCATGTGTAGAATCACTCCCTGGTTCACCAGCTTCAGACGGTTCGAGGATCCGACATGTATTGAGGGAGATATTAATATTTGATTGATTTAATCAAATATTAATTATTTGGTCTAATTTTAAATTAGATATTAATTAATTATTTGGTCTAATTTTAAATTAGGTATTAATTAATTATTAATTATTAATTAATTGGTCTAATTTTAAGACCCAAATTCTAATTTAAGAAGCCCAAGTTCTAATTTGAGGAATTCTAATTTTAGAACCCCAAGTTCTAATTTGAGGAAATCTAATTTTAGCAAGCACACCTTTGGAAGGGTATAAGAGTTCTCATGGGAGAGAGTTTGGATTCATGAATTGATTATTGATTTTGATATTGAAGAAATTCTTCTGTGAAGACTGAGCCAAGGGTTCCAGAATTCTATCTGTAGTGGAGAACGTCAACTCTTCATTGTGTGCGATTCAGAGGCTGTGAAATATCAGTTGATCTATTGCCAAATTGAGAGATAGCTTCATACAGAAGTTATCACAGAGATTTACAGGTTTGAGAGATAACTTCATACAGAAGTTATCACAGTATTTCAAGGATTTTGAGAGATAACTTCACACAGAAGTTATCATAGTATTTCAGGGATTTTGAGAGATAACTTCACTCAGAAGTTATCACAGTAATTCAGGTATTTATTTGATTAGTTTTTTATTCAATAAATTATACAGATAGAGATCTTCTGTATTAGAATCGTATATCTTGAGATCAGGTTATTCAGCGATCAGGGTATGTTGTACTTTATTGGCAGCTGTACGAAGTCTGTACAGATCAGTACAGATTTGCACAGAGACCGACATCGGCAGGAAGAGATCCATAGAGACCGACATCGACATCCCAGTGACTGACATCGGCCGACTGAAGACTGACGTTGGCAAAGAAGGACCCACAGTGACCGACGTCGGCAGTATATCGACCGACGACGGTGACTGTGTTTTTGACACAGCATGCCGAGACACGCACAGACCCAGGGTTATTTCCAGTTTGCTAGAGGAATCAGGGTTTCAAGACTGTATTTTCATATTCTGTATATGCATGACAGAGGACAACTATTGTAATCATCTGGATGAATAATAAGATCTTTGATTGGCAGTTAAGAGATTTACTGTGGTTTATTGTTTATCTGAATTTATTCTGTAAGATTGTATCTTCGTTCAGAACTGTTTGTGTTTTTATATTCCCTATTAGAAGGGGATATCACAGTGGTATCAGAGCTTTTATCCTGCCATCCTGTTAGGTAGTTTGGGTAGATTGGTCTGTACAGTGATACCACTATTATAGTGGTATCAAAAACAGTGGTATCAGAGCCAAAACCCTGCCATCCTGTTGGGCACATCAGAGCCAATGTCCTGCCAACTTACTGGGTAGTTTGGGTAGATTGATCAGCGAAGTATCCATGATGTCTTCAAGTACTCAGAGACAGTGGGACAAGGATATGAAGAAGTTGAAACAAGGTTTGAACTAGTTGGTTGAAACCCAGAGGAGGATGAATGAAATTCTTTCAGATCCTACATTTGAAGACAAATTAGTACGGTATATGGCATCCATTCGTAAAAGGTCCACATCACAAAACAGAATGAAGGAGAAACAAGAGGTCTCTACAGGGGTTGAGGGCAGCCCTACACCAGTTGTTAGACATGTTGATTTGACTCAAGAGGATATGAGGGCAGCCATGGGGAATGAGTTGTCTATATCAGCTTTGCAAGACGTTTCACTCGAGACTTCTACACTGGAGACCAGCATA
The DNA here is from genome assembly GCA_037957365.1 of Torreya grandis. NCBI lineage: Eukaryota > Viridiplantae > Streptophyta > Pinopsida > Cupressales > Taxaceae > Torreya > Torreya grandis. Next base: position 2,004,956 of record JARHVA010000884.1, on the reverse strand, counting down.
GAGCATGCTAATGATATGGATAATAAGAGTATGGATTCTTTGCATGTTCATATTGCTCCTTCATCTTCACACCAAGAACATCAAACTTGGACGGATATGGAAAGGACCCAAAATTTATGTGATATGTGGTCACAAAAGGCCAAGGAGGCTAGATTAGTGGCTGCGAATGCGAGACAACATCTTCAAAACATAAGGAGATAGAAAGGAGTTACAGCAGGTTCTTCTTGTGATGACTTACAGCGAGATCTACAGGAGTCGCAGTTTCATTTCGAGGAGATGACCGTGGAGTTAGATCATTTGCGGTCTTCACCAGCCCCAGAGCCAGTTCAGTTGTATAGTGAGGTTAGTACATTGAGTGTTGATTGTGAGTATGTTCCTACAGTTGTTGTTGAGGCTGACACACATGTGCAGGATTTGGGAGTACCTGGTCTCGATGAGTTCGGAATGCCAGTGGAGTCGAGTCTCCAGATTGATTCTTCTCACACAGATGACAGTGTGGTACAGTTGGTTGTGCCACCTTTACAGAGGGATCAGTTGTGGTGTGCGGGGGAGTATGTTGATGCTACCACATATAATTTTTACTGCACTGAGTCATTCATGGAGTATTTGCTGGATAGTGCAGGTGTTCCTCTGGACTTGCATAAGGCGACGGAAGGTGTTTTCATCCGAGGTACTAGTGCGATTAGCAGATTAGGTGAGGAGATTATAGTGATCCTTTCTACTATGCTACCTCACAGGGATTTTGAGGTGGGGTTTGTTGATCAGATTGCACAGGGTCCTATCCAGCCTACAACCACTTGGAGTCAGAGATTGGAGCCATCTGTTGATTCCCAGTTCAATGATGGTGAGCCAATAGCAGAGTTCGGGGGTTCCTACCGACATTATACGATAGGGTATGCTCTTTATTCTTCTGTTGATCTAGAGATCGAAGATGTGATTTCACGCAGGTGTAGATCGGCACTTGTTTCTTACCATCCATTTTGGAATGGATTGGCACCATCTTTTGTAGATGGAATTGGTAGTAACAAGTTACACAGATTGCAGTATCGACACATCCAGGGCAGTTATGATTTTAGAGATTGGTTGAGTTGCATTAACCAGTTTGATTGTGGATTCCCCCTTGTTCTATTTCAGAAGATATTGCAGGAGCGTGCGTTGATTGCCTGCAGTGCAGAGCATAACTACATTTGGGATCCAGGTGGATCGAGTGGTTCATTGTTCTGAGATTGCTTGGGGACAAGCAATTTCTAGAGGGGCGGATTGTCATGTCCCCTTTTTCATGGACATTGACAGGCTTGATGATTAGCCTATTATGCGACCTTCGTAGGCTGATTGGATGGATAGAGGGTCATGATGGAGATTGGCTTGGCTTTGATTTACAGAATTCCTATAGTTGGCTCTCATTCAGGGTATTTCAGACACATTGGGCCTGAGCTCCTATTATTTAGGGATATTTGACATACAGTGGAACACCCTTGTTTTGAGATGGTCATGTGTAGAATCACTCCCTGGTTCACCAGCTTCAGACGGTTCGAGGATCCGACATGTATTGAGGGAGATATTAATATTTGATTGATTTAATCAAATATTAATTATTTGGTCTAATTTTAAATTAGATATTAATTAATTATTTGGTCTAATTTTAAATTAGGTATTAATTAATTATTAATTATTAATTAATTGGTCTAATTTTAAGACCCAAATTCTAATTTAAGAAGCCCAAGTTCTAATTTGAGGAATTCTAATTTTAGAACCCCAAGTTCTAATTTGAGGAAATCTAATTTTAGCAAGCACACCTTTGGAAGGGTATAAGAGTTCTCATGGGAGAGAGTTTGGATTCATGAATTGATTATTGATTTTGATATTGAAGAAATTCTTCTGTGAAGACTGAGCCAAGGGTTCCAGGATTCCATCTGTAGTGGAGAACGTCAACTCTTCATTGTGTGCGATTCAGAGGCTGTGAAATATCAGTTGATCTATTGCCAAATTGAGAGATAGCTTCATACAGAAGTTATCACAGAGATTTACAGGTTTGAGAGATAACTTCATACAGAAGTTATCACAGTATTTCAGGGATTTTGAGAGATAACTTCACACAGAAGTTATCACAGTATTTCAGGGATTTTGAGAGATAACTTCACTCAAAAGTTATCACAGTAATTCAGGTATTTATTTGATTAGTTTTTTATTCAATAAATTATACAGATAGAGATCTTTTGTATTAGAATCGTATATCTTGAGATCAGGTTATTCAGCGATCAGGGTGTGTTGTACTTTATTGGCGGCCGTACGAAGTCCGTACAGATCAGTACAGATTTGCACAGAGACCGACATCGGCAGGAAGAGATCCATAGAGACCGACATCGACATCCCAGTGACTGACATCGGCCGACTGAAGACTGACGTCGGCAGAGAAGGACCCACAGTGACCGACGTCGACAGTATATCGACCGACGACGGCGACTGTGTTTTTGACACAGCATGCCGAGACACGCACAGACCCAGGGTTATTTCCAGTTTGCTAGAGGAATCAGGGTTTCAAGACTATATTTTCATATTCTGTATATGCATGACAGAGGACAACTATTGTAATCATCTGGACGAATAATAAGATCTTTGATTGGCAGTTAAGAGATTTACTGTGGTTTATTGTTTATCTGAATTTATTCTGTAAGATTGTATCTTCGTTCAGAACTGTTTGTGTTTTTATATTCCCTATTAGAAGGGGATATCACAGTGGTATCAGAGCTTTTGTCCTGCCATCCTGTTGGGTAGTTTGGGTAGATTGGTCTGTACAGTGATACCACTATTATAGTGGTATCAAAAACAGTGGTATCAGAGCCAAATTCCTGCCATCCTGTTGGGCACATCAGAGCCAATGTCCTGCCAACTTACTGGGTAGTTTGGGTAGATTGATCAGCGAATTATCCATGGTGTCTTCAAGTACTCAGAGACAGTGGGACAAGGATATGAAGAAGTTGAAACAAGGTTTGAACCAGTTGGTTGAAACCCAGAGGAGGATGAATGAAATTCTTTCAGATCCTACATTTGAAGACAAATTAGTACGGTATATGGCATCCATTCGTAAAAGGTCCACATCACAAAACAGAATGAAGGAGAAACAAGAGGTCTCTACAGGGGTTGAGGGCAGCCCTACACCAGTTGTTAGACATGTTGATTTGACTCAAGAGGATATGAGGGCAGCCATGGGGAATGAGTTGTCTATATCAGCTTTGCAAGACGTTCCACTCGAGACTTCTACACTGGAGACCAGCATAGAGCATGCTAATGATATGGATAATAAGAGTATGGATTCTTTGCATGTTCATATTGCTCCTTCATCTTCACACCAAGAACATCAAACTTGGACGGATATGGAAAGGACCCAAAATTTATGTGATATGTGGTCACAAAAGGCCAAGGAGGCTAGATTAGTGGCTGCCAATGCGAGACAACATCTTCAAAACATAAGGAGACAGAAAGGAGTTACAGCAGGTTCTTCTTGTGATGACTTACAGCGAGATCTACAGGAGTCACAGTTTCATTTCGAGGAGATGACCATGGAGTTAGATCATTTGCGGTCTTCACCAGCCCCAGAGCCAGTTCAGTTGTATAGTGAGGTTAGTACATTGAGTGTTGATTGTGAGTATGTTCCTACAGTTGTTGCTGAGGAACATGTTGTTGAGGCTGACACACATGTGCAGGATTTGGGAGTACCTGGTCTCGATGAGTTCGGAATGCCAGTGGAGTCGAGTCTCCAGATTGATTCTTCTCACACAGATGACAGTGTGGTACAGTTGGTTGTGCCACCTTTACAGAGGGATCAGTTGTGGTGTGCAGGGGAGTATGTTTATGCTACCACATATAATTTTTACTGCACTGAGTCATTCATGGAGTATTTGCTGAATAGTGCAGGTGTTCGTCTGGACTTGCATAAGGCGACGGAAGGTGTTTTCATCTGAGGTACTAGTGCGATTAGCAGATTAGGTGAGGAGATTATAGTGATCCTTTCTACTATGCTACCTCACAGGGATTTTGAGGTGGGGTTTGTTGATCAGATTGCACAGGGTCCTATCCAGCCTACAGCCACTTGGAGTCAGAGATTGGAGCCATCTGTTGATTCCCAGTTCAATGATGGTGAGCCAATAGCAGAGTTCGGGGGTTCCTACCGACATTATACGATAGGGTATGCTCTTTATTCTTCTGTTGATCTAGAGATCGAAGATGTGATTTCATGCAGGTGTAGATCGGCACTTGTTTCTTACCATCCATTTTGGAATGGATTGGCACCATCTTTTGTAGATGGAATTGGTAGTAACAAGTTACACAGATTGCAGTATCGACACATCCAGGGCAGTTATGATTTTAGAGATTGGTTGAGTTGCATTAACCAGTTTGATTGTGGATTCCTCCTTGTTCTATTTCAGAAGATATTGTAGGAGCGTGCGTTGATTGCCTGCAGTGCAGAGCATAACTACATTTGGGATCCAGGTGGATCGAGTGGTTCATTGTTCCGAGATTGCTTGGGGACAAGCAATTTCTAGAGGGGCGGATTGTCATGTCCCCTTTTTCATGGACATTGACAGGCTTGATGATTAGCCTATTATGCGACCTTCGTAGGCTGATTGGATGGATAGAGGGTCATGATGGAGATTGGCTTGGCTTTGATTTACAGAATTCCTATAGTTGGCTCTCATTCAGGGTATTTCAGACACATTGGGCCTGAGCTCCTATTATTTAGGGATATTTGACATACAGTGGAGCACCCTTGTTTTGAGATGGTCATGTGTAGAATCACTCCCTGGTTCACCAGCTTCAGACGGTTCGAGGATCCGACATGTATTGAGGGAGATATTAATATTTGATTGATTTAATCAAATATTAATTATTTGGTCTAATTTTAAATTAGATATTAATTAATTATTTGGTCTAATTTTAAGACCCAAATTCTAATTTAAGAAGCCCAAGTTCTAATTTGAGAAATTCTAATTTTAGAACCCCAAGTTCTAATTTGAGGAAATCTAATTTTAGCAAGCACACCTTTGGAAGGGTATAAGAGTTCTCATGGGAGAGAGTTTGGATTCATGAATTGATTATTGATTTTGATATTGAAGAAATTCTTCTGTGAAGACTGAGCCAAGGGTTCCAGGATTCCATCTGTAGTGGAGAACGTCAACTCTTCATTGTGTGCGATTCAGAGGCTGTGAAATATCAGTTGATCTATTGCCAAATTGAGAGATAGCTTCATACAGAAGTTATCACAGAGATTTACAGGTTTGAGAGATAACTTCATACAAAAGTTATCACAGTATTTCAGGGATTTTGAGAGATAACTTCACACAGAAGTTATCACAGTATTTCAGGGATTTTGAGAGATAACTTCACTCAGAAGTTATCACAGTAATTCAGGTATTTATTTGATTAGTTTTTTATTCAATAAATTATACAGATAGAGATCTTCTGTATTAGAATCATATATCTTGAGATCAGGTTATTCAGCGATCAGGGTGTGTTGTACTTTATTAGCGGCCGTACGAAGTCCGTACAGATCAGTACAGATTCGCATAGAGACCGACATCGGCAGGAAGAGATCCATAGAGACCGACATCGACATCCCAGTGACTGACATCAGCCGACTGAAGACTGACGTCGGCAGAGAAGGACCCACAGTGACCGACGTCGACAGTATATCGATCGACGACGGTGACTGTGTTTTCGACACAGCATGCCGAGACACGCACAGACCCAGGGTTATTTCCAGTTTGCTAGAGGAATCAGGGTTTCAAGACTGTATTTTCATATTCTGTATATGCATGATAGAGGACAACTATTGTAATCATCTGGATGAATAATAAGATCTTTGATTGGCAGTTAAGAGATTTACTGTGGTTTATTGTTTATCTGAATTTATTCTGTAAGATTGTATCTTCGTTCAGAACTGTTTGTGTTTTTATATTCCCTATTAGAAGGGGATATCACAGTGGTATCAGAGCTTTTGTCCTGCCATCCTGTTGGGTAGTTTGGGTAGATTGGTCTGTACAGTGATACCACTATTATAGTGGTATCAAAAATAGTGGTATCAGAGCCAAATTCCTACCATCCTGTTGGGCACATCAGAGCCAATGTCCTGCCAACTTACTGGGTAGTTTGGGTAGATTGATCAGCGAAGTATCCATGATGTCTTCAAGTACTCAGAGACAGTGAGACAAGGATATGAAGAAGTTGAAACAAGGTTTGAACCAGTTGGTTGAAACCCAGAGGAGGATGAATGAAATTCTTTCAGATCCTACATTTGAAGACAAATTAGTACGGTATATGGCATCCATTCGTAAAAGGTCCATATCACAAAACAGAATGAAGGAGAAACAAGAGGTCTCTACAGGGGTTGAGGGCAGCCCTACACCAGTTGTTAGACATGTTGATTTGACTCAAGAGGATATGAGGGTAGCCATGGGGAATGAGTTGTCTATATCAGCTTTGCAAGACGTTCCACTCGAGACTTCTACACTGGAGACCAGCATAGAGCATGCTAATGATATGGATAATAAGAGTATGGATTCTTTGCATGTTCATATTGCTCCTTCATCTTCACACCAAGAACATCAAACTTGGACGGATATGGAAAGGACCCAAAATTTATGTGATATGTGGTCACAAAAGGCCAAGGAGGCTAGATTAGTGGCTGCGAATGCGAGGCAACATCTTCAAAACATAAGGAGACAGAAAGGAGTTACAGCAGGTTCTTCTTGTGATGACTTACAACGAGATCTACAGGAGTCACAGTTTCATTTCGAGGAGATGACCATGGAGTTAGATCATTTGCGGTCTTCACCAGCCCCAGAGCCAGTTCAGTTGTATAATGAGGTTAGTACATTGAGTGTTGATTGTGAGTATGTTCCTACAGTTGTTGCTGAGGAACATGTTGTTGAGGCTGACACACATGTGCAGGATTTGGGAGTACCTGGTCTCGATGAGTTTGGAATGCCAGTGGAGTCGAGTCTCCAGATTGATTCTTCTCACACAGATGACAGTGTGGTACAGTTGGTTGTGCCACCTTTATAGAGGGATCAGTTGTGGTGTGTGGGGGAGTATGTTGATGCTACCACATATAATTTTTACTGCACTGAGTCATTCATGGAGTATTTGCTGGATAGTGCAGGGGTTCGTCTGGACTTGCATAAGGCGACGGAAGGTGTTTTCATCCGAGGTACTAGTGCGATTAGCAGATTAGGTGAGGAGATTATAGTGATCCTTTCTACTATGCTACCTCACAGGGATTTTGAGGTGGGGTTTGTTGATCAGATTGCACAGGGTCCTATCCAGCCTACAGCCACTTGGAGTCAGAGATTGGAGCCATCTGTTGATTCCCAGTTCAATGATGGTGAGCCAGTAGCAGAGTTCGGGGGTTCCTACCGACATTATACGATAGGGTATGCTCTTTATTCTTCTATTGATC